>JAQMCX010000059.1:511012-543499 GCA_029814765.1 Acanthurus leucopareius | reverse complement strand
ATTATTATTATAACTCCTGTATGTTTTTGATTGACACAACAGAGACCAGAGTGAGGCCTGTAGCTGCCTCTGATTGGCCGGTAGGAGGCCTGAAACCGGGTCTTTATTCAACTGTTTTATTATTACTTCAGATACTTATAAAACATTATTTAGATGCTTTTTGTATTGTTTGATTAATTATTGACCCAGTAGCATCTCTGCACTGGTTTAGGTGATGTTTTTCCATCAGATTCACACTAAATCAGTATATAGTTTTGTTTCTAACAGCACAAGTCAAAATCTCAACACTCCCAGATTTATTTATTTAGTAGTTTGTTTCACATGGTTCATGTTTGAATATCACATTCCTCTGAGCACTTTAAGCAGTTTGATCCTTAACATGCACAAAATAAAGCCTGTTGAACTCTGCAGGATTATTAAATCTCAACATGTTTTAAAAAAGTGAGATTTTTATTTCATAATTGTCATAAAAATGCTGATTAAAACTGCTTTAAAGAATGAGATGCAATCAATAATGTGCATGCAGCAGGAGGCGTGATGGCAGCTCGGATCTCCAACATTACAAGATGTTTGCTCAGGTTGCACCAACACACTTTTCTCTCCTCATCCCACCTACCTGGTGCTTTAGACCCCCTGAATCTCTTCTTCTCCTCTGGTTGGTCTTTGGTTTGTAGCCACAGACTTAAAGTTTACTCATTTATAGTTATCACATGCACCTTGCAGCTTTATTGGCACAACAGGAACATTTTTGGAAGCTTTTGATTCCTGTTTCGTATCCTAACTTGGTTTTGTACTTCAGTTTTTAAAAATCGTCTCTCAGTTTGGTGATATGTTGTATTTTTCGACCTCACAGGATGACAGGTTCTCATAGCAGAGCAGTTTTATCACTGAACCGGCTGCACTGAAGCACTAGGCAGGCTGGCCAACCATGTTAGGAGTCATTGTCTGAGAGGTCGGTGGTTTGACTCCTGGCTCCTCCTGTAACGTCCTTCAGCAAGACAATGAATGCAAACTGATCCTGATGTTCATTTCTGTCCAACAGAGTTTTAAAACAGCCTCAGGATGAAAACAGTTCACTTCAACCAACATCAAGAAGTAAAATCTGCTCAGAACATTCAATTTAATTTATATTTTTTATAATTTTATGGATGTGACCTTGAATATCACCACACTGATTTTTTTTTTTATATATTTCAAAAAGCAACACAGCCTACTCAGCCATCACTTTCATACAGGAAATTTTCTATTTCCTTCTACTTTGCAAATAGACAAAACAAAACTGGGAGTTCAGAACATGTGGAGAGAAATTAAATGGATAAAAATGGAAAACTTGTGATTGTGATCTTCATTGTGTGCTCACTAATACGACTTTCTGCACTTGTCTGATGTCGTGCGATGAATTTTTCTTTATGTTTGATTAGCAGTTAGGATAAGGAAGTATTGCTTTAGATACGCTCAAACACCATTTCCTGTGGCTTCCTAAATGGGCCGGTGTGTGTGAGTGTTTGCATCGGGGTGGATCCACATGTGTTCGAGGCTCCTTCACGCTACAAACCGCCCTGAGAATATTCTGTATTTCTGCTTTTATTATGTCAAAGGAGAACTTTATCTGACATCGACAGGAGAATATTGTTTTGTTGTTCAAGCAGATAATGACTTTTAAATATCAGTCGACCACAGCCAGACATGTAAAATGCATGTCACTTTCTCAATGCACGATTGTGGTTTACTGGTCAAAGCTGGCTGCTCCAGATCGGTTTTGGTGGCCACAAAATTTCCACTAACTTCCTTTGAAACCTAATCAGGTCTTCCTGTTGCACTTGGAATTCAAAGATAGGGCTTATCCCCACTGATTAGCAGCAAAAATAAAAACAAAGCCATTCCCATTTTGCCTTTTAGAGTCAAGCGGTCTCTGACTCTTATGAGAAATGGGACGAGTTTTTAGCTGGCGGTTCTTGAGTTTTTCACATCTGTCACGAAAGCAGAGCTCTCACTTCCTCTGCCCTTCAGAATAACTGATTGCACTGACAGACGCTTTAACACATGAGGTCATTTTTACCCAAAAAGTCTGTTATTCACTGTAAAAGCCTGGAAGTGCAAAGAAGGAAGCTGTTACATTTGTTGTGTTAAAAACGCTTTTTCAAATACCTACGAATGACAAAACAACAGCAGCTGCAGATGCACTGTTACAGAGAGTCTGCTGCTGATTTGGGACATTTCTTCGGAGTGTCGGCTGTGAAGGATTTTAGATAAGACGTCTTGCTGAATGAGCAACGATGCTAAGTGTTTATGAAACAAAACCATGGGCTTAGATGCAACATAGCTTAATGGATTTTGCACAAACATGCTCTAGTTTCATCACCGTAAAGAGAAATAAAAGTATTTATCACTTTTATTTAGCTAAACCAGATCCAATCCTTTAAATTTATTTTTAATAATCTCATCACTTTATTTACGAGTTAGTATTTATGTATGGTTTTGCAACCACAGGGCATCTGTTTTTTTATTTAAATTTTTTATACATTGATTATAGTTGATGCTCAAGATGAAAATCAAACCCATCAAATGTTTTTCAAGCATCAATCAGAGTCATAAAACAGGCGAAGACAAATTTTCAGTCCAGGTAAACATGAAAAGCAGCGAGAGTTTCATCCCCCCTTGACAACAGCAATATGTCAGTCACTAACCCGCATAAACTCTGACAAAGTGTTTTTTAAAAAGGAGTCAATCCTCAGCTCGTCTCAGTGATCCCACAGTCCAGACAGGTGGCTTGCAGCTGATGGAAACCTTACTCTCCCCCGCCTGCTCGAGCTCAACTCTCCACCTCCAGCTCGCCTACAGCGTCAAGGTAAAGGCCTGCTGAATTATGTCAAGGTGAATTCCCGCCGGTGGCAACGGGATACGGTAGCAGGGGCACCAAATGGAGCTCTCTGGAGGAAGAGTGAGTTCATGAGGCGTAGAGTTTCATATCTTGTTGACAGCTCACGGGGAGTATTACCATGTGAGCCAGTTGATTCCCTGCACCTCCGCAGGACTTTTTTCTGATTTACCTCGTCGTTCTCAAGCCTCCACAGCGAGAACGCTGGCAGAATTGTGTAAAATTAAGTAAGAACTTTGTGTTTTTTGGCACTGAAGCATCCTTCATATCTTGTAGCTGAGACAACGGTTGGGATAAACCAGGAATGTTTTTTTGTGGTGTGACAGTGCTGATTTCTGGCTGCTGACTGTCTCTAGTGTGCGTGTGAATCCTTAGGAAGATCATTCTGTGGTGAGCTGTAATGCGGCACGTTTAGTGACGAGAACGAAGGGAAAGCATTTTGAACTTTTTCCCTTCTTTCTCACACAGAAAGAATCTCACTCTGAATCTTCACTGATCTGCCAACAAAAGGCTTGCAAACCCACGTGACCCGTTCAAACTCTCACAGCCTCTTAACGGAGTCTCCGTGATTCACGTGGTGCACATTCAGGGTTGTTTTGACAGAAGGTTGATGTTAGAGGGAAGATTTAAAAGTACCTGCGTGCAGCCTGCAGGTATGCAGCAGTTGAGCTCTGCAGGCCACACACATGCAACAAACGCAACAAAAACTTTAATCATGTTTTTATCCAGGCTGAGGGAAAAGAGTGCAGGAAGAGACCGAAACAGAAAGGTCACAGTTACTTCAATGATAACAGCTTGTTTCAGTGTGTTTTTTGTCTCTGATGCCATTATGGAAACAAAAATCTACTCTGAAAAAACTTCTATGAGTTCAAATAGTAAAATTAAACAAAGAGAAAGAAAATTAAGTTAAAAAATAAGAGAAAATGATGTGAATTATTAATATTTTCATGCATTTTTGACTGCAGTTTAATGATCTTGGAGGGTCAGTGCTTTAACTTTGGCAAATCATAGATAAGTGATGTTTTAGTGCCAGTACAAAAAAATAACATCTCAATTTGGTGGATATGATCAAATTTCAACTTGTTCTTTTAACAAAATCAAACTACATTTTAATGGCGATGTCATGTGCTATCAGTGTCAAACTGAGAACATTATCAAAATAAAATGTCATCTGAAGTTGGAAAAGTTTAGCGATTTAAATAAGAAAATTTCTGATTGAAATAAACAAGCTGAGGTCTCCTGCACGCTGGAGGATTTTCAGATCTTAAAACTGATTTTAAAATTGTGGGAGACCACTGACATAATGACCGATTTGGCTTCAGAGTTTATTCAAAAAAATATTGTAAAAACATGATGTGTAAGAAAAAAATGGACGGAGAGTCCGAGATGGAAATGAAACAGAGAAAGTTATCCACCAGTGAACTCGCTGTAAACACCAGTTCCAGTCCGTTTTCCAGGCCTGACAGGCCTGCAGCGCACATTTAAGGTCAACGCTGATTGAATCCTCGATAAGAACATGCAAGAACAATTCGTCGATGCCCCGAGAACAGAGGAGCAGCGGTGTGGTCTCACTTAAAACCAGCAGCTGAATGAAACTTTCCAGTTCAAACAAGTTCAAGCGTGTTTTAATGGCACAACTTTGGACGAAAGCAGCAGAATACTGAAAAGTTGATGTTAATTTAATAAAGGTTAATTCAAAATTCTGCGCTGAAATAATGTTTGCAAAGCCCGCGGATAAAATGGTTCAGTTTTATTTTGAGGTTGTGACCGTTTCGGTAACTGTAACGGAGCTTTCGGTCACGTCACATGGTCTTCATCAGCGGCTGAAATTTGCAACTGGACTGTTTGAGTTCGGAGTTCATTCTTGATCCTTCAAGAGGAAACAGTCTTGCTATACGGTCTGTTTAGTAGCTGTTCGGGAACGTTCAATGACATGACCTTCATCAGAGGAAAAACGTTCGCCAACTTGATTAAAACTTTAAAGAAAAAAAAAATATCCCTTGATCAGCAGCAGTAAAGATCACACAGGGTGGCATCTTCTTTCCTTCATATCCAGCAAACAGACGGGGCAAAACATAAAAAATGTTTCTTTTGTATAATGCTGAGCAAATTTATTAAAAAATTCCTTCTGGATACTGCTTTCTGGGTGGCTTGTGCCGTAATCTCAAACATGAGGTGATGTGGAGCTCGTCCAACACAAACCTCGCTCCCAGACAATAGCTCGCCTTGGTAGGTAATGTCCTGATTTTCCGAATTCCACACAGTTTGCAAACACACAAAGGCAGCTTTCCTCCCTGAACGTAATCACTTATGAAGAATGTGAGAAAATACCACCAATAACGTGGCAGTAAACAGCATTATAAGGGAGCTGGAGGAGGGTTTTCGTGAGGTTACAACCCTGTTCTGTGGGGTTAAATAGAGTTCTGCTTTGCAAAACATAATTTGATGACTTGCCATAAGCGGGGAAAAATGGTTCTCTATTGCGGTCATCCTGTTGAGTGCATAGTATCCCATTATGTAGGTGAAATTACACTTAATTAATTTCAGGGGGAGGGCAGCCCGGGTTGAGGGCAGACAGCGTTCCCATGGTTCATATCGGGGTGGAAGGGTCTTTCTGGCTTCCCTCCCTCAGGCTGACTGAGTGAATGAAGGGGGCCTGTTTTTGAGGTGGATGTGTGGGCGAGTGTGTGGGCCTGAACTTTTGGCCATCCAGGGACGTGATGTCGGCCCGGTCGGCCTCCCGGAGACCCCGCATGTGCGTCGAGTAGAGAACGCTCAGCCTTAATGCTGCCTGACAGCTCATGGCTGCGGCTCGGCAGCTGGAGCTTATGAAGGGAGGGGCTCGGCTTCCGGCAGGAGGCTGGCAGGGCGGCTGGGGAGGAGCAGGCGAGGTTCAGCCGAATCCTCCCAACGGTAGCAGAGACACACAGCGGCCATGCTGTGAGCTCACCAGGTCTTTCCACAGCCCTCAGCTCCGTCCCAGCACCCGAGGACCCCGACCGGTGTAACATTTCACCACGTAATTAGATTACTAATGTAGTGTGAAATGAAATTGAGGGGGTGTTTTCGACTGAAGACCAGGCGTTTCTCCGAGGTCACCCGTTGTTTTTTTTCCGCAGTGCCAGCAGAGTCCATGGTTTCCTTCACGGGGCGGTATTACAATGGTGTCAAATGGTGCTGCCTCCAAGGTCTCCTGCACTTGCCAGTAAAAACAAATGTCGTATAAATGCTTTCTCTGACCACCACCCCCCTCCCTTCGTCCATCTCGAAGGTGCTCTCACACTCACTCCAAGGTTGTTTCAGAATAAAACAATTACACACAGAGCGTTGCAACACGCGTTGTCGTTCCTTCGTGACCTCCCAAGCACTTACAATGGCTTCCAGCTGTCTCTGCGGGACTCTCGGGGAATATTTTTCAAACCCGAGTCACTTTGGTAACAGCCTTACAGTTGATTAGCGAGGCCTCATTCCAAAGGTGAGAGATAATTGTCCCCACCTTGAGACTCCGATGATTTTCACCATTTCATGTTTGAAAAACCCGAGCTGTCCAAACACCCAAAAATTAAAGTGCATTAGAGCAAAAGTAACAGTTAATGTCATTAGTTTGATTAGTTACACTTTGCACATCCCTTAATTATGAAAAATGGCTAAAGTGAAGATTTAAGCGTAAGGGGAGAAGATTAGAAGTTTATTGTTACAACAGTCACTGGATAATAGTTTTGAAAAGTCATTCAGAGTTGCAGTTTGAATGTTTTTTGGGGTTTTGAACTCTTGATTGGACAAAAAGCAAACAGCAACAAAACTCATAAAAGGAATTAAACAGCACATATCTGGCTGTTGTGGAGACGGTTTACAGGTTATAAAGAGGTAAATATGGAAATTTGGTCAGAAGATAAGAACAAAACCATTTCGATGACACCTGAGCAAACTTAATGTGCTGATAAAGGTCATGAGACATCTGAAAGAGGTGTGTTTGGACGCAGTTTTTACAGCTTCTACATTCGTTCTGCATGTCAGATTTTGTTGACTTGTTCAAGCTTTGTTATTTTGGTCGTTTTTGTTTGATTCTTCCACAGGTAAAAATGCTACGTAGTTGTTTGTTACTACGTCTGCCCTCCTGCTCGGCTCAATTTGTTCCACACAGGTTGACGTTACATCCATCAAACCTGTATTTTAAACGGCTCTGTGCACCTGTGGACCTTTGCAGGGGTGGGAGGCAACGATTGAGCAGGTTGAGTCGACTGAAGGTTTGAACCATTTCAGACCCAGAAAACCAACAAACACTACACATCACTCCGGAAAAACCAAACTCCTTCACTTCCTTAATGCATTTCTCCATCATTCTCCTCTTCTTAAGTTCTTAACAGAAGGTATCTGAGCCACAGACAGGAAGCATCTTATTAAACACCACCACTATGAAACCTGTATTTGGCCATAATCGCTGCATTTCTGGTGCATGTGTGCACCATCACACGCTACGTAGGATGTGGAGAAGAACATCTGGTGACAATCAGGGGTATCGGTCTTGACAGCGTAACTGTCAGCACACATCTCCTGCAACAAACCATCTACTGGCTGCTCGGTTATGTTACCCAGAGGCCCTTCTCTTTGTTTTCCCCCCCTGTGCGGTTTGCAAGGAGCTTGTTTGTACAGATGACTCCCCGATTGCACATTTCTCACAAGGGATAATGAGGCCTCGACCCTCAGAGTGCACTTGGCCAGGCAGTCGTGTGGAGACGTTCTTATTACGAGTTGCTGCTGCAACACAAAGGACTTTAAAGAATCCGAAGGCAGAAAAATATGGCGAAGTGTCATGAAGGAACTAAAGGAGATTACTTAAAAAGACAACTGGATCTAAACTGTGAAGGTTTCAAAGATCTCTAAGGAGAGAAATGCTTTGAATAACTTTGTTAGATCTCCGGATTACATGTGTTTTTTATTTGTTTTTTTGAGAAATTTTAACATAACTTAGTTTGCTAACATATAAACTGTGTATGACATTCATGATATTGGCCAAATCTGAAAAGCAACAATAATAAAATGCTGCTAATGCATCAATGATATCCAATCGAATCATCCGATAATATTGTAAAAGGGCTGACATGCTCTGCTGGTGCTAAAGATAACTCCTATGTTTTTACTGTGGCTGTAAATCAGACGCTTCATCACAATATAACAATAACAATATGATATTTTCTGATATCACAAGATGCCATGATCAGATTTTGACAGGATTAAATTTGTATTTTACACAGCAAGTTACATTTATATGAACTACAAAGCAGAACTAAAATATGATTAAACAAAACTAAACTCTTTCATACATTCAAACCTAAAACATGTTCCATTGCAACGAGACACACAAACCTAAATATATCAGTCCAGATTGATGATCACTGCAACCCTGTTAGACATTTGGCAGAATCTGGAACAATGATATTGAAATTATGTGCATTTTTTCCCTGACAAATATGAGATGCACAACCATGGCAACACATAAAACTAAACAAAAACAGAGTAAATAGTGACATCAAACGCCTTGAAGTGAAGATCCAACAATGGAAAAATGACCCAAAAAAACACACATAAAAGGCCTCCTAAGAACTTCACTGCTCCGGTCTGAGCTGTAATGGAAACACTGTGATGTCTTGTGCATCACATGAAACACATTGCCCCAAAATCTAACCTGGCATACCGTAATTTGGCATCTTTGGAAAGTCTGAGATGTCAACTAGAATTTCAACCAAAGTTTTGTGGGTTTTGAACAGAATTCGGCTGCACAGCACAAGCTGGTAAAGACTCGGCCCAAAAGGCTGATCGGTGAGGTTTCAGGGGTTTAATAAGCAGAGCAGTAAAGATCAGTAAAATATGACGTGTTTGAGAGTCTGGAGGAAAATATATTTTGCAAAAAACAAAACTTTTTTTTTCCCAGAAGAGGAATTTTCCCAGATTTCCTTTTTTTTTTTTACGTCACTGAACATCTCTCTGCCAAGCCAGCCTTCTTCCTCTGTGGTGACCCTGTAGCTCTGCAGTAATCCCACATTTCCATGTTAGGGGAAGAGAAAAACATCATTTCTGTTGTGATCACATTTAGAGCTACAACCAAACTGATCATTTTTCAATAAGTGATAGTTACACGGCTGCTAATAGAATGTTAGGATTTCTCCAGCTGGGATTCATTTAGCGAGTTTTTTGTTTGTGCTTCTCAAAGCGGTATATAATGTTTCTTTTACGTATGTCGAAGGAGTTTACGCATGTTGATGGCTGCCCGGTAGGTGGGTGCTTATTCAGCTCTGTGTTACAAATGCACAGCAGTGTATTAGCAGAGCAAATATCACTATAGGATGTCGGTGCTTCCATGCTTCAGTATTAACTTCTGCAAAAACAGTCTCCATGCAGATACCCGAGCTTAACCAAACACCTCCAAAACTTTAAAACTAGAAATTTTGCACAGACGGGAAATATTGAGTGGCAGTTTGTAAGATTCCTGAGTTAGCATAAAACTCAAGCCCTGTTTAAGCGTATTAATTGGTTATTTTAGAAAAAAAACAACATAATTGACATGTTAGAAGCGTACAGCTGGGCTGCACAAGGAAAACAATAAAAGCACTGCACCTGATTTTTTAACAGGACGACCTAAAGCCAGAATATAAAGTGAACCACAGAAAAAACAAGGCCAGTGCTGCCTTCAGGAACAGCCAGGTTTGTGGCCAAAAGATGTGGGCTTGAGTTTCCAGACGAGCTGTCAAAATCTGGTTAAGGAGAGTCCATGTGAGTGTGTGTAGCAGTGTGAGTGTGACGGAGGCCGAGTTGTGCTCAGGTGACCTTTCCTGCAGGCTGAAAAACAAATATCTGTTGGTAATTTTCCTCATGCGGAGGATTAGTATCATCACCGCTGTGCAGAGGTTACAATATTAAGTTTATTTTTATTAATAACTGACTGTTGTTTTTGACTCTTTTGACCATGTGAGATTTTCAGAAATCACATCGGTTTAAAATGAGGTGATTTGTCATTCAACACAAAGAACCACAAAAGTACAAATACGCTGATTTACTGTCATAAATCCAGATCATGAAACTACAGACTGGCCAAAAGTGGCTGATTTTAACTGGATTTCAACCAGTTTAAACTGAAGAAAATGGATTAAAATGGGTTTTGAACCAGTCTAAGCTGCTTTTAGATGGATTTAAACTGCTGATTTTGTTTAAAATCAGAGACAAATTGGTCAGAAAATGTCTTAATAGAAAAACTTCGCTTGTTAACGCTCGACTCAAATTTCTCATCAGTGTGCTGAGTTTGCTCAGCTGCTGTTGAAATGTTCAAACTTATCATGATTCTGAGTTCCTCTGGGGCTTATTAGCCATGTTGACTTTAAAGCTGATTTAGTCTCCGTACAGTTCAGATACTGTTTCTTACAGGGTTTCCTCAAATGTTACGTACCAGTCAGGGCTTCGGCACCAACCGGCTGCATCTTTTAAAACTGTATCTGCAATTAAAACATCAGGGAGCACAGCGGTGAAATGTCTACTGATATGTGAAGATGACTTAGCAGGAGCCACTAGGAGGAGACGTGCATTTTTTAAGCTTTTCCAGGAGTTCTTGCTCCGGGTTTTGACCGTGAAACCAACCCCTCTGGGGTCTTGTTGACGCGGTTTGGTGGTGGTGAGAATCGTGAGGGTCACGGGGGTCATGACAGGATATTTTTGGAGGAAGTGGTGAGCTGTGGAAGTGGCGTGACCTGCAACCGAGGCCCACCAACCAACAACGAGATGGAGCCCATATGCATCCCATAATCCCTCACAGTCCAAAACCATTTTCCTCTCACGGTGATGGGCCTAACAATGGGTTTGAATTCCATACGTCCGACACAGAACAGAGTCTTGCTGTTTCTTTATGACTCACCAATACGGAGGAGCATTAAATCTTTGTGCACAAAGCACGTACACATGTTTCATCTCAGCTTAGACAAATCCATAACTTGTTACTCCCTCCTGTCCAAAAGCATTTAGAAGTGTCTGTCTCTCCTCTTGTCTCTCTTCTTTCATTTATTCGTTTTTAAACAAGGTTTCATGTCAAAGTGTGCTTTACATGTGCAAAGGAGGAGGCATGCAAAGGTTACCGAGGGGTGGAGGGAGGATCTGTGCACGACAGCCTCTGTTTTAATCATGAAGAGACATGAAACCACATAAACTACGTGTGTCCTGCTCATATGTTGCAGGAGTTTGTGGCTCTTCCATGTTTTTTTTCCAGGAAACAGGTGCCTCACACTCCATCCACGGAAGAAAGAGACATTTTTAAAGTTAACCGTCACGGCTGTGCGATTTAGCTCACACTCAGTTTTCTGTCAAAGCACGTAACGAAACCTTCATCACACATTAGCAATCTGATAAATACCATTTTCAGCAAAATTCTGTTAATATGCTGCGTTTAAGTAATTCATAATACAAAAGTTAACAGAACTTTAAGTTCTATTTAACTTTAAGTTAAATTTTATTGCATTCAGTTTAATTTAATAGATGGGCATAAGAATTTTAATTTCTCTGATAAATTATCCTGAAAGAAAAACCGGAGAGACTTTAAGGGAAATGAAGACTTCATTACATATGAGGCTTGAAGCTGTTGTATAATTTGGAAATTGAGCCATGTGTTTTACTTTTAGGACTGAAAATTACGCCTCAATGTTCCTCTTAAAGAACAGATTTCAAGCCACTTGGCTTTACCCAACAAAGCCATTGCATTTCCTCAAACTAATAGGGTAAAATTGCCTTTGGATGCTGATCCAGGGTCTGCTCTACAATTTCCTCAGCAATATTTTGGGTGAGGGGTTACAGCAGGAATGCTGACTCTCAGTCAGGACTCCCAGAAAGTCGAGGGACGGCGTCCAGCGAGTTTAATTCTCTTAACCTTTCATTCAATACAGCTGAGAATTGCTGCAATTAATCAAACTGCCATTTCACATCCAGAGTAATAAGACCATGGAGCCAAAATATCAGATTACAGTACAGTCCAAATATTTATCAGGCTCTGCGTTATAATCTAAGTCTTGATTTTTGCCTCCGGGCTGCTTACACGGCTCTAAACTAGTGAAAACAATGTCCTTCATCAGATTATTTATCATCGTAATGAAGGTAGAAAAACAGGCTAAACTCAGTTGTGACCCTAAATCTGAAAGTGTTTTGTCTGATCAACAGACACGAGGAGGGAACACACGGAGAGAATACTGGGAGAGCATGGAAAGAACACGGAAAGATCATGGAAAGAACATGGAGAGAACATGGAAAGAACATGGAAAGAACATGGAGAGAACATGCAAACTCCACACAGAAAGGCCATCAGGTTCAGACTCTGAACTTTCCTGCTGTCAGTGTTTTCTTCTGCACATCCATGCTTCATTTTTTTCCTTCCAAGTGACAAATAAACAAATAAACAAACAAACAAACAGCAGAAAAACAACAAATCCAAACATTTGAAGCTGACATGAGAGAATATTTGCCAATTTGTTTAAAAAAATTAGACAAATCAGTAAGTTCTTCAGTGGCTGATGATGAAGAAACAAGGCGAGCTGCTTCTGTATTAATATACATGTGTATGTTGGTTTGATTAAACACAGATATCTGAATTTGAAAACGAGAGGAACTCATTTGCAGACTCACAATCTGGGAAACATTATGTCCCAAACATCCGCCTCGCAGTGAGAAGCCGGGATGCTCCATGTGCTTGTTGACAGCGGTGTACTCTGAGACTGACCATGGCCGGGCGAAAAAATGCTCCACTTTTTTTTAAGGAAACCAGTTCCGGAGGCTGCAGCTTCCAAGGAAAGACGTTTTTTTGGCTGCGACATCACAACCGTAAACCGCTCCTAATTGGTGGAGCCTGGAGCGCGAGCGGATTGGACCCCGTTACGAACTGCTGACACGTTACAAGACAGTTACACAGCGCAGGACTGACAGAGCGCTGCAGGTACGGGACAAAAAGGTAATTGGACATAACAAGGGCGCTGACAAGATGATGAATTGGACTGACGGAGAAACTTCATGCTGCGCTCTCCATCCAGACCTTTTCCACAGCAACAGCAGCTTTAAAAAGTTTTAATGGTTTGAGTTGTAAACCGACATCGACGGAGGGGCCTCGAAATCTGTCAAACACTGCAAGAATCTTATAAAACTGTTGTCAATAAAGAAAATATTAGCTTTTTTTTCTCAAATTTGTGCCTTTTTTTAAGCGAATCACAGTGACGGTTCAAGTGAACGTCAAGCGACAGGAAATTCCTGTCAATAATCTTTTCAAAAGGAGCCGAGCTTTGGAAAGAAGACGCTTCTTGTTTCAATTATGAGAAACTGTGAGTAAGCAGTGTGCGTGATCGCCCTTTAATAAGCCTTAAATGACAAATGCTGCTCGGTTGCGTGACAGAGAAACAACAACGTCCCATGACAGCGGCGTCAGACTCTTGGATCTGACCGCCGTCCTCCTGATGACACAGCTGAACCTCGGCTTGTTTGGTTGGAAGGAAACGAGACCTGAGCGAACCGGCTGAACTGACGCACCGCCGGCCCTTTCCAACCACACCGCTCAGCCAAAAATTGCTTCTGACCGCATGTCATGTCATGAGGCAGATAAATTTACATAATAACACCTACAAAGTGATGTTTGGAAAGACGAGTAATTTTAAATTACTGTTGTGATGGAAGGATAATAAACATAATGTCAATAATGGACTTCATGTGTTCATCTGAGTCGGGCTGCGATGCTAAATCCTTCCTATGGGGTTTGACTGGTCTGCTTGTGTGTCTTGTTGATGAGGCTTTGCCACAGAAGGCGATGTAATAAGTTCTGGAAAGCTCAAGTCGACCACAGGAAAGTTTTTTTTTTTTTAAGGAGCGCTCCACGCAAAACCCCAGAGGAGGAAAAGTATCCTGATGTCCACAGGAACTTCTCAAGTCTTCAAGCATCATAATCAACTTCTCTCTGCTGTTCCGTTTGTGTTGCTCTGCACGATCCAAACACTCACATTTTCGTGACAAGAAGCCCCGGTCCACACGAACAGGATATTTTTAAAGCAGGGGTTTTTTCCTTAATTCTCAAAAAAAAACCGTCCACTGTTTTAAACAAACTTCTGTCCAAATGGAAACGCCAAAACTCATTTGAAGTGCTGTCATGGGCGCGCCAAACCAACTCGAACCCTGAAGCCGTACTGGCAAATCAGAAGGCTTTTAACAGCGGGCTGGAGGTCTGACTGGTTCCTGTCCAAAACTTGCAGCTTCGGTGGCAGCGGCTGTGTTGTGGGAGTGTTCGGTTGTGTGTTGACTTCTGTGGCACAATCTGACACCGCCCGTCTCAAAATAGTGAAACAGGAACTTTACTTTTTTTTGTGTAAACATGTAAGAAAGTATTGTTAGTTAGCACAAAGAGAAAAAAAAAGTATCTGGATATCTTACCCTGGTCAGAGGTTTTCAAAAGATCTATTTTTGTGGCTCTAAACTGCGTTTTTATGTGGACAAAACACCAGAAACACACAGAAAAAGCTTCATTTTGAAAAAATAAGTGTGTTCATGTGGATGAGGCTTGATCCTCATGTACAACAAGCAGGTGCAGCAGTGGTTGGAGACCTTTAAAGGGCCTTCACACTGGATTTTACTCTACATTCACTGCAACATTGCAGTATAAAATGTAATAAATGCAAAGTAAACTGCTGAATCATAGTAAGGCAACAACCCAGAGGAGTCATGCACCTTTTTTTTGAGGAGGTTCAGATCTTTTAATATTAATAATTAGAAAAATTCAGGGTGTTATAACTTCTTGATATTTGCTGGATGGAGACTTAATTCTGTTATTTGGACCAAAAAGCTAAAAAGGCCTTCAGACTGGATTAAACTCAACATTCACTGCAACATTGTGGTAAAAAATGTAATAAATGCAAAGTAAACTGCTGAATCATAGTAAGGCTACAACTTAGAGGAGTCACTGTGACGTTTGTACTCCTTTTGAGGAGGTTCAGACCTTTAAATATTAATAATAAGAAAACTTTAGGGTGTTATAACTTCTTGATATTTGCTGGATGGAGACTCGATTCTGTTATTTAGACCAGAGAGCCAAAAGGAGCCTTACACGTCGCTCTTTGTGACCTTGTTTACTTGAGTATATCCAGCCTAATGCAAGTGTTTTGATTAAACTAAAATACAAAGAAGCCTCATGACTTTTTATTTCCTGGCACAATTTCTGATTACATACATTAAATCCATATAACAGAGTAAACAGAGACGGTTCAGAGGGTGTTTAATCAGTCAGAGAATGACCTTAAAGTACTTTTTTATTCATCAGAAGTGAAAGAGGGGAAGAAAAGATCCATAGCCTCAGGAATTGTTCTTACAATACTTGTTCCCTTCATGCAGAGTTCATCCTGATTGAATTTCGACCAGTCAGACTGTGAGTCTCTAAAATGTGCAGCCAGTTCGAGCGCGGGTGGAACTGACCTCCCATTCAGGAAATATTGATTGCTGTAATCCTTGTTTATGAAACTCCACAATGCAAGAAAATTCTGCCAGGTGAAATCTGGTCTGACCTTCAGGCTGCATTCCTCCAACCTTGCGTTCATTAACCTTTGCAAAGCAGTGAAGCAGCAGTTGACATCTGTGTCAATCCAGATTCATATCTGTAATGAAAACTGACGGAATTTAATAAAAGTACGGTAACCTCGACTTTTAACCGGTTTGATCAGTTATCCTCAAGTCCAAATGGCCGGATGTAATGAAATTCCCTCAAACTGTTCCTGAGATATCACGTTTATAATAATGGGATGGACAGACAACTTCAAAAACACAACGCCAAAAAAACACCAGACTCAAAAAACAGTCAGTATTTCTGATAAACACATGCACCTAATAAGGGTTTGGACTGGGTTCTGAGTATGAAATCAGATCTAAATTGGGCATTTAACAATATTTTTTGTGAAAATAAGAGTTCGGACCACACTGAGAATAAAGACCAACACAGCAGAGAAGAAGTTTATGCAGCAGAAGGAGGTTTGAGGAGCTTCTGTGGACGTTTTATGAGCAGAAACGATGAAAATACAACTTTTTTATTGACTCACACTGTTTTTCCTTTTTGCATACATTTTTTTACACAATATGAATATCATCTGTCTGACTGCAACTATCAATCAATGCAGAAGAGAGTATAAATAAATGACTTTCACTCAACCGAGAGTGCATTTAAACTTTGAGGTCTTTTCAGGTGCATCAGTTTAACATAATCAGATGAAAAACCTGACAGGTGGGAGCATCATGGCTGACCAGGAAAACACCTGAGACCACCACCTTTAAAAAACTTTATTGACAGACAGTTAAAGGTTTCCAAACTGCAGTAACCTTAAAAAAATGCTTAAAAAGTTAAATAAAATAAGCAACGAACTGCATCAAATTACCAAACATTACTTGCACTGCAGTTTGTCATTTCTGGTCTTTAATATGGAAATCATTTTCCTTTTTATAACTCCTGCTTTGATCAAAAGAAGTTTAATTAAAGTTTAATTAAAAGTATATTTCTGCAGTCTGGGTGTTAGAGGTGCGAGCCATGAACCGTGAGACCAAACCTTCATGTTTGGAGTCGAGTTTTCTGGATGATATTTTCCAGCTGACACGTCCGAATAAATGAGGTGTTGAGTTGTGGTGCCCCGCTCTGTTTTAACAGTGGCTCTTCCCAAACACTCCAGCACCGCTGTGCATTAATCCATACGCTCTGATTTATTCCGTCTGCCTGGATTCTTGCCTCATCGCTGAGATTAACATGCCTGTAAACCAGATTAATTCAAGATAAATGAGGTGAGGCCTTACAGAGCTGCAGAGGGGAGGCGGGGTCGTAATTTTTACGTGAGAAAACAAAGTAAAAGTTATGTTTTGTTTATAGTTGTTCTTCGTCACAAATCTGACTCTTGTGTAAACGTTAAAGACTGATTTAAATGTTTTTTAAAGAATATATTTTTTTTAGAAAAATAATTTCATGATTCTCTTAACGGTCTGTAATGATGATGGTGCAATTTTTTTATTTTCACCAGTGATGATCGCAGTGCAGAGTAGAAGCTCGTGAATGTTTCACTGTGAAAATCACAAGTAATAACACTGAACCGAGCGTTTAAACTCAAATCACCCGTCAGAAACATACAGGAACTTTCAATTTCCAATAAAAACTGACTGAAATTACCGAGCATGATTGGATCGAGTACAATATCCTGAAAATAGCTGTTTTTCAAGCAGTTGACACATAATCATCCGTGGCTGCCAGGCGGGCCATGTTCGCTCCGTCCCTCAGGATCCTCCCCATCAGCGTCGGCTCGCACTCAGGAACCGAACGGCTGAATGTTCCCATTCACTACCGACCGTAATCCTCGGATACATGTGAAGCAAAGTGGTTTCCTCCCTTCATTAGCGGCCCCGTAAATCAAGCCAATGATGTGTCCCGTCGTGAACGAGGCCTCCTCATCTGCAGAGCTGACGCAGTGAGGTATTATGGGAGATAATGGGGTCTGAGTGAGGCCTCACGGAGGCGCTGTGGAGCCCAGAGTGGAGACGCTGTTTGGACATGAGAAGGTCACATGATGATTTAACATCTTTACAGCAGAAACAATAAACTAACGGACACATATCAGATGTTTTTCGACAGTTTTCTCAATATAACTCATGAAAAAGTAAAATCTTTTTTCAGGACGAGTTGCTCTTTTCATTTTCATCCCTGATTATGTGAGAATTTAGTGAACTGAGTTTCAGTAATAAGATTGAAAACCACATTCGGCACAAATGGACTGATGGAAAGAACTTATAACTTTGAGTCCAGAAACAGTTGGGACGCTGTTTAAAACATTTAAAATAAATCTGATTAACACGAGACTTTTAGTGTCTCTGAGCTCAGAGAGTAATGTGCTTTATATCATCATGTGTCTGACAAAGTGGTGAATCTCGACTCATTACTGCTTATGAATAAATGAGCCTTTCTGGTTCATATGATACTTTCACTTGTTACCAATGAACCTGTTCACCTGTGTTGGTCCCAAACAGGTGTGTTTGAAGCTGTTATCATGATATAAACACCAGCAGTTGGTTCAGTGACATGAGCAATGTATGTGATGCTAATTGCTAAAAAGGTGCTAATCAAACCTTGAACTGTAAAAACAATATTAAAAATCATGATGGAAATATTTCCTCATCACTCAAGAGAAACTTGACTTTTTCATCAGCCAACATTTTTTGTCTCTTAGTGCCAAAACGTTTTTCTTCCAATATTTTGACTTTTTCCTATTTTTTTTTGCATTTCCACTCATGTTTTTAATGCAAAAATCAGCCCACAGATATCAGAGTAAAGGTGATAGTAAACTTCTTATGCAACTATTAGAAAGTGAATAGTTTCCCCTGAAATGTTTAATTATTCCTTTAACAGCTCCTGATAATTAAATTACAACGAGGCATCATAACCAGACAAGGTGCTACCACAGAAAATTACGTTTTATGTGTTAAAAATGGCAAAACGTGAGTACACAAGTCACAAACACACTCCCAGTGTTTGTATAAATACTCAGATTCATTTACAGACGAGTGGCCAGTTAAACCGTTGAGCCATGGAAACAATCTGTTAAACACATTATTGTAGTTAAAATCACATGAAATACTGTTTTTAATACAACGTTCGAGTATCGTGAGCCATATCAGTTGCTGATTGCCTGATTTAGTGATGCGTTTCTCAGTGTATGGCAAGTAATCAATGCTCGTTCTGCCCGGGATGACAGAATATGATATACACAAGAAATGTATTTTTCCAAATAATATCACGATGCTGATGTGAACGGAAAAATGAGCGCTGTCTTTTGTCAGTCTCTGGTAATCAGAACTGGCCAGACGCAGATACTTAAGCCACTGGGGGAGGCAGGGCAGCGTTCGAACCCTCAAATAACTCACTCACTGCATTCATCACAATAAACGCCAGCGTCCATTCAGAGCGTTTGAAGCCTCCGAACTGGGATCGATCATCCAGCTCCCCTGATGTCTGTGAATAACCAGGCTGCCAGTCAAGAATCTAACACCGTTTGTGCCTCAGAGACGGACACTTAGCATCCTACTGCGCCCATGTGGTGTTTTTTAAAATCCTCTGGGACTCCCTCCCTCCCTCCCTCCCTCCGGCCGGCCGGTTGGCAGTAAAACGAAACCATTCCTCTCGCCCTCATCAGTCAAGTGTCTTGTTGTGACCCAGACATCCTTTTCTTACACCGGGGGAGTAAAGCTACGGTTCACTGAGAAGGGAAATGGTGTGAATGGAGGGGTGGACACTTCGGCTACAACGACTTCGTGTCTGACACCTTCGCTGTTGATCAGGATGGATCACCCCACCCCGCCTCCTCCACCCGTTCAACGCGACTACTAATGATGATGTGAGCGCAGAGGGCAGCGACGAGGCATCCATCACATCGAATGTGTCGTGAACTTTATTGATTATCTGCCTTCGCTGTAATCCTTCACACATGTTGGGCCGGCTGTCCGGTGGCAGAGGATAACAGCGGCGACCCCGGAGAGCCAGGAACGCCGGTGGTAGCAGCTACTGTGACCTCATGCCTTTAACTCTTGGAGGACCTCTCCGTTTTTCTCCTCGCGGCCAGCTCATACATCACCTTCCAGGAGAAACGCAGAAGGGGAAGGAAACGGCTGCCCTTTGAGACAGTGGCTGCTTTATCCTCTGATGTTCACGCCGAGCGAGGAGGAGCTGCCGAAAGCTCCGACGTTTGCTCTAACAGGCAGTTTGTCTTCTGTTCGCTTTGACAACGTGGATGTGGAGCTTCTGAGTGTTTAAGTGTAACGATGAGCCACGAGGCCTCGCAAAAGAAAAGGTCAGACACAGACTTATGAGCCAAAACCAATGCAATATATGCACAGGTAAGTGTTGCAGCAGCCAAGAGTGATGACAGAGAGGAAGAGTGGGGCTCTCTGATTTCATCAATGCAAGAAAGACAAAAAGAAAAGTGGAAATTGATGAAGAAAATCGACTATAGAATGCTGAGTATCATGAAAACTGCCAAAATGTGGATGAAATGTATAAAAATCAGACATTTAAAGCATGTTTCTCAGCACCCAAGTCAGAAAAAAAAGCAGAAAAGCTTTGCTGCTTTGTTGTGGTGTCTCACACACATTAACACACACACACCCATGTTATAGAGGCTTTTCCCTGTTTCTCAGAAGTGTTACGTATCCGTAGATGTGAGACGTGAGTTTGTTGAAGACGTCATGGCTGAATCCGTCCACAGAGTCAAACATTCTGCTGGAAAAAGTGAAAAAGCTTCGTCCATTTCTGGTCAAGTATCATAAACAAGACTGAGCGTCGCCCAAACATGAGAGCGGACCGACTTACCCCGAGTGTCAGAGCTGCACATGGAGGCTGTCATGCAGAGAATCAGCCTGATTGGAAATACTGCAAGCTTGTGTTACATCAAACTCATTATTATTCATTAATTTTGAAGATTTTCTCATCAAATTGTTAAAAGTTCATCTATCCAGCTCATGATCAGACACTCTTTCCTATGTGTTTTGCACTAGTTTGGGTCTCTGGTGGATCTTTTTTTAGGGTTTTGAGCTGAAAAAGTCTTAACTTTCTTACAGTTCTCACTCAAATCTGTGTCTATTTACCTTTTCATGCACAGTGAGCGAGTGTAAAACCAGAGTGAAATTCCTCGAGTGTGTAAACATACCAAAGAAAAAACTAATCTGATTCTGGTTTCAGCCAGATGAGATTAATTCTTCAGGCTCTCAGTAGAGACTCTGTGTTGTGATGCCGACCAAAAATAAATACAAATAAGTAATCCGGTAGCCTGCTGCCGTCTCCATCAGAGCGCTGCGGTAATTACTGAGATCGTTTCTGTCTGGACGATGGCGGCCGTACAGGAGAAAAAAAAGACGTTGGCAGATACATCGGTGAGTGGAAACACAACACATGGCCAGTTTGGCACAAATCAACAACAATCACTCCACAGATGTGTGTGTGTTTTTTTTGGTCAGTGTGTCTGTTACCTTTCATTTTCTAATTTTCATTACGACTCATTCACAGTAACGTTAAATATCACTAAACACAGGGTGTCATTTGTCCGGATAAAAGGAGCACACATTAAATAAACACACAGAAACATAAAAATCCCCAATGAAACGTGTAATTTTCAGAACTCCTGCAGGTTTTGGAGCCTCTAAAGGCACAAATTAGCCTTCAGCGGGGGATTTTTTAACTTAGATTTGTTCTACGAGTTTAAGGGAAACATCTTTAAGGCTTAAGAGGACTAGTTAGGTGGATTTTGTAATCATCTGATCCTTAAAAAGCTTTCTGGGAAAAGGGGGAACAAGAGTTTGTGCCAGTGCCATCTCTGCATGGGGGGAAGCGTTTAGCAAACAGATGACAAAAAAATGCATCTTAAAATATTCAGTGTTACATTCAATTGTCACATTTCAGCTACGAGCTGAGTTTCCAAGGAGAAATCCTGCTAAACAAACACAGGCGGCAGCGTATGGCACCGCCGTGAGACAGGGTGACTACTCATGAACATTTACACTCGATGGGAGAACATTAAACGCAGCTTCATGGCAATTTGTTTGGGCACCGAGTCCCAACTTCACGGTGGTTTGTCGTCACCTACGTCCGACGCCTCCCAACATCCCGTCCGTGAGAAAGAAGTTGCAGCTGCACACCAGATCGTAAAAGTCCGGTCCGATCATAGGGGGCATCTCTCCGTCAGGCTCCGCCCTCACATCGGCTAATAGACTATCCTGGTTTTTTACAGCTTTCTGAGTAAAAACTGTTTGATGGAGTCCATGCTGGCCTGATGTACGAGCCCCTGTTGTGAAAGGATTTGATGGGAAAACTGAAGAAAGAACGAAAACCTCCGGACCTGACGGCACCAGGAGTCCCGGCAGGCTGGCAACCTCTCATGATTCAAGATGACACCAGCTTCGTCTTTCCAGCACTCGCATCTCATTTCACCGTAAATTTTAACGAGCAAGGGTCATTTGATACATCGTAGTTATTTTAATGATTTGGCTGCATCCAGTCGAGGTAAACAAAAGGTTTTGCCAGTAAAAAATTTTTAACTCTTTAAAAGATTCAAAATCTCAGTTTGATGGGGAGGGGAGGGGTTTACTGGAGGGGGGATTACGTGGACTGCAGCTGGTGTGACTAATCAACAAGAATCTGAACACTCACACTCCCTTCAGTCATAAACAGGTTTTAATTAAGTTGAAAATCGTCAGACTATGGACTCCTGCACCCTGACTGTGGTTTGCACAGTGAAGGAGGATAAATTAGATCCACATGTGTGTAATATGACCGTTTTTATGTCAGCCTATCATCAGGCTCGGTAGATTGTCCTCAAGTTACATATCCTTGTAAACAATAATCATTCAAATTAAACCGCTGGAGAGGTCAACAGTCACTGTAAACAAATAATCAGGGAGAAAAACGCTTGAAGTGCATTTACTTTTTGGGAGAAATAAAGATTTCTGCTGCAAAACTGCTTCTTATGGTCAATCATAATGAGATTATTAGAATATTTTTATCTTTAAAAAAGTTCCTAAACAGATTTTTATGCACATCTGAGGGAAAGAAAGGTAGATCGGGATGGATGATTATATTCTACACTTCCTTTCATAAAATGTTTTGCAAATAACAAGTTGTTGTCTTCCTCCAAATCTGTAAAAAACATCCTGACTGGCAAAAACGATGTTTGGCTCTTTAATCTTAACTGTGTGTCTCTACTCAGGTGAAGCAGTTTGATTTCATGGTGGTGAAACAAGAAGGTTATCCTTGTTTTTCTTCCATTTTCTTCTTCTTTCACTTCTTCTCTGTGTTTATTGTATGATCATAAACCGACTATAAAGGTGCATATCACCACCTACAGTGTCAGAATATACAGATGCTCTGCTGAAGTCAATAAAAGCAATATTGTCACATATTATTGGCTCTATTTATAATCAATAACGATAAACACCTGATTATATATATTGGCATATCTATGCAATATAATAACATAACACATATGGGTCCGTTCTGGGAAATTACAGCCTCACTTTTGAAATGCATTTCTGTCATTTTACTTATTTACATTTTACTTTCAAATTTAGTAATCAGTACTTTGACTTGTAATCATATAAGTAGAAGGTTGTGTTGCTACTTTTGCAGCTCTGATATAAAGTAGCTGGATATTTTCTTTTCACAGACTGAAACCAGTTTTAAAAATGTATTTTAAAGGATGTAAACACTGAACACTGACATGTTCGTATTATGTCAGAACGCCTGGACTGAAACTGCAGCTGAAAGGATATGGACACCGGAGCTGGTGTGAGCATTAAACGAATTATCAGAATACCTCTGCGTCTGGTGAAAGCCTGTCACTTTCTTGTTCCTGTTTTTCTCCGTATGCAGTCAGACAGTCCAGGAAACCGAGAGTGGACAGTTTTTCTCTGCGTCCCGTGTCTGTAAATGACTCCCAGGCGGCTTCTCCTCCCCTGTTACCCAGAGTAGGATTTACAACGAGATTATGGGGCTCCCCTTTGACCCCAGGGGGCTGTGTTCAGCAGGAGTCAACTTTTTAAAAAAAAACGAAAAAACTTAGTTATAGCTCCCACCCTCTTTCCTTCCATCTATCCATCCACCGACTGCACCAAGAACAATGGCTTATTCTCCTGCGCCAGTGCTCCATTACGGGGCCTGTGGCTTGGCAGTGCAGCGGGCCTCAGATTTCAACCACATGTACTGCACTCAAATCAAAAGAGTCAGCCCTGGCAGCACGGCCGCATAGCTGAGGGCGACACGGGGAGAAAAAGTACAAGCAGAGAAGAAGAAGAAGAAGAAGAAAAAGAAGAAGAAGAAGAAAACAAGGCGAAGGAGGAGTGAGAAAAAGAGGGAGAGTAAAATAAAACCTAAAGTGATGTAAAGAGTAAATAGTTGGGAGGACAGGTAGAGACGGGAGGGAGGAAATATGGAGACAGAAGGAGAACTTGAGGTGCAGAAAGCGTCGTGAGGTCGGGACGCAGCGAGGTCAGCTCTCACGGGAGCCATTTTGGAAGGTAGCGAGGGATGACCTCGCCTTAACCTCCGGGCTGTTCTTGTTGAACTCTTACTGTACTTTCCAAAAATCCCACGGACAGTAGCTTTTCAATGGGGTCTGAACACGTCGACAGTCCTCACGCAGGCAGATTTGTGTTTTTTGGGAGGCTGCGAATCTGCACAGAGTCACCCTTTGCAACAGAAAAAAAAAAAAAAATTAAGCGAGAGATCCACTGGAACCTGTGATGAGGTTAAAAAGTGAGCTGAAAATGAAAACACCGGGTGTTGCCAGTGTTTTCCAAATGATTGCTCAGTCGTCTGGCAGTGCAGCCGGCGTCTGCTTGGGCCCCGGCCGATACATCTGTGCCTCGGAAGTTCGCTGTCAAATGCAATTTGACCGTCAGAAGCGATCGTGTCATTAATGTGACAACCCCAACTTGGATGCATTTACCTTTTCTCCCTCCGGTGTGAAAAAAACAAAAAGGAGGGAGGAGAGAAACATCCCAAACACATCATGATAAGTTAGGAGATGTGTTTTTTTAAATTTTTTTCAATGAGACCTTCAGTGCAAACAGGTTGATGCAGCTGTTACTTGGAAGCTGCCTTGATGTTGGACACGATCTATCTACTTTAATATCTGCTTGTATAACGTGGCTTTTCTTTGTCCTCGTGTCGACACAAAGAAACTCACAGAGGCTGTCGCTGCATAAAAACACAGAGCTTTCTCTGTGGGTAAAGAACCTTGACTAGCCGGGCTCTTAATCTAAATAAAATTGCAACAAAACAGAAGTCCCCTTTCCTTCCGTCCCTGAAGAGAGAGCCATTTTGTGGGAAATGAAAAGTGCATTTGGGGACAGTGCAGGGTGAGCGTGAGGTGAGCGTGAGCGCATTAAGTCTTGGCCTCGGCTCGGAGGTTGTTTGTAAAACAGTGGACAGTGCCTGGAGGGAGCACAGGGGCATTTGGCAACAGCCTTACAAGGTAAAAACTGCAGGTCTAACGAGAAACTAAAGCAACCTGACACCTCGACAGATGTTCCAAAATCTCAGGAGATCCTGTTTCCAATTTGACATTATTTACTCTCACTCCTCCGCACTGCTGCTTAATCCTAATTTGTTCTTTCGGCTTGTAGAAACCGGTGGATTCCCGAGCACTTTTCTTTCATTGTTGCTCACTCAAACTTAACAAGCTGGAATTGGGGTTGAAGGTGAAGTGAAACATTGAAGGTTGAATCCATGAATGCAAAATAAGAAGAGAGAAGGAGAGAGTAGAGATTTGTTTTCAGTCAGTTGTCCTCTATCGTGATAACTTCCTGTAAAAGTCCAGCATCTGCGAGCTCTGCTGGTACATGCAACACACTCATGTTTGACGTCAAGCTTTTTGATGTCAAACTGGATTTATTTGGATAAAAACGTGTCAGAAAAACAGAGTGTGCTCAAAGTTCACGTCCTCCAAGATGTAGGATTTCCTCCATAAATCTGTGTAAAGCTCACCGCAGATAAAGCAAGAGTCACATCTGTTTTGGTTGAATTCTAATCATGTAATTTGCAGGGAAGATAATAATAAAAAAGCAGCGGTCCCTGATTGTGGCGTCCAAACGTTCCACTGAAACCCTTCATCCTTTCGCCTCAAAGTAAATGATGAGAAAAGGAAATAAATAAAAAGGTTACTAGACAGTTTTTGTGTCAGCGGCAGAACTTGTGTTTCTCACGATGCTTCAGATCCGAGGAAGCTGGAAACATCTGGAGCTGAAGCTCAAATGTAGTTTAATTACAATGTGTGTGTTTACACAGTGAAGATTTACACATCACTTAATTAAAACAGGTCGCCCCCAAACTAACATGGTCTTACATTAAAAAAAAAGCTTTTACTGAATATTCACTTCCAGTAACAACCACATGTAAGTGTTTATATCTTTTTTTAACACGACTGTAACACATAAATAGAACAAAATAACATCAGAAACAGAAACATAACTGTACAAATTACAACAGATTCATCAAATACATACACACAGATATCCATACATAACATTTTTATACAAACATGATAGATATTATGTTGATATTAATAAAAAACAAACAACTTCAATGCCAATATTTCATCCTTTAAAAAGAAAAATACCCTAAAAAGTTGCAAAGCTAACGGAGCTAAATTGCAAAACTAGATCGAGAGTGTTTAGACTGAAGGTTGACATCAGTGTTTTGAAATGATTAAATCCAGATCCCGAAACTTCCAGAAAAATGAGTATGTTTCCTCATGTTACAACATTGAAATATTCCACATAAAGTCTGGTGTGACAGCAGGCATAAAGGACCAA
Source organism: Acanthurus leucopareius (assembly GCA_029814765.1). Taxonomy (NCBI): domain Eukaryota; kingdom Metazoa; phylum Chordata; class Actinopteri; order Acanthuriformes; family Acanthuridae; genus Acanthurus; species Acanthurus leucopareius. The sequence goes on along the minus strand of JAQMCX010000059.1, from coordinate 517,245 downwards.
ACCTATGACATAAATATTAGCTGGATTTTCAATTAATCTCTGGAATATCCTGAAGGATAAACTGAATCCCGCTGATGTTTGATGCTTTCATTCATCGAAACACAATCCATCCAGCTTTTCAGCGGCTAAACCTGAACGCTCTCTGGCCTCACATCGTCCCAAACGTCGGCCTGATGAGTTTGCATCACACAATCTTCAGCTAAAAGTTGGGGGACAGTCCTCATTGCACCTCTGTGTGAGGATTCAGCTGGTAAATCTCACCCTTACCTCTTGACTTTTTCTTATTTTTTCCAGCCGGCCACATAATTCAGGCCTGTTAAATTGGCTACTGTTTAACATCCTCGGTAAATCTCCAAGTCCGACTCCCGAGCTGACTCCTGACAGACGACGACCACACCTGTGCAGTTAAAAACAACTCCGAGTTATTTAGTATTCTGCAGATGTTTCACACCAAATGCAAAAGATTAATAAAAAAAACTCATTTTTAAAAATGGCCCATGTTTCAGCTGCTGTTCAGTGTAAAACAGGAGGGCTTTGTGTCAGCGTCAGTGTGTGAAAAAGTGAATATTTACACGAAATGTTCGCTGGCTAAAGTTTATGTCGGGAGTCTATATTTTTCCCCGTACGAAGAGTTAAATATGTGTAATAGCCAGATGAGAGCACACTGACAGATTCAATTAAGTTGCTTTTTTGAGAGTCGTGTAATATTTGCAGCGTTTCTGACAATCCTCCGCCTCCTCCCGACTGACTTAATAATCTGAATGATGTCTGTTCTTTTGCCAGAGCCTAATGGCGAGCGAGCACAGCTTGAGTTTCTGTTAAAGGCCTGGCCCGAGCTAAAACTAACAAGAGAGGTATTTACATTCAGAGCTCTGGTAGAGCACTTCTCCATGTGGCACTGAGCACTGACAGTAAGTGAAGTGACCTTGTGGTCAAGAAGTTGGCCTGTCTGAATACAAGAAGCAGCTGGTAAAGAAGAAAAGCAGAGATATCTCCTGTTCCTTCACCTTTTTAAGTGCTCTTAATCAAGGCATCACATGTCCGTCATCATTAGAGATGTTTGTTAGAATGAGAGTGAAGTAAAAGAGCAGCTGTCGGAAGCCAAAACTCCAGAAACACTTGTCATTTATGAAAAAAAATATATTTTTAGACCATTTAGTTTCAGTTTTCATGAAACACATCACAGGCAACATTTCAGTTGGTAAATATGAGGCATTAAAAAAGGTAAAAAGAAGTAAAAGAGCCGATCGTAAACATTAAAGCACAGGCCAGCCAAAGGGCATCTATAATGTAACTGTAATCTAACACATTTGTCAGAATGTAATCTGGTCTCTTACTTAGTTTCTGTGATCCTGGTCTCGGTTTATAGCAACGCCGGTGTTCTGCTATGGAAAGTAAGACATTAAGCTAAAGAGGTTCATCCACACCTCATCTGTTACGGGAGGTTATCGCTGGCCAGAGGTAATCTGAAATGAGTTACACAGATCTCGTTTCATGCACATGCAGCTCGAGTCTTTGAGTGATTGTGCAGAAAGTTTGAATCTAATAACGTTCGTGGTATTTCTGTTTCGGGTAATAGAAAGTTTAAAGTCAGCGACTAACTGAGAAAATTCACAGTTTCGTCCTTCCACCTTCAGCTGCGACCTGATCAATCAAATCCTCTTTGTTTTTTATTTACAGACACTTTTCGGTGGATTACTTATGTTTTCTTTGCATCTTTGTGCACATCTGCTCTTTATGAAAGAAAACCACAGTCACTTACACACAAAGTATTGCATTTGAATTCATTTTCTGTTCTCAAATTTGCATGCTTGCCATTTTTTCCTCAATGTATACAGCTGTTTTATCTGTTTGTCTGTTTTAAAGTGCAGGTAACAGGTGAACATTCAGTGAAATGGCTCTGGATGGTTGGATGTCTTTGCTCCAGAAGCAGCAGCCAAAACCCCGAGCAGCATTAAAACATCCAGCAGACTCGAGAAGCGTTCTGGTTTTCTGCTTTACAGTGACTGAATTCATTATTTGGAGCTGCATTCTTTTCCCTGCTGGTGTCCTTAATGAGACCTTCAGACAGATTGGCATTTGCTTGGAGGGATCGACATGTAATAACACCACTTTTCTTTTTTTTTGGCTGCGATTTGTGCACCTGAACGCAGCAGAGCTCGACTCCCCCTGCGCTCTTTTTTTATTTTTTCCCACATTAGGCCCAGTTTCATTAAGGGAACTTGGACAAACTCGCGGCACATGTCAACGTGACGACTGAGGAGGAATAATGACGGCGACTCGAGTTTCAGATTCTCGACCAGTTGTCCTGAACGCAGCAGCAGCAGACGTCCTGCATGAACAAAAGGGTGCGATGACAAAATAAATACAGCAGGAGGCTAATGAGTGTATTTAGGTGAAATGGCCTGAAGAGAAAACACAGGGGATACACAAGCACGACTTTACTCTAATTACTCCCCAGATGACTGGTAAGAAATCATAATAATAATAATAATAATAAACTTTATTTGTACAGCAGGTTTTTTAAAAGCAGCTTAAAAAGTGACACACATCAAGACGTCATGTGCAAATGTTTTGTTTGCTCCAGAAAACAAACACAATAATCATTTTTATCTCGCGATCATGCAAAAACAAGACTGATTTAGTTTCCTTTGTGTGGTCGAGTATCAGATCTGTTTATTTGCTGGACGCTCTGCTGCCTAAATTATCAGCTACGTCACGCTCGCGGCCTGGACTGATGAATAATTGCTGCTGATTTTTTTTCATGACGTCTGATCAAGTGAATAATTAGCTGCTGAATGGAGCTACAGAAAAAGTTAAGAGCAGAAGCCAGAATCTGAGCCCACCAACGCTTCGGCTTAAATGCACCAACAAGGTTCTTTTAATGGGGTTATTTTCAAATTAAGTGTGTATAGAATAAGTGCAGGTTATTAAGACGTTGGACAGCCACTTGCAGCTTGGCAGGCGGCGGGCAGTTTTAAAACAATGCACAGGGCAATTATTATGAGCCTGCTTATTAAAAAGGCTACAGATGTGTTTCCTACTTAACACCGTGGTCATGTTACCTTACATTTTCTCCCCTTTTCCTCCCCTGTTTTCAGATGAATAAGGGCCGAGTGCTCCTTGTAATTGTCACTACCTTCTGCAGTAAAGACCCCGCCATCTCCTTTTTTCACATGTGAAATAAAACTACTACAGTGTGTGTAATTAGAGTACTTTTCTTTACAGGAACTGTGTTCTAGTTGTATTTTTCCAGGTTGACACGAGGGAGCTTTGGCAGGCCGAGCTGTTTACCTCACTTTGTTTTACTGTCCTCTGTTTTGTTGTATTTCTGTCCTACAAGATGCTGTTTAGATCAGAAAGATTTATGTCTGTGTATTTTTTTTTTTGTGTGTGTTTTTTTGGGTTCATCTCTGCAAAAGCAGTTACCCACTTTTGGGACAAAAAAGAGCTGAACCTTGAACCTGTGATATACTCGAACTACCTGGGCTCACAGCAGGGTTTCCTGTGATAAATAACAGTCCAGGTTCCTATGACTTCTTGCAGCTTTACACTCATGCATTTAACACAACATCCTGCAAGAAAATATGCTGCACACTGCATTACTTCCACACTGAACAACACACAGTATTATGCATGAATTTGGCAGCAATACCGTATATATAAAGTGGACACAAACTGGCCTTTTAGTGCTATAACTTGTTTTTATGAAGCTCAGTACATAAAAACATGATGTCGTCTTGGTGTTAATGTTGTCATATCAGGTTAAACTTGTTTGTCTTTAGCTCCAGTTAACAGAAAAACAGTGTCAGTTCTACCTGGATTCCTCCCGGTGAAAGAAGTATAGTCCTTCAGTCATTTATTGGCTGTTAAACCTCCAAATGTGCAGTTTTGTTTTTCTTGGGATTACGTATATATCTCAGGTGTAAAGTTGCATGTTAAAACATTTTTAGAGCAGTTATATGCTGTTTGAGCTCTATAAAGCATCAGTTTGGACGTTGGACCAGATGATTTTCCTGTTTTGTGTTGAAATCCGGTGATCAGTCATCGTGATGTTCGCGGTGTGAAACTGGCACAGAAAACTCATGAGCTGCACGCGGTGAACGCGAAGGTAAACAAAGCTACAGTCCGTTAAAAATCTCAACACAAACTATAAAAACACTGAAAATCAAGCGTTTGGGGGGTAAATCCGTTTTTCATCAGCTCATATTTGGACGTGAAAGAGTAGGACAACAATAAGCCTGATTTTGAGTTTTTCTTACAGACATTTTTAATGCAAACAGAGTTTTTAACCATATTAACTTTTCCAAATGGTGTTATTTATAAACTACAAGGTATGAAGTCAGCAAAGCAAGCAGTCATCGCTGAGGTGACTCATTACAGGTGATGCATATGAGTAAAAACTGTTATTGTAAAGGAAAAAGTACTTTTCATGTTACTTTTTATAAATAAGCAACTACGAACAGGAGTTATAGTGATACTGTCACTTTTATTGATCAGAACTTGAGAACTGAATAGTAATTTGGAGGGAAGATGTTTATATATTATGAAGAAGAGTCATGAATCTGTTGTGTTTTGTCAGTCCATTTTGAAATAAAAGAAAAAAGCGTATTAAAGTACATAACACAGGATTAAGACTTGTGATAAAGTTTTTTGTGTGTTTTTCTGACAGGAAATGAGGAAAGAGATGCAGATTGTGGACGTAACTTCCTTTTTGTTTGTGCATTAACTCAAAAATCTCAAAAGTGCAGACAAGAATAAAAAGCATCTAGCCAACAGATTGATTGACATTGCATCCAACAGAAGTTCAAGGGTTAAAACATCAGAAAAACAGTCACTTTGAAACTTTAGCTGGAGCTGTTGGAGGTGTGTGAGGGGTAAGTGAAGAAAGTCTGTGTCTAACGCATGTGTGCTAATTATTTTCACCTAAGGTGCAGTAATTTCTTTTCAGGTCTGAGCAGTAAAAGCATAAGAAAGCATTTAAAGTGGTGAAGCATTGAGACTTTGCTGTAAAACTGTTAGCCAGCTGGATTGAGCTGATTTTACAAGCCTACACTGTGCCACTAAATTAAGTGCTGTGCTGTATACTTGAAAATATTTTATTCTAAGGTAATTGACTCGGTCGGAAAAAGCATGAATCATTGTCAGATTTGTCGAACTCTGGAGGTAAAATACAAATATTAAACAAAAACGGCACCTAATCTGCATCACTTCTGCTTGAAGTGTCATAAATTGCTGCTTTCAGAGTAGATTTAACTTTGATTACACGTTTAACCATCAGAAAACTGTTAAACTAAGTGAGAAATGTGCTTGAGGAACATCTATGAACTTCTCCCCAACATTCACGTGGACTGCAGAGTGACCGACTGATTTAAATTCGAGATAAACTGCAGACATCCATTTATAAAGAGACATGACTTCATACAGTATGAAGAAGGAAGTTAAATGCTTCAGTATTTAATATTTCCTGCCTTTTGGGTCAAAACATTCAGGAGGAATCAGCCGATGTGGTTGCTGCATTTAGTTTGGTAAAGTTGAGACTCACTGTGACGTCTTTGGATGACTAATCTGAACTCGCTGCTGCCAGAAACCAAGAAAACGAGTAGAAAAAAAACATTGCATTGCTGCACAACTTCTCAGCTGTTCTTAAGTTTAATTCAGAGGATTTTCATTGGAGGCTTTGAGTCAGTGAACGTGTCAGTAAACATGTTTTAGAGGCAAAATCTTGCTGGAAAAAAGAGTCTCTCTTTCTGAGAAGAAATGATCTTCTAGTGTTTTTTCAAGATGTTTTACAGTCAAAAGCTGAACATGAATCAAACCTCCTCCTCATGTGCTTTATTTGAATTCTTTTGAAGGACTTTTCTATGATTTATAATTCATATTGGCTGATGTGTTTATTAATTACTTCTGTCATTAAATTAGGACACGTTTTATCACTTAAGATCCCATTTTCAAGGTGATTGTTGCCATTTTTGTTCTTCTTAAATGAAATAAATAACACTTTCCGATGGAATATGATAAATATCAACAGTATTTTTACTTCTCTTAACACATACTGAATCAAATACATATTTTGCAAATTTTAGTCTGTTTTAATGGGTGAAATCTTCACATGTACCGTAATGTCCGGACTATAAGCCGCTACTTTTTCCCCCAACGCTTTGAACCCTGCGGCTTAAACTATGATGCGGCTAATTTATGGACGAATATAAATGAATATAAACGAGAAAGTG
>JAQMCX010000059.1:438957-510912 GCA_029814765.1 Acanthurus leucopareius | reverse complement strand
GTTTGAAATTCATGTTGTTGATTTTATGTGCGCGTGGTGCTCACTGTAATTAGTTATGATACTGTGCTGTATGATTACATGTGAGGAGCTGCTGCTGGTGGAGGAGCCTGCTGTGGGTGCAGACATTAAGATGTTGGTGGCTGTTTTTGTGTGTGTGTGTGTGTGTGTGTTTTAATGTGTCCAGTAATCTGATGGTGAGCGAGCGCAGAACTGCTGCAGGATGTCAGGAAAACAATGATGTGTAAAAAAAAAAATGCATTCAGGGGTTTTGGTTGCTTCCTGTTTGCAGCAGGTCTGAGAATGTAAAAAAAACAGGCTGTTTGTGATCCAACATGTCCGCGTGCTCACTGTACACGGTCTGAAAGCCTCAGTAAATTTTTGATCACTGTACATCGGGAAGTCAGATGAAGTTATTGCGTAAGATTTTGTGCAGCAGGTTGGCGTCACGTTTGCAAGCAAACGGGGGTGAGAGACATAGAGAGAGAGAGAGAGAGAGAGAGAGAGAGAGAGCCATTACTGTCCCATGCTCTGTCAACCCACAGCCAGTGTGCACGAGCTCTTAACAGGGTTACTCTTCATCAAAGTTGCATGACGATGCAGAGGGAATTACAAAAGGGGGGGAAGCACGGTGGATCTTTAAATAATTGGTGAAAGAGAAAACTGAGCCCTGAGCTGTTTTAGTATCTGCATGGTGGAGGAATAGTAACTCTCTTTTTTATTGTGTCTATGCTCTTTGTACACTTGTGTCTATTGTTTTTGCATTGAAAGACTTTTCTTCATGTGTGTGTGTGTGTTTGGTTTAGTCAGTGTGGTGAGAAACTGTTAGTTTCTTTCCAAACAAACAACATTAGTTGCAACTGTGAGGCAAAAATCCATCACTGCTGTTTGAGGATGTCTAATGTTTTTGTCTGGTTAGAGAACTTCGACGGCTGGTTCTTTGCTTCACAGCAGCATCAGTGTTCACATCAGGCAGAGCTGCCAGAGAAAAACATCAGTAAAAATGTGTAAATTTCATGTTTTGCCTCGTCACAGCACAAAAAGTATACACACATATAAAGGTGCAGCACCAGCAGGGGGCAGTAATCAGGTATTTTGTCTTTAGTGTGCTGGCTCATGAACAAATGCACCAAGTTTCACTCAAACATTGGGATTATTTTGGTAAATTAACGACTGAAATGAATGTGTTTCATCAGGATTACTGCCGTCAGTGAACGGCGCCGTGGTTCTGCGTGGTTCTGTCTGGTTCTGCGTGGTTCTGTCTGGTTCTGCCTCTCTGTGTTTACATGTCCTCCTCATGTGTGCGTGGGTTGTCAGATGTTTGGGTTTCCTCCAACAGTCCAAATCCAAGGCAGCTTAGGTGAATTGGAGACTGTAAACTGCCTGTGAATGCGTCTCTGTCTGCTGCTTACAGTGTCTGTCGGCTCCCTGATGGACCGGCCACCTGGAAAAAGTGATTACAGGAAATGGATGGATGGGTTTTTTTAATAGCAAACCTTTACAGTATGAAACAAAGATGGGATGGTGGTGTGGTGGTTTGCAGAGTCAACACATGGCAGGAAGCTTTGAACCCTTTCTGTGTGGAGTCTTCATGTTCTCCTCATGTCCATCAGGGTTTCCTCCTACAGTCCAAAGACATGCAGCTCAGGTTAGCCGGCAGCTCTTGGCTTCAGCCCACATCCACCCAGTGAAGGACGAGTGGTTAAAGATAATGAATGAATGAAAACAGGTGGATGAATATCTCTCTGTAGCACCACAGCCCAGCTGTAATTAAATCACCCTGGATGTGAATAAACAGAGCTTCACTATTCTTCTCAGTCCTCTTACAGACTGTATGTGTGTTATTTCAGTCCTGCAGCTCTGCGTGGAGGCGACGCCGCGCTCTTGGCAGTGAAACTCTAAAATGTGGCCAATCCCCTTTTTTTTTTTTTTTAGTGTCACTGGAAAAAAAAAAAAACCTGCGGACAAACCGACTCGTTTGACATTGGCTGATCTCGTGCTGTGTCACTGTCTCCTGTAACCGCGGACATAATGAAGGCTGACTGAGAGGTTGACCTCTCGGCGTGACCTGGCGGCCGGCCCGGGCTCTGTGCAGTCAGCGGGGGGTGCACACGCTGACCGCCTGGCCTGTCCTCCATCGCTTTGTTAATGGAGCTGTTGTTGTCCGTGCTCTGGACAAAAAAAAAGGCAAGCGTCGGGGAAAAAAAACGGATGCTTCCCCTTGTTGTGAGTAAGAGGAGCGTTTTTCACATGCTGAGAACCTCTGGCCCAGGAAACTGTAATTCACACTAATGGAGAAAATGTCGAGGACATTGCTGCTGCTGCTTCACAGTGACCTCAGAGAGAGAGAGAGGGAGAGAGAGAGAGAGGGAGGGGGAGAGCAAGAGATAAGCAAGGGGAAGGGAGAAAGACGGGAAGAACTGTAAAGGATGAGAGACAAAGACAGAGAAGATGAAAGGAGAGTCATGTGGAGGAGAATTAAGAGGCGGACGTATGGAGGATATAGGGGAGGAGAGGAAGGAGGAGGAGAGGCAGGAAAGTGTAAGGATGTAAAAAAAACCCAAAGGATTGAGAGAAAAAAGGGTGATGGAGAGGACAAATGTGGCTTTATCGATACGAAGTCTTTACAGTCGCAGAAAGCTGTTTCTGATCTGCTGACGTTGAGCTCAAATCTGCAACTGCTGTTTTCTGAGAAACAAGCTGAGAACAACTGATGACACGTCAGGACGACTTGCAGATCTTTTTAACACTTGTTCATGTTTTTTTTCAGCTGTAAACTAAATTATTTGACTGTGTTGAGGTGAAACACATCAGTACTGTTGTTTATTATGACATTTCTAACCTAATTTATGCAACTTTATTGGTTGAAAATGTCTAAACACAACATCTATTGTTGGTTTAAAGTCAACCTGGTTTTTGCAAATCCAACGCTGACAGGAATTAATAATATTTTAATAGACACATCTAGTGATTTACAGAAGTTAATGATATTTTTTAAGCTAATCTTTTACTGTGACGCACAACAAGGCTGCAGCTATGTACCACACACACACACACACACACACACACACACTGAGAGACTCGGCCTCTCTGAGCTGCTAGCTCGGCTAACAACACAGGTACGACACAGAAACTTGTAGAAAGGCCGATGAGTGTTTCTGTCCGTCAGAAACAGACTGTCTGAGATTCCTGGACGCTGAGACTCTGACAGCAGCTGCTCGTGGTCAGTTAACTGCGACCACCAGCTCCAAACGGCCGTTCCTGCTACGCCGAGCGGTGGTCGTCAAAGTCTGCGTCGCCACTAGGCCCCTCCGAGCTGCTGCATTACTTAAATTATTCAGGAAGCCTGTGGCAGAATTTGGTGGCAAAGTTACTCTTTGAGTTCGTGTTGCAAACTTCAGCAAACAGCTTCTTTCTTACAAAACCAGCATTTATGAAGTAACATTATTAAAGTCAAAGTTATGATCGTGTCCACCTGATGAATATAAGTCCAGTATTCACTTCCTGTTTTTGGTTTCTACCAACGTTTTCCTGAGGAAAAAAAATCTGCCTGTTAAGCTGCTAAATGCTCTGCTGACATTTAAAGTTAATCAATCAGTATTATAAATGTGTATTGATCATAAGCATAGAGTGAAAAATATGATATCAGAAAAACTACATGAAAGTTCTTCAATTCAGATTAAACAAAACAATCAAAAACCACAGTGCTGTTGGATTACAACCAGAGAATCTTACAGAAACGTTTTCAATCCAAACGTTCAGCATCAGAGCAGGAAGTTGTGACCTTCATGTAGAAAAGCAGGAAGTGAAGTTTGTGTTTGCATCTTGTCACAGACCTGATTAACATTTTCTTTTAAATAACTCATGCTCACAATCTTTACCAGAACTTTTCTCTTATTATTATTATTATTATTATTATTATTCCTCTTAATTTCTTATCTGTATTTGCCACACACAACCACAGCATTTACTGAATGGTAAAGACCTCCTCCACACACACACGTTAACATTTAAAAATACTCTGCTTTGTCAGAGATGGTTTTTCCACTAAAAAAGGAATAAAACAGCCTGCTGGTTGGATTGTTGTTTTTCTGGCATAAAAAAAACTGTTCTCTGTGATGTTGGAGAGAATCAGTAAATGTTAAAGGCTGTAATAGTTCAGTTTGCATTTGAGGAAGAAAGGAAGGGAGGAAGGAAGTATAGAAAGAGAGAATGATGTGGGAAGGAAGTATAGAAAGAAAGAGAGAGAGAGAGAAGGGAGAGAAGAAGAAGAAAGGAGGCTTTTGTAAATACTGTAGCAGCTGATTTGAATTCAGGATGTGTCTTTGCATGGATGTGCTATAAGGTCATCCTAATAAATGTTCAGCCCACATCTGCATCGTCTCTCTCTGAATACTGAGTCGGTTCACAGAGGAGGGCAGTTTGAAAATATCACAAATCCACTTACTCACGATTCTCACACAGGAATATTATATTTGCACTCACAGAGCAGCAGACAGAGGTTTGCTGTCACGTGTTTCCATCTGTGGTCTGGATTTAAATTCACTTCCCTTTTTGTGTTTGTTTTTATGCTTTTTAATCTGATCCGGTGATTGTGACCCTCCTGCCCTCTGATTATTCATTCAAAAACACCTGCATGGCAAACAGCTGCTGCAGGAGAGAGAAAGCAGCGTGTCCACATTAACCGTTCTGTCCAAAACGTCCTCGTCTGGGCGGTGATTCACACTCGCAACCTTGGTGTCGTAAGATTCTCGCCGTATCCCGAGGCAACTGGCGCCCTGAATCACCCGACGCTGACACATTTTCTCTCCTCGAAAGGATTAAAAGGCAATTACAAAGTTTGAGTCATCAGTTGTGACACGGACAGGGGACAGACTGCAGTCAGACCTGAGATAACAGGAATTAGGAAGACAGAGCAGTCAGACCTTGTGTGTGAGTGTGTGTGTGTGTGTGTGTGTGTGTGTGATAAGGAAATGCATGTATACGAGCAGGAAAACACACGTCAGCCACCTCAGACTCTGTGGGTTCATGGACGAACGTCACCGTCTCTTCTTCTGAGAAACATTTTGTGTAAATGGAACTTTTTTTTTTCATTACTGGTTTGAAAAATGTTTAAAATTTCATGTAGCTGCAGGCAACTTTCCCCCGCAAACACACACACACACACACACACACACACCAGCTCTAATCTAGACGCCATTCATTTGCCTCGACTGCTCAATTGAAATTCTGATGCGGAGTGTAAAAACTGCTCTCGCCTCACAGTCGATCATAAAATTGCCTCCTGAAAATAAAAACACTGAGAACAAAAGGAACAATTATGACAACGCATGTCAGGAGGCGAGTTCGCTCTCTGACGCAACAACTTCTTCGTCTTCTTCTTCTTCTTCTCTGGTGTTGGTCTTTGATACAAAGCACAGACGCAGACAGCCGCGCTCGGTAAACATGAGCTCTCTGTGTGCAGATGGTTTCAGATCATTGCCTCATGATGCACTTTGCGATCACGTATGCATGAAGCTCCTTTTGTGCAGTTTGACTGGTAAAGTTGTGGGTAACAAAAAAGCCCAGTTTAGATCCCACAGGACAGCTGCAACAACAACACTATTTTTTACCAGTTTTACTTTTTGAACCTGAACTAAACACTAAACAATGTGGGCATGATGACGCCCTGGTGTGTGGTTTTAGATTGCATCTCAGAGTTGGAAGCAAAAGAGTGTGACATTATACACATGTCAGTATTAGCACTTTACCGTAATTTCTGGACTATGAGCGGCTACTTTTTTTCGATGCTTTGAACCCTGCGGCTTAAACTATGATGTGGCTAATTTATGGACGAATATAAACGAATATAAACGAGAAAGTGTGTGACGAACTAATTCTGAGGCTGTTAAATTCCGACACTGAAGAAGAAAGCTTTAGTGGTTTTAGTTGTTAAATTTAGTGGGTGTGGCTTATAGTCCGAAAAGTACGGTATTTAAGTTCAAAAAAGAGTTCCAGAAAAAAACATATTTATATTCCCTACAGTAAAGGTAAGTCTAGCCTTATCATATATGAAACAGTTGTAGTACAACTTCATATGTTTTAAGACACATAATACTTGAAGAGACAAGAGTTTTCATATAACTCAGTCATTACAGGGAACTTCATAATCTTAATAAAAGTATAACAGTTTTCAACCCTCAGGCTCGTCCACACAGTCGATCAAACAGCAGAAATGACTCTGACTGACTCTTTACCCCTCAGCGAGAGCATCTCCTCAGACTGCGTACAGTCGACGTAGGTATATCACACAGCCACCCATGCACTTAATTGATTTCCTGAAGGTGGGATTTTCCTACCATGAGCTGTAAATCAGGATGGAAATTATGTGCAGCCGAGGTTACGGAGTGCAGAAACTCAATTTACTCCTGCAGGGACTTTTTTGTCCAATTTGCAAAGCTTAAAAAATATGAGCTCTTCACACTCTAATGCTCCTTCTATTTCCACTCAAATTCAGCCAGGAACCAAGTACTGACATTTAAAGCATTCAGCGATGAGCAGTGGAGAGCCACAGCTCTCGGAGAGTGGGAACATCTCAGATATGAGACGCTGTGAGGAGCTGCAGTAAATTCAACATGATGTTCAGAGTCCAAACCCTCGATGTGTGTGGCCTCCGGTTCTCACCTGTCAGCAAGTTGGTGCTAAAATAATGAAGTTAAACCTACTTTATGTAGCATTTCTACTTATAAAACATGAAAATGACTTAATTACACATGTTTTGTTATGTTAAGTTGTGTTCTTACATGATCTCAAATGTTTTCATCAACGTTTAAACTCAGATAAATGTCATTATCTTCAATAAATTGATTTGTGTTCTGCCTCTAACTTCCACCAGTCAGAGAATGACTAAATGTGACTAAAAAGTGACTTGAATTAAACTTTTATATATACAATAACTATAATACATTGTCTGTGAATATTTCTGCCTAAGTCCGTCACAGAGATTTGCATCTGCAATGGAGGCTGATCCCACACTGCTTTTCATTGTTTGAATGAGACGTGAAATGGCAGAAACTACAATATTACGCATTTGTTCTTGAATTGCACATGCACTTTAGATTTTCTGTTTCTGTCTCCTCAGACTGCAGCACAGAGTTTAATGAACTGTTTCTGAAAAGGTTGTGTGTTCGAATGGAGCAGGTTGACATGATCGTTATGAGATCAGCACAAACACATGGAGGGGAGCCTGGTTACAAATTCCAAAACATGATGCATTTGCATGTATAATGCTGGAGTGTGTGGGTGTGTGAAACGCTGATATTGTGTTAACAGTACACATAAATAATCTAGCGCCTCTTAAATAGTTTTCCTTTCCTTTTCATTCCTGCCTTTTCATAGTAGGTAACAGACATGAGCCTCTGAGTATAGAAGTATATTAAGTTTAACTGTTTTGGTTGTATGAATTTGTGTAGTTACGGTCACATCTGAGTTAACTGGTTGCATAATTATCTCTTTTTTTGTTTTCAGATTTTGTAAAACGTGCATTCTGATTCATTATAATCATGTGGTGTAAATCTGATATTGTGACTGATGGGTTTTGACGTCATTGGATATTTTGTAGACAAACATTTAAGCCGCAATTTTTGTTTGGTACGACCAAGATTATGACAAATAGTTATGTAACTAACTTATAAGACAAAAACACCCATTAAATCCACAGCTGATGTCATAGTTACACTGTATTAGAAAAATCTAAAATAAAATAAAAGACAATCATTCATGTAAGCTGTCATTTGCAGAGCTGTAACTGATCCTTTTGATTCTCATTTTCACTTTATGACAACAGGGGATTTTCTGTACTCTTTACACAATTTAAATAAAAAATATCCTTCATCAGATGTTTTTCTCTTGCCAGCCTATAATGACTAGTATTGATGCTTTACGGGAAAACATGCAGGATGTGTACAAAAACCAATCGGTTGTAAAACCATCTCTTGAAAGCAGCGGTGGGTTGGCAAAAAAAGGAAAAATGCCTCATTTTGCTAAAATGATCCGAAACATTCGTGCTGCAGTAAACACGAATATAAACAACAGGTCGAGTTCGTCAGCAGTCGTTTCACAATTCTGCAAAGACCGGAGACTTTACGTAACCCGCGGCACTTTCCATCTCTTTCTGTTTGCTGGACGGCTGCAGTAGCTCGTGTTAAAACGATGACTGACTTTCATACAGACACACACACTCACACACACACACATGCACACACACACACGGCCACATGATCACAACACCTTGGATTCCAGTTACTCTCTGGATGAACCGTTTGAAGGAGATTCCTCGGCTGTGTTTGATTTGGACGGACTCGACTTTCTCAGGTTCTCGACGTTTTTGATTGATGAACTTCTTGGGATATTCGATGTCTGGCTAATTAGAAGGTTCAGTTGAGCCACTGGAAAATAGTCTGTGTTGCTTTTGGTCTCTCTTCTCTGTGAGGATACAAGCAGCATTCACACGTCATCCTTTTCCCCCACTGTTTCATCCAACCGCTGCAGCTCATCCAACATCCTTCTTCAAGCGCGGCGCATGCACAGTGACTCCGCCCCTCAGGTTAGCGAAGGTAACTCAGTTAGCGGTGCAGGAAATAAATTTGCATTGTTAAACTTCTGGTTGTCTCATCTCAAGGTCAGTGGGTTTTTTTGAGAAGAAGAAATAATGTTTGTGGTCGACACGAGCTTAAGATACTTTCACATTGTGTTTTGCAACATAAAACACGTCAGTAAAGGCTTTTATGTTGCAAAAAAAAGGGGTTGCTGACAAGTGGTCGAGTGAAACTGAAGAGGTTATGGAGGACTTTCTTACAAACTACTCAGACTTTCGAACTTGTTGACGTACCAAGTGAGTGAATACTGTGTGAAGAGTGTTAAAAGAAGCTTAGTGGTGATGTAACTGAAGTCATGTGACCTTTCAGGCCATCATTAGGTTTTTACTCTTGGCAGTTCCATTTATACTTATGTCATAATAGTGGTGTTCATTCATGAAGATTATCATATTGAACAAAACATGTGAGTATGCTAAACCTTTAGGCTTATTTTCGGCAATGATCCAAAAATCAAAAGGAAAATCTTTTGTATTTTTTTTTCAAAGGAAGCAGGTGGATGCTAACTTTTGCATTAGCCTACAGCAAACAGGTCGACCCTGAGGTACTCCACAGTGTTCTTCTCTTAGCTTTCTATTAGCAGTTCCTCTGTGACAGTGAATATAATGAGATGACCTGCAGATAACAAAGCTTATATGCAGAAATATTAAAACAGCAGTAACTACACAGAGTACAGTAGCTGTAACTTGGCTTGGGTTTTGGCTCTGTAATGTCGATCTTACCTAGTTAGCTAGTTAGGCAGGTTGCATGTTCAGCCTTGTTAAGCTAAATGAATAAAAAAGGGGTCTGTGTTTATTTTCAGCAGCAGACTTTAGTTAGTGGATTTAAAATGATCGTTTCATTTTTGTCATTTAAAATCATTTGACTGATTTACAGGTTAACAAAGGTTAATGTTGGAGCTTAAATATTTTCTTAAATTATTTTACAAATGATTATTCTTGTTATTTTTTTCTATTCTTTCATATCTTTATTTTTTAAAATATGACATTTTCATGTAACACTGATCTATCCTGGGGGCTCCATAGGTTATTAATTTATAGGCTATCTAATTTCCTGTTATTTTCCACATCTGTTTTCTAGAATCTAACATGAGGGAAATATTCCTTGCATACTTCACTGTCACCTGTCACCATCTGGTCGGAGAAATTACCGACGACAGACAGCCGTAAACCACTTGGCACCGTTCTCTCTCAACATATTATTGTGTTCTCAAACTTCACCGCAAAAACTGAAGGATTTATGAAGTTGGACAGGCTGAGAAGGATGAGTTGGGGTTTCGATCTGTGCTTACGTACACGGCAGGAGAGTTTCACAACACTGGAATCACCAAGACGGAATCAATAAAAAAGCAATTTATCAAATTTGGCTCAGATCCTCTTTTTTTTTTCTTTTTTGGAAACCTGCAGGTTTTTAAAGTTTTTGCATTTCGATATGAGGAGCAACAGCAGCTTCATGTCGTTAACTCAAACATTTCCACTGTCAGACGCAGGTGCATTATATTCTATTTATTCATGTCTCATAAATGTCTGATGTGTTAACAGTCTGGTGACCCTTCGACAAACACACACTTCTCCCAAAGAAAACACACTTTGTCGCTCACAAGGTGTAAATACTGACTTTTGCATTGAGGTCTTGAAAAGTCCTGCAGCTCCTCTTTTTTCTCACACTGGTGCTAAAAAGAACAAACACTCCGGCCATGTGGTACAAATCAAATGGAAATGATGGAATTAAAATGAAATGGGGCACTGAGATAGCCATTTAATTAGCACTTGTGGTAGCGATCACGGTGAAATCCAAGAATAAAATCATGTGGTGTGTTTCCTTCGTCATCAAGGCTATTCCATGACTGTCGCTCCCCCCCCCCCTCGCCTCGAGCTGGTCATCTGCAGCAAAGGGCTCATTTCACGCCTGTTATGAGGCTGCAGCACCTGGTGCCGAACAGTCCGTCGACGTGTGGGAGCGAGGATGTGGATTTCTAATGTGAAAATTTAGATTAGATTGAATTTTTAGTAGAATTTCCTATCCAGAGGCCTGAGACGGCAACACCCAAGTGAAGAATGTCGACGAATCGGGAAAGATCTGCTTCCACACTTTTACTCAGTGTTTTGAACCGATCGGATTTAAAGAGCCAAGGAGGTATTCAGGAACAGCCAGTCGAGGCCTAAAGGAAAATAAAGAAACCTTTCACTTCAGCCTAAACATGAGCACATACATAGTAGCACAAGCACATAAACAATGTGAAACTGGAACGACTGCATAGTTCAATCAGGCCTCGTAGCCAAAACACAAACGTGAAGTCTTCCGGGAGTCGGGGCAGGGCCTCCTGAAGCCGAACCAAGTCTCTCAGAGTCCCACTCGCATTTACAGTATGTGTGTATGTGTGTGTGTGTGTGTGTGTGTGCAATCATCACCTCCTCCATGTGTTGAAAGCACAATTAACAATATGGCGAACATCAGGCTCATAATGCAGCGACACTTCAGCTGTCTCATCTATTTCTCATTAACAGTTTCCTCCCTGCTGATGCAACAGAGAATGACTACTGTATGTGTCTATGTGACAACAGGAAGTGGTTTCACAGAGAAGAGACAGATCCCAGCAGAGTGACAAGCAAGAAAAATCCACCAGGACGATCTCTTGACTTGCAAGAGATGGGGTAATATCTAACCAGATTATATAATCTGAATGCATTTAATTACAGCTACCTGAAAAGTTTTATAAGAAGGAAACAGGCAACATTTAATCAGGCAAACGGCTGCATCATTCTGATGTCATTAGGGCCGTTCTGTACAACTCATGACGAGTCTAAATACATGATCAAGGATAAACTGGCTGGAGGAAACAGGAAATCTTTCTTCGCTCACACCCTCCAAATTAAAAGAGAATTTAACGACGTGTTTTTGATTAATCAAACGAGCAGCCGAGGTGGGCGAGACTTGAAACCTTCTGAAAGCAGAGCCAGAAAAAAATTAAGATAAATTTGAATGTTGCCACCTTCAAATCAAGATAACTTGGAGGGGAAGAATGTTATCTGAACATATGTGAAGGATAAATAAATGATTTTTGGTGCTGACGCAGTTCGTCTGGCGTTTTTCGCTCCGGTCGGAATCATCTGTTGAGAAACTGTTTATCATCGCATGGTGAAAACTGCGAGAGCATCATCGCATGTTGGCTGTTAGTGTGTGAAACCGAGCATCTCTGTGCACCGTTCATGTTTATCTCATAAGTTCCTGGAAGGTTTTTGTCGTTCTTGGCCTCGTGATGAAGGAGCACTCGTCTGGCCGACGTGACTCGACAAATATTGTGCTGAAATATAACTCTACGACTTTATGTGTTTAATATCACTTCCGCTGTTGAAAAGCTGTGCGCTGCGAGGCCGGCCAGGCCTTCGTTTCCTGCTATTGACTGCTGGCCTGTTGTTTTTACCTGCTCAAACAATAACTTGGCAGAGAGTCTTTGACCGAGAGACGTCAACAAGCGCGGAGGCCTGTGTATGATTAAGGAACGTTTAGTTTTACTTTATAGACATAATGCAAACACATGATTGATTTCTGGAAGGGGTCTGCTGGGTTCAAGCCTCTCAACTGCCTGAAAAAACGTGGACAAGCGAGATAAACGGCTAATGTTTCCCTCGTTTTCAGCAAAGACTTCTGAGGTTTACAAGGCCAAGATGCTTCTCACCTTCTAGCAGTAAAAAGACTGTGGTTTTCCTGGGCAGCACCCAGGTGTCAGTGTGTATAATGACTGTATGAATATGAAGCAGGATGTTGTTGGGGAAAAAAAGCACTGGATAAAGCTGGAAGGCAGCAGAGAACAAACCTGCATCAGCGCTGAACACAACAGCAGCTTCCACACAAGTTTTTCACTGTTTGTCCTTTGGGCTTTTGCAAATATTAAGCAACAAAATATGATCTATGAACATAAAAACATACACAATACAAAAACTATAATATAAACAAATATTTTGATGCTTGTCTGTATTCTTTCTTTATTAGTTTTCCTGCAGTTCTCTCCTGTTATTTATCATATGTGATTTAAATTGAGCTGGTTAATGACACTATGAAAGTCTTCTGCCTGTTTTCCTGAAGTGTTGTTTGCGACGCAGAAAAGAATCCATACATTAACACCAAAGACACGAAATTAATCACTTCCTTCCGAAACCACTTCATGGCGACCTCACCGCATCTCTGAGTCTGATTCATTACAGCAATCTGTGATTTTAAATGCATAATGAGACAGGAAGTTGGTTTTTCAGAAGAACAAAGACACATTTAACCATAAATTAATGAGAACATAATGTGGAACTCTGTGAACTCTCAGTAAGATGTTACTGTTAGATGATGCACCCACAATAATCCAGTATGAAATTTCTCCCAAATTTTGTTTCTCTTGTTAATAATCTCTAAATTTATCGTGATTTAAGCTAATTTTGTGATCAGAAAGAGTGTTATCTTTCATGAGGATGAGTAAAATATACCATTAATTAATAAATCAAACATAACAATATAAAGATAATCAGTGCATCACATCATTTATCAAATAAATCTTCTGCAGGACAGCCTTCATATGTAGCTTGATCACTTTGAGTGAGTCTGACGCTGACGTTTAAAACTCTTGACCTTGTTTAAAACGCCACAATCGCTCAAAGCTTTTTTCAGTTTTTTTTTTTACAACAGAATATTTCCCTTTGAGCATAAAACCACAAAGTCATCAAGAACTTGTGTTTTGCATCTGCCAGTGTGGTTCCACTTCTGACAGGCTGTTAAAGTGTTGAGCTTTTCGTTAGCGTGCTGCCTCATCCTCTCTCAGAAAACATCCTCACCATCACTGTGTGTGTGTGTGTGAGGCACCAAAACAATGCAGCATCATTTTTTTTTTACTGTTTACTCATCTTAGACACTGAAAAAATGTTTATGATGGTGGGAAATTCCAGTTTTAAAAAAATTAAATCCACATTTTGGCAATTTCTGCAACTTTTAGTGTTTTACTGTTCATTCTGTTTTTACCATCACACTCCCTGATTCTCTCCATGTTTTCTCCATCGATACCAAAGAAACTGTAACTATCATAAAAACACAATAATTACCTTGGCCTCCCAAATTTGGCACTCAGCTAATAAAATGAGACTTTGGAGTAGCATGAAAACATTTGGGGCCATTTTTCAGCATCTGTAAGTGTAGCAGACAACAAGCCGGTACGGATTAAAGCTGCTAATCATGTTAAAGATAAACTCTAATTGTTACTCATTAATATGAGCCTTCTGTAGCCTTCATTGTACGTGCATCTGCAGCAACAACACCCCGGCCCAGTGTGCAGCTGCTGGATTTAAGAATATATCACCTTTAAACGAATCAAAGCACGACTCTGTTTGTTTTGGCTGGCGAACGCGTTCGTCTGCGGTGCTGCCATGTAATGCGGTAACACCTATGTAAAGTCGTGTGAAGGGTTCTGGGAGCCATATGTGCAATCTGCACAACATCACGGCAATGATTTCATAAAAGGTTTGACTTTCGCAAAATTAATTTTCAACAAATGTGATGAATGGCTTCATCGCCAAGTATCATTTCAGACAATAAACCATCGCATCTGTGTACTTGATTACACATGTTTTTTGAATGTGATCCATGCTTTTGCACGCAACTTGTGTCTCCAACAGGTGCTGCAGTGATGCATGCATGAAGGCTGTTTCATGTATAATGTTATTGTTATTGCATTACTTCATAATGAGGTCAGAGGAGCAGGTTTCCGTGATTGGAAGGACGGTTAAGGTTTACGGCCCAAGACCACGAAGAAAATCTAATATGACTTTTTATTATCAGCGACTTGGAAAATAAAACAGTGGAAAATGTGGAGGGATGAGGTGAACAAACACCAATACAGACACAATTATCCAGGATATCCATATTATTTTCCTTAATAGACAGTAGAAGACCCTTTAAAGATATACTGCCTGCAGGAAAAACTGCCTTAATGTGCGGGTGGATCAGTGCTTCTTTAGATTAGCTTGAATTCAGTAAACTGCTGATGTTCCAGATGCATTTAAACACATCTGTTTTTGACTATATCAGGGATTAAAGTGGCCTCCTGTTATCATTAAAACTCCACTTATAAAGATTTAGTTCACTACCCCTCCAAGTAACTAAAGCTATAACGTGGATGATATTTATCTTTATTTGACTCACTTGTTTGTGTTTCCACCGACATCATTGCCGGGACGCCCATCGCAAACACAACAAACACAGCAAACACAGCAAAAGCTACGAAATAGACGTGAAGGTCAAGTCTGACTCATCAGTCATATGATGCGGGTATAAACCGTGTTACCGTTCTTGCAGGGGCGCCATGGCTGCATCTCTGGTTTATCACCACCCAAGATGTTTGTGATTGGTTTAAAAAAAGATACAAACAAGCCTGAGCTTTTGTTTTTTCTGACCAGAAGCAAACACAGAACAAGGTATTCAATCAATCACTACTGTATCAACTCGTCTGTCAACAAACACGTCGAATCAAAGGAACAAAAACAACAAGGGCGACAGTCTTTCTCTAAACTTAATCAAGTCCTGTGAGTAAACGTAAGAAACGTAAGACACGTAGAAAACGTACAAAAAACCACATGCAGATATTGTAGGAAAACAGTGACTGTGTTTACATGCACACTAGTTTTCAGGTATCCAGGTTATATTTTGAGCAAGTAAACAGCTCATTCAGGTGTCTAGAAACCGTCATGTAACACTCTGAGTAAACAAATAGAAACCAGGATGTGGCGGCCTGCAAACACCCTCATGGTGGCTGAGATGGTTGGAAATCGGGAAACACCTGCATAGAATAAAAAGAGGAGACGGTTTATAACCAGGATCCTAATAGACATGTAAACACACTCGATAAAAATATGTTCACCGTGAAAGTTTTGTAACCATGACTAACCGACTGACTAACCTGAGTAGTTTACAGCCTGCAGATACTGTTAATCTGATAAATAATGTGATTCTGGAGACATTATGCTTTCAGAAAAACATGTTTTCTGATACCAGTCAGTTGTATGTGAAAGTAAGTTTAAGTAGACAGTTCTCAGGTTGTAAAGTTTGATTAAAACTAATAAAACTGTTAGTAAACTGAGATTAAATAGGTTCCCTGTTCTGTGCATTCCTAATTATTATTGGTCCTCGTAACTTTGCATGTGATTCTGTTGCATCTGCTATTTGTGTAAGGAGATAAACAGAGTATCAGTCACATCTGTTTGTCCCTGAACTGTTCTGTACCGCGTCCAAACCAGGCTCAGGCTGAAACCAGCTGCTGCTGCTGCTGTAGCTGATAAATGTGCAGGTACGGTCAGTGGAAACAGCAGGAGGCGGCGAGGTAGTAATTACCTGAGCTTAACAACAATATACACTGGCACTGGTTCGCACTCTGTAAAATATCCTAATATTTACTCCATTATTTCCATCGTTTCTTTTGGAAATTATGACCCTCGTCTCTCTGCCTGAAACTGTGACCCCCCCCCCAAGAGAGGCCATGTTATTCCTGCAGCGGCTGCATCTCTACCTTTGATTCCAAATATCACCCCTGTGTGAACCTGACCTTCGACCCGCGGTAGTAAATTCCCCGCTCGCTCAGGTACCTCGGCGCCACGCTCCCGCGGGACCTGAACAGTGCCTTTAATTGCTTATCCTCATCTCTGTACAGACGTTTGTGGCATTGCAATTGTGCGTCGTATAAATTTGTGAGCCTGACGTCGGGCTTGGAGGAGGACCGGTGCCAAGGAATATAAGTGAGTCTCTGTGGCCTCCTTGTATGTCTTGGACAAGAATACGGTCATGAAGAATAAAAGTAGTGGAGTTCAGGGCTCTGTGAACCAGGGCAGTCTGAGTATGAATATTTTTGAGCTAACTGTGAGCGTAGTAAAAGGAGAGGACATGGTGCTGCAACATTTTTTGATGGATCTCTATCTTTTGTCTTCACTGTGCTTAACTTCTAATGCCACTAACCAAGGGCAACCAATCAAAGCTCATTAAAGACATCAGCAGAGGCAGGAGCTCTGTAGAATCTGCCAGGGTTTACTATAGTTTTAAACTGATCATTAAAACAAAAATACTGCGCAGTTCACATTTTGCATGCCAAGAAACACTGAGTCGACACTGCTTGTGATTAACAGTTTGTTTCAGCCTGCAAACAAATAAATGCAGAGTCAGAATCTTTGAGCCGGCAGCATCCAAGTTTGTGCAACGCTGTGGACCGCATGTCCTCGGCAGCCCTGGTCCAAGCTCCAGACCGCACGCTCTTTTGCTGGGAGTCCTGTTTACGGTGAGTTGTCCAATTAAGACAGCAGCTCTGGGGTCTTTGGGTCGATGCAGCAGAACTCGGGCCCTGCCAGGGACCTCATCTGCCATCCATTCGATCTCGTTCTGCCTCTCTGTCGCCAAACCTCTGGAGCCGACCTTCGCAGCCAGGCTGTCCCGTAAAAATAAAAACTACAAGTGGAAAACAAGAGCAGTGAAATGGCGACAACTCTGTGTTATTTAGTGTGACTTTTTTTTTCATATAAGAAAATCCCCCTACTCTTCTTTATTTTTCCCCTAAGAGACAGCGAAGCTTAGAGACTTTACGTTTTCAGCCCAGGATGAGACGTTTTCACATTTCCACGCTTGTTCCTGCTGCAGCCTCGAGCTGTTTTTTTCCACATTCAGCAAAGGTTTGGTTCCATTTTGGAAGGGGCGACGCAGCTCCTTTTTCAGGCACATTATCTTAATCGCTGCCAATGTGCCACAGGCTAAGAGGGCAGCACAGTGATTTATACCTGGCATAAGTGATTTAAAAGTTCTTTAAAATATTTTACTGCTCTGCTTCTCTTGCAGGATATGCGTACATGCACGGGAGGAGACGGGTGTGGGCTGGAGTCACAGGTCGCTGTTGCCGAGCCGGGATATGCATCATTTATTCGTACTTTAGGTGAGCAATTATGAGCAATGGATGAGGTGGTATCAAATTGAATGATTCAGGATAAGGTAATTCAGAAATTGCAGATATGGGAATTGCTCTTTCTGGGTTTTTTTTTTTCAAGGTAAGTTTCAAAGAGCGAGACGTTTTCTTGGCTCCCGGTTGAAGAAATGAAAAGTGGCAGGCGGGGGGTTGGGGGGCTGGGGGTCTGGATCTGCTAAGCTGACATTGATGAAGTCTTTCAAGAAGTCATAACCACGCATGGAAAGTCCTGCTCACTCTAGCATGCTACCACACACACACACACACACACACCCGCACACACCCACGCAAACACACTGGTCGGAGCTCATGCTGTGTTAGTTTTGGGTTATTTTTAGTTGGTGGCTGCAATTCACATTTCCACACATCTGCGTCTGTGCCCATGTTTTTCTTTAAGATGCTGTGAAAAGATACATCACTCCTGGGAGGCAATGACGTGTAGAGCTGCTGCCAGCGGCTTAACACTGGAAGAACCCGGCGATAAAACGGCGAAAGCTCAAAAAGCTATTTGCGATTATTCAAAAGAAAACTTTATCAGGATGCTGCTGCTGCTGCTGCTGCTGCTGCTGCACTGTGCAGCTTCAGTCCTCCAGCAGATGCAGCATGCAGAAAGCTTTCAGTCACTGCACAGCCTTGTTCGCATTATAATGTGGAAGCAAAAATAAATCAGAGCACAATGTGAAACAACGTAATTTAACTGTCAATATACAACTGCATTACGGTCAAGGACGGAGAAAAGCCAAATCCTGACACACGCTTACACTAAAGCCAATAAGTGGTATTTACTGGGACTCATATGGGAAGAGCAAAGCTTCGGTAATCTTCACTGCTGTGGTCAGCCACCATAGTGGAATTGTTTGTATGAATTCCAATCAAAATTGTCAACCTCAGTAAATCTACAATCCTCCCCAGGCTGGTATTACGTCGATGCTGTGGGAGTGAAAAAAAAAACCTGGTGGGAAGATGTCAGATACATGTTGATGTATAGTTTTCTTTTTAACCCAAGAGAATGATTATTTCATCCAATCACAAACAATAATACAGCTGAGCTTTCATTAGTGTTTGTTGGAGCCTCTGCACGGTTGGCACCAAGCTGACACTAGATGGCAGCAGCACACATTGGGATCTCCTCCATCAGCTGCATGAAAACTGAGCCTCAACCACCGAAGGGGGTGTTTTTTTAAAAAAAAAAAAAAGGTAAAAGCCATAAAAATTGCACCTCATTTCTATCTGAGAGCAAAGAAAGAAAAAAAATACCCCATCTTGGCCACAAGGTAGTGAGAAAACAGCCTGACACTGTCACCTGTTGGCCCGACCTGCCTGTCATCGCTCGGACTGTTTTGGCTGAACACAGTCGTGTCACATCCTGGACAAAAACAAAGGAGTGAGCTCTAGGAATCCAGTCAAAGGAAGGAAGGAAAGAGAGCAGGAGGACAAAAAAAAAAAAAAGTGGCAGGAACAGGGCTTTGCTTCCATCTTTTACACACTGGAGTGATGTTTGGAGTGGAAACACCCAGGAGAGATAAGGTGGGACGTCACGTCTGGCTTTCATCACGGCTGCCTGCCTCCTGCGTGTTGTTGCTGAGCCGAAGAATCACTCCAAACTCTGCTAAACTCCCCTGTAACAACACTGCAGGAATCTGAGGTCACTCTCCTAAAGCATGGCTAAAAAATATATAGCATGCTGCACACTTTAAAGAAGCCATAATAAATCTGCACGGGGTCCAACCAAATGCGTGCAGACAGGGAGAATAAACACAGTGCTGCTATTAAAATGAAGCTCGCTCACCACAACACCGAAAGTAACAGAAAACATATCCCGATGTTTAGCGAGAGAGAATCTTTGCACTTCTTAAGTTTTCACAACAGGCTGAGAGTCAGCGTTTGTTTACCTCGGGGGGAGGAGGGCTGTGATTTATACCTGAGGCTTCAGGCTGATTCCCCCAGAGGCACAATTCATCCTGACCACTTTTTTTTACGGCTCTCAATAAAACACGCTTTAAAAGATGTTCCTTCTCTTTGTCTGCAGCCCTGATTCGATCAGCAGAGCTCCTCAGACCGAGGGCCTTGGCCTGGTTCCTCCTTCAAATGTGAACACATCCTTGTTGGTCTCCCCCGCCCCCTGCGGCCCCCCTTTCCTCCACTTCCCCTGCGATTGGATTTGTTTTCTTAAATAACCACTTAATTCAAATTGCCATAATTTTTTTGTGAGGCTATATAAATAACATGCCCGAGTTAACCCACAAATAAGATATCTGTCAGGCTGCCAGTGAAGCCCTCGCGGCGGCTGGGAGTCGTCATGCTGCGAAGTAAAGATCTTTTACTGCCGTGTCACGCTCGCAGCATTAAGCACACCCTAATTTACGGTCACACATCCTCAAGCAGCCCTCTCTTGTTGTGTTTTGTTTTTCAAACCGAAGTAAATTGAGACGCAGGCGCTTTGCTTCTCATGAGGTCGGGCCATATTTCAGGCTATAGTTGACCTTTGAACCCCTGAGAGCGGGTCAGACCTCGTAGATTAAGCTGAATATGTGAGGCGGGTGCCACATGGGCCGCGAGAGGTGACCGCTGAGGGGTGTGTTCATTAATCACAGCTTCAGCTTTGACAGAGTCGACCTCCGGAGTCAAATTCCAAGTCCACTGAATCAAAGTTAGTAAATGTCTCATTAGGACAAATGTTTTGGAGGAAATAAAAGCATTTTGTTTGTTGTATTTAAAACATTAATGACTTAAAGCCTTTTATGAAGTAAAAATCATCTGAGGTCATTTTTGTTTTGCTAAGTTCCTGGTTTGAATACATTTACATTAATGTGTGATGGAAAGTCAGTCCATCAAAGCGTTTTTGATATCAAACCTGTTTTTACTCCTTTGGAGATACAAAGAATAAAGTCCTGACTCATAATATCACTATGATTTTGATATAATTAAGTCTTAAGTCTGTAAAATGTCAGGAAAAAGTTTTTCTGGAGTCTTAAGTGACATCCAGAAAGGTCTTGTTTTGTCTAAAAGGCCAAAACATGAGGGTACTTGGTTAAAATTGACATGAAAACTGAGAAAAACAGCAAATCCTGACATGATTCTAGTTGGAACAAGAGGGTTCGGGTTATTTTCTTCTGACAAGAGAAAAAAATGAAGAAATCACAACTCAGCTGTAAAAAAAGAAAAAAATGGTGGTCCATTTTTGATCTGTTGGCTAATCTTTTTAGCTCTGGTAAGTTCATGCACGTTTCAGCTCGGCTTTTCTACAGCTCCATACTGTCACGACCGGGGAAGGAAGGAGGACCCAAATGCAGATAATGTCCAACAAAAAGATGAGCTTTATTCCAGCAAAACGTAATAAGCCACACTTCCAGACAACAAAACACACTGCAAGTACAAACAACGATCTGACAACAAGACAGGGGAAACGCTGAGACTATATACATACACACAAGGGTAATTAGACACAGGTGAGATAATTAACACAGGTGAAACACATTAGGGTAGACACAAAAGGCAGGAAGTAACGACAACACAAGGGGAGACAAGACTTTCAAAATAAAACAGGAAATCACAAGATAAAATCCAGATTGTTACAGTAGGACACCCCACAAAGCTACAAACCCCCTTTCACCCGCTGGTTGTGACACATACAACACTCACACTTGGAAGCTGCAGCTTTCATGGAGAAGCAAAAGTAGAGCAGCTAGAAATGAAGCACCTTGCTCAAAGGCATCATGGCAGTGGGTTTTAAAATCTCAGATTTGTCGAGCAAACAAGCTTTCTAACCACCAGCTGATCTGCTCAAACCAAACACGCTCCTGCAGGTCGTTTGCTTGCACAGCTAACATAAAAACTCCACCTTAAAATCAAGCAAATAAAAGTTATGGTTTTAAAATGTGGTTTGAATTCACGAGCTGTGCATGTTTATCATTTATCTGCATTGATTTTCTTCCGTACAGAACAATCTGACCTCTCTGGTGACAGACACTGAAACATTCAAACACTCCAAAATATTACAGGAAGAGCAGGAATGTGTTTACAGTAGAGTCCAACGTAATGTTTCTGGTTAGGCAGCATCTGTCTTCTCTGCGATGATTAAAGCACATTTCAGATCTCTAAACTATGTGTGTTTGAACAGCAGCCTCCTCCAAATCAGTGTCAGCCACACCTACCAGAGCTATTTCATCTCACTTACTGGGCCGACGTGTTACATGAAAGCTGCAGTTCAGGTGTTCATGATTACAACAGAGTCATATAAAGTACAAACACGCATATTTCACATGTAGTTACGCAAACACAAACACCTGTCTGTCCAATGCTTTTCCAACACTTTCCAACACTCCAGCTGCACAGCTGCATGCAGGCAAAGCGTCGGCTGCACGGTTCACTTTAGTATCAACTATTGACAGAACACTGAGTGAATGATGCAGTGCGGACCGAGCGGAGGACTGAGGTCAGCTTTTAAAAGCCGACACTCGACAGGACTTTTTATCCTCTGCCATGTAAATTTGACACCTGTTTAATCTGACTTTTATAAAATCTGTCTGCAGTGAAGGCAGCTACATAACCCAGCAGCTAACAGACTGAGAGTCTGTTACTCCTTTACTGTGTTTGAAAGAGTCTTTTTAAAACCAACAAATTACAGCGTTTCTGCGTTCTGCTTTGTAAGCAATGACAATGCATTAAAGTGTGCGATGGAGCCGTGTTAAAGTGGCACTACACCTACAAAAACCTGTCTTTAAGCAGCAAACAGGCTCTGCAGTGGAGTCAAAGGATTAGAAAAGATTAAAAACTGCCTTTTCACGAAGACTGTGTCTGTGATCAGCTTGAATTTATTTCCACAAGATGAAAGCTGGTCAGCATATCAGAGTGAAGATTTGCTGCATCACCTGAAACAAAGAGAGCCTCCACTACTAAAGAACTTATTGCATATATGAAATATGAGAAGTGATTGATAAGTTTGTAACCAAAGGTAGAAGGAAATGAGTTTTGCAGCTCTCCTCACATGCAAAAGCAGTGCAACTCTTAAAGTGTTCTTGCATGTTTTGAAGTTAATTACCTCTGTGGTGTTTCTGCTTCAGGTTAATAAAAATTAAGTTAAAAGAAGCTGTGAGCTGAATATAGAAGATTTTGGCCTTTGAGCTGCCATGTTTGAACTCAGCTTCCCACTCTTTTCATCGCACTGTAGCAAGGGGAACCCTCCCCTCATGGACCTCCTTGGGTGAACTCTTGAGACGGAGGTGACTCCATGAAGCCTGATATTGTCCATTTTCTGCCAGTGCTGACTTTATAACGTTCAATTACCCAAAACAGAAATACCACAAAAGTTATTAACCTCAAACTGCATCTGCATTATCCCTCAAAAAGTCGATTTGCAAGTGCGTTTAACAACCGCTATAAAACTCACGTCCACCTACCTTAAGCCACAAACTTATCAAACAGCACTCAGAAAAATAATGGGCAGAGTTGGTAAATGAAACAGCAAAGTTAACATAAGTCATGTATATTTAGAATTAAACTGTAATCTACTAAATAAAGTGATCGCAAGATTTGTCTGATTCAGTTCAGCAGGTGAAAATTCACTTTGTGGTTCTTAAATCAGAGCAGAAGGTCACAATGTTGGAAAAAAAGGGACGAGTTGTTTCACCAGACACAATCAGGTGGGAATATAAGAAGAAAAAGTCGTCGCCGTTTGGTGACACACAAAGCTGAGACGGTCTGATAATCACCATGAAGCTCCTTTGTTAAAACCCACGGATGAACTGAACACTGTGTTCTGACAGTGTCTGATTTCTTCCAGTGGAAAGTCGCTCACTTTGCTGAAAAATGTCTCGAGGCCTCCCCAGACTTAAGTGTTTCTGGGCGCACAGAGCATGCTCAGTGGAGCGACTTCCTGCTGCCAGCACACATGAATGACATAAAATTATACGGCACTCTGAGACTTTCCGAATTTAGTTGGACCAAATAAATCAAAATCTTATGATATAAAAAGTCATTTTGAGTTGTTTGTCTTTCTCAGAAAAATATATTTATTGCTTAACTGTCATTCTTTTAATAATGACTGTGTATGGGAAAGTGCATCGTAGCCAGGTGACCCTGCATCACCGAGTGTGGCCATTTATCAACATGAACTCTCGGCCCCAAGCTGCTCTTTATGGCTCGGATTTACTGAAAAGAGCCTGAGTTGACTTGAAGTTTTCAGCTGTTTGCACAGAAATCCTGATTAAAACTACCAGTAAAAGAAAACACAACATACAAGTTTATTAAAATTTGCAGAGTATCTGTCACCTCTGCTCTGTAATCCACCTCGATTTCTGTTTTAGAAATCAGTTTTACAACATTTTACTTACACTGGAGCTTGTAAATGACTTGGACAGACTGTGCATTAAAACCAGAACTTTTGTTTTCAGCAGGTTGTTGATTTTGACAGGCCACTTTACTTATAACCTATAATCCTTAAAAACAATGGTAATAAGTGAGCCTGACAGAAAATCCCACAGACTCACAGCTAAAACAGAGACAGAGGTACGTTTCTAATTTGCCTTTTTTACAGATCACATCCTTCTTGCTCAGTGTACATTCTAATTGCAACATTTTGCCTGCCAGAAATGGAAAAAACAGACGACGTTTCATTGATAATGAAAGTATCATCGGGGATCTGCGGCTGTTTCAGTGCATCCTGGATGATTTGCTGGCTCACTTACAGGAGCTCCAGAATGAATTTATTCCCTTTATCTCCACCAATGCCAAGAGTCGTGGGGTTCCATGAGGCGGCTCGAGTACTGCGCTGTTTATTTATGTTTTTTGGAAGACTCTGCAGCCATGAGACAATCCATCATGAGAGTTTTATCTGCAGACAGAAGGTTTGAGGTAAAACGGGCTTAATATTAAAAAAAAGAGGCTCATCTCTCCTGTTGGCTGTGTGCACGACACTGAAGTAGGCCCGAGTTTGGAGAGAGGACAAAATCTTAATAATGTGGTTTTGGAGCGGTTGACTGGGAGTCTGTGCAAAAACAATCAGAGTCATTACTGGGAGATAGTCAAAGCCATTGAACTGCCCCCTCCCACCACACACACACACACACACACACACACATGCACACACACACACACACACCGAACTGGCCTTGAGAACCTCTTCACTGAGTTTTTCATAAGCCTCTTGTGCTGAGAGACGCTCTGGCACGTCGCAGGCTGGGAGGAAGCATTAGTTCATTTGAAAGGATGCTGTAATTTAAATCAGATGTGGTTCACATCATATGCTCGAATAAAAGCGTTTTGTTTTACCCTGCTTGCAGTATCTGGGTGGTGGTATCAACAAGCTGTAAAGACAACAAAAAACCAGGGCCAGAGAGTGCAGATAATCGCAGGAAACTGAGACTCAATTTAGGATACTTAACTGTAACCGACTGACTGAACGGCTCTTTTGTTACCGCTCAGTTATTCGCTCTGACATCGCCGTCTCGATCACTGGGAAGCGTTTGTTTTAGCTCTAATCCATCACGTTTCCTGCTGCTTTTGTGTACATTTAGTCAGCACTGTGCTGCCATGCTAACCAGGATATAGACAGCTCTAATTAATGACCAGTTAGCATTAGTTAGGTAAGATTATCTTAATAGATGGTAAGAATGCAAAAATGGTCAAGTAATATAAAAAAATTAAATGATGAGGCAGTTTCTTTTTTCCACAGAAACAAATATTTCCTCCATTATTACAGTTTTTTTCCATATAAATGAGTGTCAGCAGGCTTTTTCATCTTACAAAATGATAACTAACAATTCAAAGTGTTTTTTTTTATAACTCAGGACAATAACTCAGGCAGGATTGTGACTATTAGATCTGATTGGCCTGTAACCTTTAATGCAATGTCACAACTCACAAAAAAATTGGCAGGTCTGCAGAAGGAATGTTAATTTATGCTAGCTAACGTTGCAATATTGCAAGCTAGCAGGTTTTAGTGTGCTACTACAGGCAGGGGGCGCTACTGCTGCTATGAATGAGATCATTTATTTGCATTAAATACATGACAACGCAGCTTAACATTTAATAACTAGTGCTTTTGTCTGTCGAGAAGATGCAAATATAACTACTGCATCACTCACAGAGGCTCTGACTGGCTGTTTTTTCTGCAGGTGGGGAAAAAATATTCAGTAAATTAGTTTTATTCAGTACAAATGAGTCACTAATGTGTCCTCATCTTTTACTATTTTGTGATTTGAGCACTCGGCTGCATGTGACAAACACTCATTAAAGGGATTTACCAGATTTAACATCAGAATACATTTCTAGGTTTTAAGGATAAGAGGATCAAAGTAAAGACTGAAGGGTTAGAGATGCAGAGATGCATCGATACATGCAACAAATAATCCCTTTCACTGCAGAGATCAGGTCAAAACACAAACAGCCAAAACATGTTCTGAAAACTATGAGGAAAAACATACAAACACATGCAACATTTGGACTTCAGGAGCCCAAAATATCACAAAAAATTAATGACCGCATTGACCAGGGAGCAGATGTATTACTGAAGATTATGGTTATTTCAAAAATAAGCTAATTAGCTTCTCCTTGGGGTTATCTGATCTAACTCTGTATTGACTATTTATTTTATCATCAAAAGCAGCTGCCGGACCAACACGAGTCATTTAGTAACCGTTTCACTCCCGCTCTGCTCTTTCGTCTCTCCTCAGGAAAATCCACTGGGAGCTCTGATTAGAAACCGATGCTTCTACTGTTTTTTTTCCTCCTTTCTCCAGGATGAGGTTTGCAAAAAAAAAAGGGGGGTAATAGAAAGAAATCAGACTCGATCGGCGTTGGAAGCTGGATCTGATGATGCCTGCGTTGGCTAATTGATTGTGCTGCTTGTTTGATGTTAATGCCGAGTTGGTCGTGTTTGCTGCCACGCTAACCGCTGCAAACCTCACGATGCCACGTGTGCTTTGCTTTGACTCGAGTCTCACATTGTGCCATGGGAAAATATGGTTCCCCAGAGCTGCTTGAGGCCTGCAGCTAAATGTGTCATGGTGGTTTTGGGGGAAGGAATGTGTGATGTGTATTACATGCAAATATTCCTCGACACTGAAGGACACTTTTAGCTTTTCTCTCTAATCATCCTGCATAGATTCAATGTTTCTGTATATTTACTTTAAATTATTACATGAGGCCATAGTTGTTAAATTTATGACGGTGATTAGCTGTACTCTTGTACACTAAATTGACTTTTATGGGATTTATTGGCAACATGAAATAACTTTTAGAGGATTAATGAGGGAACGAGTGTGTGAATGAGAGTATACATGCGAGTAAGAGGGTTTTTAGGTTTTTTGCCTTCAGTTTTATTTTAGTTGAGTTTTTTTCTGTTACAAGAAGCAGGACATTAAATAACAGAAAAGTACGATAATTTAAAGGGTCAACTCCAATATTTCTTACCTTTTCCTTGATAAAACCTTTTCCAGGTGGCGAGGCAGCATCATCCTACTGTAGCAACAAATCAACACAGTAAAAAGATATAAAGACTAGTGTTGGGACTCGATTAAAAAATTTAATCTAATTAATTAGAGGCTTTGTAATTAATTAATCTCAATTAATGGCATATCAATATTTGACACAAGAAGCAACATTTTTTGTCATTTTGTTGTCTGTGCTAGCTAAAACATGTTTGGCATTGAGGTGGTAGCGGAGGTTGGAAGAGCTCCGGATAGGCAGGATTCCGGATTCTTTCCTGGACAATTCGTGCACACATCCAGATTTCCACCTGGTAGTTGTTTTCCAACAAACCCAGCAACGACTTCTTGTCTTTTTTAAAAAAATTTTAATTATATTTTATAAACACGCAACAAATGATCGGAGCCGGAGTCAAACTCACATGGAGAACGAAGCTTCCGCACATGGGACGCCCGCCCTACCGACTGAGCCACTCCGGGAATTCGTGCAACGAGAAATGTTCCGCGCTGTTTGGAGTGCAAAAATAAATAGCGATTAAATGCATTTTTTTTTTTTTGCATCATTTTTTTCTGTAATGAATTAATTGTAATTAACGCAATAAAGTCCGAGCCCTAATAAAGGCTTAACTGAAAATCAAGGTTTATGTCTTTATTAAAAACATATTTTTAAGTAATCACTCCCTGTACTTACATCCACCAAAGGAATTAATTAGGAGAAGGCTTGTTTTCCCTTTTAACCTTCCAGTTGTAAATTGGACAGTCACCGGTCTGAACCACACGTATTTTACTTCAGGATGTCTTCACACTTAAAGATAATCTGGCACATCTGGGTTGCAGGATTTTTTCGGAAATGATGTCAAATCTGATTGTGAGGTGATGGTAAGTGGCGTGTGGTGTTGGTGAGGGCACAAATAATTGCGATCATTAATAAAAAAGAGAATAAAGGACCGAACTGAGCGTGACGATGGATGAGTGACAGACTGACTCTCTTAAACGGCTCTTTTTTTATTTCTCAGTCAGTTTTAACTGCAAAGTCAACTCCTCTGTATTGAACCATCAAGTAATCTGAGCGGCGTAGCCTGCAGATGACCCACACACACACACACACACACACACAACAAGGCCTGAAAAGTCGGGGTTTGGGGGGGCCTCATCCCGTTACAACTCCTGCCAACAAGAGAGGCGATTCACGCTGGCACCATCAAAGAGAAGCACGGCGGCAGGTGAGAGTATTAACATTCTTTGGTTGGAACATGAGGATGTGTTTATTCTCCTTTGCATGTCTAATGACCGCATCTGGAAAATCCACCGGAGAACGCTCTGTTTTCCCTGTTTCTCTTCTGTCAGTTCGCTCGTAATTGGGATGGTAACATTTGGCAACGCTTAAAAGATTGTTGATACACACCTGTTTGTCTCATTATGTCACCGCCGGTCACCGACACTCGTGGATGTTTAAGAGGAGTGCAACACATTTAAGTGTCTTTTAAAAAAAAGTGGACATTTGCTGTGTTTAATCTTTTTGTTAAGTGGATTTCCTTTGGGTTTTCAGGCTTTTGGTCCCATAAAATAGACATTTGATGACATCATCCTGAGCTCTGAAAAACTGGGTGGGTTCTGAATGCTTAAACAGCCCTGAACTGCTTATTAAAATTTAAATGTTTGAACTTTTAAAGGAATTTACTCACTCTTATGCATTCTGGCATTAAAGTTTTCTGCAGTAAACCTCCTATTTGCATATTCTTTTCTTCTTATAATCACTAGTAACAGTCCTAAATGTTATTGTCATAATAGCATTCCAGGTTAGGCATGTTGACTCATTCTCAGGAAATTTCTTCCAAATAAACAGCTCAATATTTGTTGCATTAGACAAGCAGAAAGTTTGACCTGTTGTTGCCATGAGATGTAAATACAAATTTAAATTACATTACAAACAACAACTGCTGTGACTGCTCACCAATTTCCTCCTAAAATTTGATTTTTTCTCTGTTTAAAGGGAGTCAAACTCACCAATTATCTGAATGGTTCACCTTTATATTGTCTGCAGAAAACAGGATGGCATGAGAGCAGAAGTCAGCTGGCAGCCAATTAAAACAGCATTTGTTTTTATTGAGCGGTCCATAGGTTTAAATCTATTCATATTACTTTATACGGTTCAGCTGTAACACACTTGCTGTCCGCATTCCCAGAGTGATTTGTATTTAATGTCCGACCAAATCTAATTGACCCATTCCACTTTTATGCCATGCTCTAAATCCTGCTTGACACTTGCCCACTTATTACTAGACGATTTAAACCCCTTCATAAATTGGGGTTAGGAGATTACAGGACAAACTTCATCCTGCATCGATTGTACAAACAGCATTAATTAAATAGTGCAATGATTTATGCAGCTGCCATGTTTGTAACGGTATTAAAACCCCTTTTAGCTGCAGAGGAGCTGCTGCCATCGTCCACAGAGAGAGGAGCCGGTTGAATCAGTCCGCAGGACCGACTGCAACGTCGCTAACGTGGTTTACGAGGCCGTTCTGTGGTATTGACAACATACCAGAGTCTACAAATAGGTCTCATCTCTTTGCCCAAAATATACAACATGGGTCAGCAGAGTCCCGGTGTAAAGACACGCAGCATGATGAAGTCAAGTCATCACAAAGAAGTTATTTCCCCGGTTCTCACGGATAGACCGGTGTCTACTCCCTTGGCCTTCAGCAACATCAATTATGTTCTGCCAATGACTCTAATGAACAGGAGTGATCTGGTGAACGTGGAACCACTCGGCACGGGATCTTTTGTTATGGGGAATCAGTTCCGCTTATAAGGGTTTACCTCTCCGTGGTTCCACCTGGGGGGCTTTTTATGAGTCAGAGCTGACTCACCCATTCTTGTCTGCTCGGCTAATTGGTCCCTGACATTGGAGCAGCTCAGATGCAAGTATCCGGAGTCTTAACTTGAGCAGCAATAACACATTAGAAAAAAAAGCTCAATTACAAGTAAATTAATTGTACTTAAGCCCGTTCAAACACACCGTTAATGAAACACTGACATCATCACCTTTTAAAGTTGATGTGGTGAACTTTTTGGCAAACGGTTGCATGTTTTTATACGAAGCAAAAAGTGTGTTCAAAAACTTTGAGACTGTTCGTGTTGTGCACAAACAGAACGCTGCACAGCAACGTGCACGTGCATTTACACACTTAATCCATGGATCATACGGGCTTCTGCTTTATAGAAGTTGATGTCTTGGACCTGAAGAAAGTCATTCAAAACAGCAGTGACGTAATCAACTCTGTCAAAACAATGAGCGCTTAGCTACTTCTTCATCATGGCATGTGAAAATTGTGTTTGGAGCTTGTTTCAGTGACCCAAAGGGGCCAAAACCAGATAATCTAACTGTAAGTAAAGTACCTAAGTGAATGTACTCAGTTACTTTCCTCTATCAAACCAGTGAGCTGAGATAGTTTCACAGATTACTGTTCATAGTTGCACCATAAAAGAATCAGTTTGGAAACATTTTTATGAGCAGCTGGTGGACACTGGACAGTTTCACCGTGAAGGAATGTTTTTCCAGGGGAAGAAAAGGTTAAGAGCGATTTCGGGCCTGCGTGTTGCTACTGCTTATTTGGCCAAAACATCTGTAATAGCAAGAAATGTAGGCCACAGCAGCTGGGAAGCGGGGCGGCCCAGAGGATGGACGATGCAGCATTATGAGGACCTTCCATCTAAAAAACCCTGAGTTGTGACTGATGTTGTTGACAAGCATCATTAATGTCCCACTAGATTTTCCCATGCAAGGATCCAGCAAAGTTCTGTTCTCAGCAATATGTGCTGCAGTGTATGCTGACGTTTGAGTGTGTGCGAGCACCTGCACAGCACAGCACTGCACTGCACAGCACAGCAGATTTGAACTCATCTGCTATGAAGACAAATGAAGGAAGAAAGCAATAAATTACTGGATATTTACAATCAGTATGATGAGAATGGGTTTAAGTATCATGTCAGAGCCAGGATAAATATGATATGGGTGTGTATCCAAGGCTTTTGTCCTGGTTATTGTTCTCAGATGTTCTCAGCCTGTTGTTCTCTATGAAAGGGAAACATTTGGATATCCTCAGGTAGCACATGAACGAGGGTGTGACTGAAGCTCATTTCTGCTGCTGAAGATTCAAGTCCGATTTGTGTAAGAAGCCTCACCTGCAGAAATCTTTCCTGTACTTACAGATATGTCGTGTATTTCTTCAAAATATGGCTGAGAGAAGAAGAGCTCTCTCACGTTAGAGGAGTAGAACATAAATAGATGACTCTGTTTTATTACAGCTTGATCTTATTTTAGAGGCTTTGGTCATTTTTAGTCATGCGAGCGGCTTGGCTGCGGGTGATGTTGGTTTAAAACGCAGTCTGTTGGTTCACCACTTTGGTCCAGACCGAAACGTCCGACTCGCCAGGAATTAATGTGTGTGTGTTCTAGATGTGTTAATGTGTGTTCTGCAAACCATGTTGAAACTAAATGTTTCTATACATTTTTTTTAACTTTTCTGTGGTTAAAGCCGAGTGAGGTTAACACACAAAAAACGCTTGTAAAAAGTTGAAAAGTACAAGTTTTTAATTAAAATACCTGGTTTTTAAGGATAAAGAATTAAAAAAATAAAAAAACTAACCCTCCCTTGGTTAGCATCAATGAAAGCTAATTTTTTGACTTAAAATACATGTACTTTTTAAAATTTTTATTTTAAACCAAGCAACATTTCCACCAGTCTCAGCTTCATTTTACTGCCAATAAGCAAACATTAGCATGCTTATAGACTGAATTAGTAAGCTTTGTAAATACTGCAACATCAGCATATTATAATTTGTTGCAAAGCAGCACTGAGACTCACAGAACTGCTGGTTTAACTCTGAACACTTATAATAACATGTACTCATCACAGTAAATACTTGGAAAGATTATGACAGTTTGGCCAAATTATCAAAACCACTTTATTTAAAAGTAAACGTTCCTCCTCCAGGTCAGTCCGTCCAACCTGAAGGTTTGTTTTAAAGCTCAGCCCTTCACTTCTTTTTAACGTCTCTACATTTCCAGATCTCACCAAATATCCATGAATATGATGATATTCTGCCGTTAGGAAAGATGGCCTATACAACCAGAATAAATTTTTAATAAGTCTGACCTATTTTTTTTAAATTGCTGAAAATTATACCTGTGTGGCTTCAATTCAAAGTTTGTAAATGTCCTCAGTGACATGTCTGACACACACTTTCCAAACCATTAAATGTCATAAAACTGTTTGTTCCCACGTGTCTCCTGCACTCAGTCCTCCTCTGACCCTGTCTGTTATTAGGATTTGCTGTCAAAACTTTATATGTGACTCTGGACTGAGAGCCAACAAAAGACCAATAATTGATCCAGAGTTCTGCCTCTCTGTGATTGATTCCCCCCTGAGTGTTTATGTGATCTGCTCTTCAGTTTTCTGAAGCGCCACAATGATCTCGACGGTAAATCTGCATAAATTGACTGAAGGCAGTGGAAAATGAAAAGCTTTAAATTATAGAAATGCAATGATTGTGGTGTAAACAGGAAGTAAACATCCATGTTGTGCACGACACGATCATCTATAGGTGACAAGGAGGGAGGCATGTGCATGGAGAAGAGAAAGTTTTTAGATGAATAGAAATCAACAGCCTGAAGGAGGAGATCCAACCCCTGATGAATCTCCACAAAAACCCCTTGATGAGTGACTTTGCATAATTTGAATAAATGCTGCATCTAGAGTTCACACTGTATACGTGGCTTGAGACACGGAGCACAGCGATTCAAAGATGAGCTGGCAAGAAGCTTTAACCCCCCAAAAAGGTTTCAAATGATTAATTCTAAGTCATGTGTTGCTGATCATCTGAATATTTCCACAGTACTGTAAAGAAGAATCCTACCATGACTCAGATCTGCACGCAGCTGTGTGACCGAACACATCAAGGAGAAAGGAGGGAAGAAATGGCAAGCATGTACAGAAATATATTGGCGTGTAAGATACCCTGCAGAGACGCCACAACCACAAAGTAATACAGTCAGACCCCCTTCTAATGGAAATGTTACAAGTCACGGCAGTGTGGTCAGTGCCCAGATGATTACCACTGTTTTAGCGGTGACCTCCATGCATGAAAATGAGTCAGGAGAAGAAGCTTGCTCAGATGTATCAGCACTGTTCTGCAGGCCATCCACGCGTCTGAAACTTCTGGACTTTAATGTGTTTTCCTTCCTCAAGAAAGGAGCTGTTTCATCTACAACCCGACTTGAACTTAAAGGAAAAGTTTTTGCAATTTGGTGTCTGCTTGTATCTGCTTTGTTACCCAGGATTAGACGAGGAGATCGATTCCCTTCTCCAGGAAGTCTCCTCTAGTTGCCTAGCAGCCTCACGGTGAGAATTCAAGGTGTCAATACCCCGGAGTCGCTATAACTCCCCTCACGAACCTCTACGTGCCACTTTAAGAGCAGCCATATCAGACCACAACACTTGTCTGAACATTCAAGGGTCTATTTTTTTTTTTTTTTATCAAACTTTTCTTTTCAGATTAAAAGTGCTGACTTCTCTTGGTTCATTTCCTCGCTGCCACTGCAATTATTCGATAACACTTAACAATACAACCCTTACAACTAATATGGAGTCCACAAAAGTGGAGGTTTTGGAACAACTGATTAAATCACTGCTCTATTTAACAAAACTTGGATCCACCTTTAACAAACACAAAGTGAATGCAGAGTCATTGCTCCAAAACTGAGCAGCCAACTTGTCAAAAGTCCAAGACCTTTACTGCAGCAGACTTCTGCATGAGGAAGGCAGGGCTCCGAAATGCCATCTAACTTCAGTAAAATATACAGCAACTCCGTAAATTCAGGAATTATGATCCCAAATCTTTATTCCTGGAGACTGTGCATCCCTCCCTCTTGATTTAAAATTCATTTTCAAAGTGTTTCTTATGCTCGGCTCCCACGATTGATTGCAGCTGTCCGGCAATCCGTACCATATGTGAGGAATATTGTGTAAATATTGTACCACAGGAAGCCTGCTTTACATTTCAATTACTACATTTATACAGTCAGCAAACATGATACGCAGGAAAAAATGGCAGAAACCTGACTCTGACCGCCCTTCAGTGCAATTTATCAGGAATATTTCATGATGTTACGGCGTTGGAGGTCACCGAGCTGCCCTGGCACACTTCAAAACAATGCCTGGCCATCACTCTGCACAACGTCCTGCTTCGTGTGAGTCCCTCCGCAGTCACAGGAGACTGTTAAATTAGATTTTTGTCAATTTGCAGAACTGTGTGGGTGTGGCACGGAAACACTCGGAGTCTTGTTGAACGCTGGAGCATTTCCACTCGCACAAACCCAGATAAGTACTTCACTAATTGCTAAAAAATGTTTGTATGCGCTCAGGTCAGTTTTGTTTAAAATACTGTCACGGCTAATAGAGTAAAGAAGACTTTGATT
Organism: Acanthurus leucopareius; assembly: GCA_029814765.1. Classification (NCBI taxonomy): domain Eukaryota; kingdom Metazoa; phylum Chordata; class Actinopteri; order Acanthuriformes; family Acanthuridae; genus Acanthurus; species Acanthurus leucopareius. Next base: position 476,400 of record JAQMCX010000059.1, on the reverse strand, counting down.
ATTATCAGATTGTGGAACTGAATACATTTTAAGTGCTTTATTTTTCATTTACTACGATCCATTATACGTCGCTGCCATGCATGCAAACAAACAGTACTTGACTACAGTTGCTGCTGAAACAAAATACACTAATTTGTGCTCAGTGAATTATTTCTGGCACTTTGGGCAAAATATTTGAAGCCGGAGCGGTTAGAAAACACTGGAGCACCTTCAGGAGGGTTTTATTGTTTTTAACCAGCTTCTTGGCAGGTTATTACCCCCATTACAGATTTATACACGATTAATGTACGGTTAAGTGTTGAGATTCTCTTTGTTTTGGCTGTTTTTCGCCCATCCTGCCATTTTAAAAGATGCTTCAGAGTAGATCGGCCTCTGGTATGATGGATTGTGGGACATCAGTAAGATCAGGGTGGTAACACATCAGTGACATCATCTTACAGCAAAGATACAGTTTCAGTGAAGGGGCAGCTTGGCAGCAACAACCTGCAAGTTATATAAAATGAGGAGCCCCTTAAAAATAATTGTATTTACTGCAGGACCATAGTTACTGAACTGCAGGATTCAGGCATGATGGTACTCAACTTCAGCAAGTCTTTCAGGTCTTAGCAGGAGGCTAAAGAGATGAAATCTTTCCCCATAAATGTTTGTGTTATTATGGGGTGCCAACACATTATCTCAATAAATTTTTGGCACGCTGCTTTACCGCTATATCAAGCTACAAATAAGACTAGCGAGCAGAAAGTAGAAACACTTATCAAGAGAACTTTGTGTGTTGCTGCTAACCTCACATACACTTTGCAAACTGTACGATTTATGGTCATAATTAATTCATTTTGACATTTAACAGTATGTTATTTCAATAAAAACATCAAAATATTCTTTCCAGATGGACTTCAAGTCAAAAAATTAAGTCCATTATGAAATGAATGAATTGTGATCTGGATAAGAACTAAATCCAATATGAAAATAATATCATCTGGATACATTAGTGTCTTCATAAGGATTATTTTAAATTGGAGTAAAAGCATCACATGCCTGATGACAACCTGAAAGCACATGTTCAATAAATAACTGATAGCTGATTATTTCTCAAGCATCAGAAACAAGATCAACTGCAGTTAATTTGTCACGAGACAGTCTGTATTTATGGCTCATTGTGCAACATCAAAATATCATGAAACAGGAGAAGAAGAATGACAAAATGATTTTTTTTAACAAAGTGTAGACAAATAAATCAGCACTGAAATGACTGACTACCTGGTTTCTTTGTTTAAAAAAACGAACCCTCTGAGCGGTGTGTTCAAATACAGTAGGTAGTTTCCCTCTTGAACTCGGCTCAGAGCAGCAAAGGGAAGCTATGTGCACTGCAGCGGAAAAAAGCCTAACATAAACTCCACAGTTCATATCACTTATCAGCTCATTGGAAGGAGCATGTTCCTCCGCGGGGGTTACCGCTCCTTTGCACAGGGGCAGACAATGCCGCCTTGTTGAGCCGGCTGTGCCTGTCAAAATGAGTGAAAGCTTTACAAATGCAATCATAATATTTTCAAGTTGCTTTGCAGAAGGGACATTTTTTCTGGCCTCTTTCAACCTGTGTGGCATTGCTGGGTTTTTTCATGGGAGGTGGAGCTGCAGGTTGGTACGGGTAAAGGCCTCCAGCTCCCAGCGGAGGAATCATCGTCTCCATGGGTCACGGTAAGGTTTCTCTCCCATCCTGGATGCTTTAAAAATTTTCAAGGGATGAATACAAACCAGGAGCCAAGCTGACAGTTTCATAAAAGCATTAAATTCTGGCAGCGAAAACTGAGCAGGATTTCGATTTTTTAATCCATCTACATGCCTGCTGTGGTGCCAGTGTTAAATCATTTGTTGTAATGGGATAAACATGACTGGGCGCCGGTTTAACACACGGCCTGATTCGGAAACAGTCTGTTGCCATGAACCTCTAAGCAAAGGTTAGTCTGTCTGGCTCGCGGCCTTGGCTCATGCACCTGCAACTTTATGGCCAGCAGACGGTCACTGTTCGAAATGTGTACAGTTTCTTCCTGAGAGGAGTGTAAATACGAAAACACAACAAGGGAGAAGTTAAACCACATTGGCCTCGTTCATACATTGTTTTTTTTTTACCCTTAAAATACAAACAGCAACTTCTTTATTTTCGACTCAAAAAACATTATCGGTTACATATGCTGTTTAAGAAAGTCCCTTTCTCCATTTTTGGTGTTTTTTTTCTTCTGAGTTTCATCCAAAACAGTCATGGTGGATTTTGTGTTGAATGTATTTTTGGGTTCCTTCACCGGGACGCCTCTGTATGATCTCAAAAAAACCGCTTTCTGGCCATAAATATTAAAAAGCAGCCAGTCTCTCTCCTCATCCCTGAAGCCATAAAGTGTTTTGAAGCTGCATAACTGTCTCCTGTCAACACCATGTTGTTGTTTTACCTTGCAGAACCTTTGCAGCATGAACGGCAACTTTATCCTCCGTGTCTGGGATGGGTTTGTGAAGAACTTAACTGGCATCCTGGAGGTCAGAGACCAGATGGTGAAGTGACTGAAAGACAATAAGCTTTGGATCCCCATCATACCTGAAAGTCCGGGGTTAGCCTCATTGCATCTTAGACTAATAACGCTCAGTTCACGTGGTGATGAAAGTCCTCCAGGGCTGCACTTTTAACAAAAGGGAGCCAAACAAATTCCAGTTTGATGTTGCACAGACTAGATAATAGCAGCGAGAGTTATAGCAGACAGAAGACACATTAGAGGAAATGTTCCAGTCCCTTGCCGGTGGGGGAACACGTGCACTTCCAGAGGATCTCGAGGAAACAGATCCAGCTGAGAGGATTATTTGTGGTACACATGATTAAAGATTTAAATTGAGTCATTAATCATGTTAAGATTTGTTTTTAAAGGTCTCGTATGCAACATTTCCGCCTTAAGATATCTGAAGACCAGCGATATATATTATGTTGAGTTGTGAAGCGACTTTATTCCAAATGTTTTGCTCAGAAAAACCTGTAATTTCATTGAAGTTAACCAAGAGTCTTGTTTTATAAATGGTGTTGTAGCAAACTTACTGAGTTTTGGAAGGATTGTTGAGTAAAAGATGCCATCTTTTCATTTTCTTTGCAAATTATTTAACAATTTCTAACATTTTATTAACTAAACAATCAGTCAGTGATGACGATTATAAGTTTTTGCAGCCAAATCCTGTAGTTTATGGTGTAAATGTAACAGCTACATGATGTACAAAACCACGAGGTCACTCTCAGTCAGTCCATTCACCGTTTCTTACATCTCCGTCCAGTCTGCAACATTCGCTCACACCCTGTTTTCTCTTACAGTTTCTTGATGTTGCAACCCTTAAGTCTTTAAATACATTCTGAAAAAAAAAACCCACTCACAGTTTCATGGGAGCAGTTTATCACATCTCCAGGTTCAGATAAGGTTTTTTTGGAGCCCGTGAGTCGTCCTCATGAGAAGAACTTGTAAAACAGGCCTCCCAGCATCCTGAAGGAGCTTACTCAGCTTATAGAGACAACAGCCCCGCTCTGCAGAGTTTCGCCGTAACTCAATCGCCCAACAAGGAGAAATATTTTTTCAGCCTCGCTATCACAGTTGACGTTGGCCACAATCAAAAAAAGCGATCGCTCTGTGCTGTGCTGTGCTGTGCTGCGAGGTTCGTTCAGAGGAAGTGCGTCTCTATTGGAACTTGAGGTAGAAAACAGGCGCGCTGCACAGCCGGGAGTGGGCGGCTGTTTTTCTTAAGGTGTCGCTGGATCTTCCGAAAGCACTTCCATCTTTCTGGTTCGGTTATACATGTGACAGATTGATGTAGCATGTGCTGCTGCTGCTGCTGCTGTGATTACAAACACAGTTGCAAACTCTTGATTTATGCTGATGGTGGGAACCTTTAAAACAGAGCGTTTTTTTTTTTCTTCTCATCCTCGCTTTTTTTTGGGTCCCATATTAAAGTTACAAAATCACATGCTGGTCAGTGCTCAAGTCTCGAACAGTAAACTTGTGTCCATCACGTTCATTTCCTATTTGGATCCTATAACTTTGTCTGTTTTTCTCTTCCTTTATGTCCTTACATTCTGTGGTGCAGAAAACAAGACCACTGGGAGGGAAATGTAATCGCCTACACCTTGCTGAAAGTCAGACCTGTATATAACAACTTACAATCCCAGCAGTTTTTTCTTCTTCCACTTTTTTTTTTTTGCTGATTTATCCACCATGTGCACATCCCAGCTCCTGAGAAGGCTTTGCATAATATGGTATTTGACAGCCGGATGTGATATGAGGAAAAGGAAATAGGATAAAAAAAAAAAAATTCCATTTCAGTCCTGGACTCTGAACTTGGAAGAGCTAATTCTTCTTTTTTTCATCTCCAAATTGCCAGGTGTAAATCCGTATTGGCTCTGGGCCCTGACAGGATACAGTGGGGGGATGGCAGAGTCTGCACGGCTCAAAGCGAGCTGCATTGAGTGGGAGTCCTGAAGTGACTTTTGATATGAGGAGTGTCAGTTATATCTCCCAGCTGCAGATGGATGAGGTCTGCTTTGATAGATGGAACCGCACCGAACACCTGGACTACTTTTTTTCCAAAAACTCGGGAGAAATAAAGCTCAGGAGTTGAGTACTACACGCATTAAAGTCAAAAGTTTTACTTCTGGCTTATGTTTTAATGTCCACCTGGATTCAATGCACCCAACAGTGAAACTTTTTTTTTTATAAAGGCAGCTCTTTTTAGTGGGTTTAAATAAGGAAAGGTGAGGAGGAGCATCCTGCCTGCTGAAGAGACTATTTCAAATCTTGTGATTAGACAGTTCCAAGATTAAAATCTGGATTCATAATCTTGCATTGCATCTCACCAGAGTCTCTTTGCTGCACCCTTTCAAATAAAGCATACATCTAAAAATTATGAACATAGTTACCACTGAGATGCCCACAGGCAGCGCTCTCCTATCTGCTGATCTGTGAGTTATAAAATATAAGAAAAGAAGAAGAAAATGTCCTGAGCCAAAACAGAACAGTCTTCAAAGTCATTTCTGTTAACTAAGAACTCCAAGATTTTCCATTTCTGATTCATTTCGGTGCTTTTCACCTCCTTCTGAGCTTCTTTTTCCCCCCGAGACAGATCTGCAACATGCACAGTGTAAATAAGGACAAAACTGATGTTGAACTGCTTTCAGGGAAACAATCACACAGATATGTGTTTTTAGAAACTGTCACATGATGCAACACATGAAAAATAGCTCGATTAAGATGCAGTTTGCTGTTATCATTCCCTGTGTACCGAACCAATGATAAAGTGATGATATAAGCTCCAAGAAAATACAAATATATCCCCAAAAAATGAAACCTTAGCAAACCAAAACAGTAACTCTCCTGCTGAGGGAGCGATTTGATACTTTTGACTAGATTTTTGTGGAATAAGGCACGTTTGTCTTGTCTACAAATCTCCCAAGATTCATTGCTTTTGGGAATGTGTGATAGTATCACAACCAAGCACTTTCAGATGGTGGTTGCTGGAATCGCTTCCAAATGGGCGTTGGGTTTTTCCGGCCTTATCCCCCTTTTTCCATACTTGTTTGACTTTCTTTTTTTTTTTCCCTACAGGAGGGAAAACCAAACACTGATTGTTAAGCCAGTTGAGGTCAGCAGATAACAGGAGTTCCTCGTCAACTTTTTTTCATTATCCTCGGCTTTTATGGCCGCACTTCTCTGCGTGATGTTGCAGAGTTCAGCTGAGAACTCGAGGCTGGGCCTGAAAGCAGAGCAGGAGTCTGGTAACAATATCAAACAGCCGTCGAGTTGCAAAGGAGCTTTTTGTTCCCCGGCTCGGGCGTGACTGTGTTGGCTCCCTCTCCAATCACCGCGCTATAAGAATGGACCCTTTTCATTGATGGCCAATGCCTTGTGAGGCGCATGCAGGGGATCTGGCTCACGGGTGACATCATCAAAGCTATGTGTGCATTTTCATTTCTCTCCGAAAATAAATTTCACCCCACAGGCATCGTTTCTTCACAGCCGAGCTGCAGAGCTCCTGGTTGTTTTGCTATGGGTGGTTCTGGGGATCGCCTGCCAGTGGTATCTGCATGCTCAAAGAAAACAGTCCAGAGGATACGTGGCCAATCCAGGCCGCCGCAGGGTTTCTCAGCTAACTAACACAAACCAAATGTTTATGAGATACTTTTTTGACTTTGACAAGATTCTCCATGATCAATTGATCAGCCATTCGTCATAAGGCACAGGCTGAGGGCAAAATAAACACCCGCTTTTGTTGAAAGATATGCGCTCATTGCAGAACATCTGTGAAGCATTGCTCTCATGACAACCTTAACGTCCTCACATCTTGATAAATAACTGCTCCAGAGCTGCTTCGTAAGTGAATACTGAAATGTTCCAAAGATGTCTTTAAGTTTTTAATAATTATTCAGCCCGCGTCGTAAATAAAATTGACAGAAATATCAAATGTTTACATGCTTAAACAATGCAGACTTGCAGTGGCTTTGCATGCTCTAAGCTACACTTGTGCTTAAGTGAACATGTCGTATGCAGAGTTTGTTCACTGGTGTAAACACAGAGAGGCATTGTTTAAACAGAGAGAGGCTGACGCTCCGTTAGGTGTTTACACACTTGGAAGTGCATCAAACTCGATGCCATTCAGAAGAGCTGAAGAGCTAGCAGCCACAGACCTTCTCTTCAATTAAAAATCCCCCCCCCCCGTCATTGTAGCAGAACTGAGCAAGAAAGGCTCGGATGGTGAAGAGAGCACTTGGGAAATGTGGGTCAATCCAGCTCACTGAACACCACTGTAAGAGTCCAGGAAACAAATCCAAAACGAACAGCACGTTGCATGAGACTGAAATGGATATACACAAAGTACTACCAAAGTGCTTTGTAAAAATTCTTAAGAAAGCAGTTCTGTGACCTCTTTCTTTGAAACACAACTCCGAAATGTTCAAATCTTCAGTTTGTATCTGCGGCATTCATCAAATTTGATTTTGGAAAAAAAAAAAAGTCCCCGAGCTGAAATCTTTCTTTCCTGCTAAACAGCATTTGAATCCGTTGAATATCTGCGTGTTGGCTCAGAAATGTACCTGTGTCAACATTTTATGCCTTTAAGACAGGAGGGCTAAAGTTTCAACCGTAGTAGCAAAACAGAAAAATGTAGAAAGTCAAATTTTGATATTTTTAACCAGAGATAATTTATAAAATATGTCCTCCATCAATCCAGTCCGCTGCTGCTCCAACATCAGCAACAAGGCATTTGTACAGTTTTATATGCACAAAATAATATTGATATTTCTTCATTAGTGTTTTTCCGGACTGAACGTTCCAGAAATCCCCCTTTTAATGTAATATTTCCATACAGTCAGTATGAATTTGCATATTAATTAACTTAAACTCACATAAATAACTTAATAAAAGGTAAAATGAGTGTTTTGTGTGTTTGTTTCTGTCGATTCATCAATGAGTCAGTTGATTGATTTGTGTGAATGTGACGACTCAGGGGTCAAGGGCTTTCCACGACGATGTCATGGTCCACTTGTATGAGGAACATCAACCATCAGGTTCCTGCAGCGATCCATCAAAACCAAATCATTGGCTCTTATTAGTCCTGACAGTCATTTAATCCCGTCAGGGCCCTGGAACTCCGTCATAATCCCCGTTTAATCAGCCCGTCTTTACCGGTCATCAGTGACGGGATTATCGTTCAGGGAGACACATCTGTGGCCAATTGAAGATGCTCGTCGTTATGTGAACGACCCTGTGAGATGATGCAGCAGATAAAACCAGCTGCATTGAAGTCTGCTTGGAACATAATCCCCTCAGATCTCAGCTCGGATCCTCTAAGACGTATCGCATGTCCGCTAATCATTTTCTAAACTGTTTATTGAAAATACTTCTTGTTGGACAGATAGCGAGTCTTCAGGGAGGCAAGTTTTTTTTTTCTTTCACTGAGACTTGAGCTCGGGGTCACGTGGGGCGACTGTGTCACAAATGCAGAAATAAATACTTTAAAAAGGGCACAGATTGCCACTTAAGTTAAGAATCATTGCATGAGTTTCTTCGGTTCACTGACACCGAATTGCCCTCCACAACAAAACTGCCTCCAACCAAGAGTCCTCTCAAAGTGCAGCAAAAAATTGGAATGTATTCCTGCGAGCCCAGAACATTTAACAAATAAACAAAGCATGACTGGAAACATTTGGTCATCTCAGAGGCTCGTGAGCTCAAAAGCCAGTGATTTGTTTCCCCCCGGAAAGCTCTCATTTATTACAGCCTGACACAAATCAGCCTGACACAAATCGGTTTTTTAGAGGTTTCTCAGTTTTTGTTAAAACTCCAGTTGGTAGCAGGAAGTATAAACATTTCAGAGGTCGACTACAAGTAGTTTGAAAATGAGATTAACCTGAATACAATTTGGCTGGCAACTTTGGGGGAGTTTAGACTGATTTTGGGGTCAGTGAAAAAGCTGTTACAGTTTGCAGAGGAAAAAAAAAATGTTAAAAAAAATGGCTGGATTTGTTTTGTGTTGTTCTTATTTTGCCAGAGTTGATCTTGTATACTTTACATGGTGGAATAAATGGAAGCTGCCAACAGGAGCTGCTGCACAAACGGATCCAGTGGAAATGTTTCATACCGTTGTCGAGGTGCTCAGCTGATTGATTTCCAGGATACAAGCGGCTTGGATCGATCCCTTATCTCCACCTTCTCCCTGCTCAGTTATTACAAACAGAGAGAAACAATATTTCAAAGCATAAAAAAATCAAAAAAGGTCATGAAACTATGACAGTTATCTCTCTCTCTTGGTTTTAATTTTCTGCTGTCGTGCCTTAAAGCCATTACTGTCGCATCGTGCCAAAACAGACGCAGGACTCGCTGCGTTTATGTGCTGTGCTCCTCACGTCGCCCACATCACAGTATCTGAAATGGTGCACGACCCCCCTGACTCCTCTGAGCCCCCCCCCCCCACCACCACCACCTCCAGTCCTTACATGCAACATCTGGCGCTGTGGGGCTGACTCCAAGCTCCGGTGGAGGTCTGCGACGTTGCACGCTGCAACACATCTATGGAAGGACCCTCCGCAAGAAGAAGAAGAAGAAGAAGACAGACTGCGCTGGCAGGTTCACATCTGAGCAGCCAGTGATGTTCATCATGCATTAACATCTGTCCACAACTCTGCAGGACACACACACACACACAAAAACTCCTTTTCATTTACCAGGCGAGACGGGTTGGTGCTCTGTTTTGTGTTTCTGTGTTCGGAGGGGGAGGAATGGGTGCACTCCTGCCTGAAGACCATGATGCACTACTGCATGGAAAGAGTTTGCTCCTGCGGTCACATCTTGGTACAAGAACAGTTGTGATTCATGGTTATTTTGCACACGTTTTGGCCAGACTACTGTAACAGTGAAAATTCATATTGCTTTAATCCACACGTATATGCTTTCCTTCCCTGCTACACGCAGCATTCAGCGGTGGGCAGATAAAGCCCAAAAAAGTTATTGGTGAAACGATTGCCAATGAGTTACGAGCATGAATTTAAATTCTTTACATGCTGAACAGTCAAGGTTCCCAGATCAGAGGATTTTCACAGAGTAATTTCTTAAAAACCACATGCTACTTGCTGATTGTAAATCCAACTGTACGATATCTTCAAAACGTTCCTCAGTTCTCAAAGTATTTCTGCAGAAATCAGACTTCCGAGAAGTTGTTTTGCAGAATAATTACAGACAGCAGTTATGAAATGACAGATAAATGTCAGCATGTGCTGTTTGTTCCCTTAAAACCACACTGACATATTTTTATAATTAATAATCCACCAAATGTGTGTGTGTAATGTGAAACGAGTCACAAATGGTGACGACCTCAAAGGGGATTATCACCTCACTCTGCACTTTTCCTTCACTTCGCTGAGCTCCACAGAGACTTTTAGCATCTCTTAGCTCTTTGTTTTGTGTTTTCTTCCTGTTTGCATCGGTTCATTCTCACCCCTTCACCCCATCAGCATCGTTTCCAGCAGCTGTTGTTAACAAAAATACTCCACATCCTGCAGTTCACTACCTGCTTGGTACCAAACAGCAGATGGGCACACGTAGCAGCTAGCTAGAGACCGGAGAGCGTTAGCTGCTAATGAAAATATGTACTTTTCTCATGAGTTTGCAAAGACTGAACAACACAGGAAGAAGAAGAGTAATGCAGGACATCAGATGGTTGGAAAATATTAATGAATGCTGATTCTGCTGATAAACACATGTGCTACGACTTTATAAATTATTAATATGTCATTATAAATAACAGCTTATTGCTCTGCCCCCAAGTGGACACATAAAAAGTTCATTCATGTTTAATAATTCAAACAGCTTGTATTTAATTGTTGCATAGCAGCAGCTTTTCATGGTCATCTGTTTGCTGTCTGTCAAGTTCAAAAGCTCGATGTCTCTGATGTGACACTGCTGCTTTCAGGGTGAAGCGGATGTTTGTGCCACTTAGGAACTCGTGTAACTTGATGGTGATGTAACTAATCTTTCTATGTGACTCGGCCTGATTAGTTGATCAATCAGGGAGTTGATTAAAAAATAATCTGCATCCATTTTCATGACTGAGTCGGTTTTCAAGCAGAAAAGTCGAACGTCTTCTCCCTGCTGTTTTCTGTCATGTGGGACCGTGAACTCAGTGTCTTCTGGCTTCTGGCAGAAGATATGTGAAAACTTCTCCTCGGTCTTTAATGAGCTGTGACAGTTATTACTTACTGACTTTTATAGACAAAAAAAAAAAAAAATTAATTTAATCAATAAAGAAAATAATCCTTGTGAAAATATTATCCCTGTGAATGAGCTCTGAGCGTTTGACAGCCTGTTTACGGCACAGAGAACCACATATGGAAAAACGAGGATGGCGAACACCATGACAGGCGGGAAAATTACAAAATGATGTTCAGATTTGGTGAAACTTTGTAGTTTGGAAAGAATCTCTGAGTGGAGGAGGAGAGTCCACCTCAGTGGTACAGTATATTTTCTCCTTTGGCTTCAGGCCTTTTTCTCTATGTTCACAAGAAGAAAGGAAAAAAGTAGTTAAGATGGCTCTTGAGAGCATCATTCGCTTTATTTCAGCACCATTTGTTCCCCTGCTGAATTGAAAACCATGAAACTTCGATCTAAATACGTCCGCTGCGTGAAATTAATGTTCAGTTTAACATCCACATCAGCTGCTAAGTAGCTTCAACGCGATGAAACAAAACGAAGAGGACTTGCCATAACAAGTACGATTTAAAAAACAGTGGAAATTATGTTTCTGACATATTAAAACATACAAAACAGGGTCAGGGCATGATTGTGCAGGATCTATGGAAGAGAGAGCAAAAGTGAATATTGATCGAGTTTGAAAGCCGAAGACGAACCTGCTGCGTTTCTTGTGCAATCAGGATTCTTGGAACGGAGAGAGAAATGAATGTGGAAGAGGTCTATCGGCTGCTGTATCCTTTCTGACACCGGCTGTCTCAGATTTGAATCAACACCTCCATCATCTCTCCATCTCATGTGCGAGCGGGCCTGTGAAACGCATTGTGGTTTTTAAGTCCTGGACGGCTGCAGTAAGTCAAAACCAGGTGGTACACTTCTTAATGCGGCGCGGCCTGTCGTAAGCATTCCGGCTCAGGCCATCGCTCACAGTCAGCGTCCAGGCATTGCAACCATTCAAAGGGGAAAGAAGTTATTTATTAAGGGAGGGGAAGTGACATGCAGAACCTCGGATGCTTGTTTGTCTTTGAAAATATTCCGGCCTGGGAGAACAGATACAGATACGGAGGGGGAAATATCAGGATGTGTGTCGGTGTTTGATGCGAGGATTCCTGATGGATGATTCCTTAATGTGGTCGATGGCTCCTGCAGAACAAAAATCCACAAGAAGGAATTTCGACCTGCATCCTTCTCTCCCCATCTGTCTGCGTCTGACAGCGGCGAGCAGCGGGGTTGCCTTCAGCCGCGAGTGGAAACTTCACCTCATGCAAAGATAAGAAAGAGGAGGGAGAGAGAAGAGAGAGGATTTGAGGTGGTGGTGGTGGTGGTTTGTGGGGGGGTGGTGGGGGGAAGGGGGGGGGCACGGCGCTCTGCAGCTGGAAGACATTACGAGTACCAGTCATCCTCGCTGGAAAAGGAATAGACAAGGAAGAAAAAGAAGAAACAAGAAAATAAGAGACAACCTTCAGATATCCTCAGATGTTATTTATTAGAGGAGAAGCCCCCCACCCCCAGCTCATTATTGGACGTACTTTCCTGGAGTTTGAACTGAGCTCTCTTCTTTATGATGTGCCTTCCACTCAATAAAGGCTTGACAAACACTTTTCTTCATTATCGCTGTTTCATCACAGAGTTTGTGGCTGAAGGGGATCAGATCTGATGAGACCTTCAGGATCTGATCAGATCTCATCAGAAGGTCTGAAGTTCAAAACCTCCGATTATCTTTCACTGTTTTTAGACTAAACTATTCATAAAACTGTTCAACTATCAGCTACCTGTCAGTTTAACCTTTTTTGACCTGAAAATAATAAATATCTGAACTAATTAGCTTATATTTCCGGTTAATAAATTATCTTTTTCCTTTTTTATTTTTCAGCATCCTGTGAGGAGATGTTTTCTTTCAAAGTCATTTCATGTCTTCAATAGTCATCATAATTTTTATAGGATTGTTTTTTCCTCCCTGGTTTTTCTGCTGCCTTGCAGAGAAGAAGTCAAAGTCATCAATCAGGAATCAGCGGAAGCTTCAAGAGATCAACTCTGCCACCGCACATAACCACTTGTCCTCCACTTAACTCAAGTGTTAGCAAAAGCATCTCTATGACAACTAAACAAACTCCATCCGTCTGACAAAGGCAACGAACTGTGAGTGAGAGCGAGTCCAAGAGATGAGAATGCATCAGAATAAACAGTTAATCTCTTCTAATGATTGGTTTGTCACGACTGAGAGAGCTGCTGACATCAGCACGAATGTTTATGGACACTGTTTGCTGCATCTGCATCTGCATCTGCATCAGAGGGAAGTCTGGGAAAATCTGCAGACCTGCAGACGATAAAATGCAAGATTAGTGACAGCAAAAACAGCCGCGCTGCTCTCTGTGGCCATGTTTGTTGACGGGAATGTCAGTTCTGTCTGCCTAAGGTGAAGGATTTTTAATATCATTATCAGTGCAAAGGTCACTATCAACATAATGCATCCGGATACAGATTGCATGTCAACAGCTGGAGGAAAAGGCATCCAAATGGCCGAAAAATTGGAAAAGGAAAGGTGAAGATGGGAAAATATTAGATGAACTTGATATCATATGAAACTGAGGAAGGTAAAGAGTAATAAGTTTATAATTAAACATCTTTAAATGTCACTTTGCCGGCTCGTTATCGACTGTTTGTGCTGTAAACACAGCTCATATTAGAAAACACAAATCCGTTTTTCAAACATTTAAGGAGCACTGAAAGGCTCTTGAGCAAGGCAGCTCCCCTTTAATGTCTCCTGCAAGCTGAACATTGGCCAGCAACAGAAAACTGTGGTTTTCCTGGATAGTTTCTATGTTTGAAAGCATGTAATTTTAAACACAGGAAGCATTGATTTTTGCTAAAAACGGGCGAACGTGTTCTCAGAGTGGCAGTTGTCGAAATGAACAGAATAACCACATGATTTTACAGTGTAAATATATCTGCTCATGCTACAAACTGAAACAAGTGATTACACGTATGAACACGGAAAAATAAGCAGAAACTAAACTCAAAATGAAAAATTACAGCAAAGTAAGAATAGAAACACACGAGTATTTTTACTTTGCAGTAGATATGAACAGGTTATAGATGAAATACCAAAGGAATGCGGCGCTCACTGACTCCTATATAACAAATGTAGACCTTTCACACACACACTGTCCATTTTTCCATGGCAGTCAGGAATGGCGGACGCTATCCGTCTGAATGTCTTCATTTAAACTTGGAGGTTTTATGTCCCACTGTGAGGAGTGCGACCGAAGATTAGCAGCCCTGATAATAATTCATCCGAATTTTTTTGCCTGGAACTGAACTTGTCAGCACGTCTCCCACTCGCCTGTCCTCTGGAAAGCTCGACGTTTCCACACTTCTCCCCGACATGTGAAGCTTGTGTTATACCGCTTATCCAGATGTACCCACAAGGCATTGGGAGAGGAAGTGTAACAGCCGCGCTGTGATGATGAGGAAGCGTGGGTGCAACGGCGCTCTGGTGTGGCAGCTCATATGCTGTGTAACATTTTATTACCTTGTTCGTGTTTGAGCCACCAGCTTCATTTCCTCACACACACACACACTTGAAATCATCCATTAGATGTGGGAAAAGATCTCATGAGAAAAGCTCTCTGTGTTTTTATGTGGCACGACAGTAAAGCAAGACAGAAACATTGACCGGCGGTGCTGAACATTTCACAAGTTTTCAAAGAGTTTCAGTCTGAAGGGTTTAAATTCCAAAACACCACCCAAATGTAACTAAGTACATTTACTCAAGTCATGCATATTTCTAAGGAAGATGTGCTTTGTTTGAGTATTTCCATCATAGACTAGTTTATTACTTTATGCTACTACATTTATTTAAAAACCACGCATGTCCCAAGTTATGTCATTTTAATGCTAATTAATGGTGAAAATCAACTAATTACAACATGAACCGAAGGGTTGTTTTTATTTAAAAAGTCATAAAAGTAGCTGAGAACTCATTTGTTCAAGTCAGCAGATATGAGGATGATGTCTTATCATAACACAAAGAGCAGGAGCAGATGTTTGCATCTGTGCTGAAACTGGTTATTGAACTGCATTCTGTCAGCTGAATCCTTTGGTACTGACAGTCCATAGCTGTGCTGGATTATCTGTATTCTTTGAACGAGAACAGAATGTCTTAAAGGCCGACAAGTGTTTCTTTCTTCTGCAGGAAAAAAAAGCATTAATATCATGAATTATTCCCGAGCTTGACAAAAAATATTGTCGCTCGTATCATGTAGAAACTTATTCTCAAAAGCTACTCAAGCTACTTCAGTAAAATGCTTCTTTAGTAGTCCAACAATAACGTGTAATAACCTGATTGAACTGCAGTGTTTTTTTATTGTCTTATTGCTCAACTTTTATCTAAGTTTTTGTCCACTTGGGGGCAGCGGCACAAGCTCACACAACAGCATCTGACATATTAACTTTTTGGTGAATATGTTAACAGTTTCTATCAACATGTGTAGCAACAGCAGAGTGACATTATCATTTATTTAGTGCGTCCTTTATTCACTTAGACTTCAAACTCTGTTTTGGTCTCCACGAGCTCCTGATAAAACTTCAGGCTCTTCAGCTGCTTTGTATGTTTTTTAAAGAATTCTTGCTGAAAATGGGTTTGATGGGAGCAAAATATTCAGCTAAGAGGATTAACAGCTTCGGCTGAAGGAGCTGCAGAAACGCTGATAAGTTCATAATAATAACTGCATGTTCTTAAATCGAAGGGGCCTCTCTGAAAAATGCAGTCAATCGATCTATTCTTGGATCAAAGAATGAATCAATGAAGCTTCCCCACTCCCCCCTGCATGACTCAGTGAATGATACGTGTATCCACAATTACATGACAACACAGAGAACGTCCAGTTTTGTCAGCACCCACTTAACTGAACTAATCACAGCGGATTTAGCGTCATTAGATCATCTCCTGGAAAGGCGCCATCCTTCCAGTATAGTGTCATAAATACAGAGCCGATGGTGGGAATGATAGATTAGCGTGCAAGGAGCTGCTCCGCCCCTCCACTGTATTTATAGCAGCAAACATTGAGGACACATGTAGATAAATTCAACAACTTACACATCATAACAGTCCCCATGAAGGCTGCGGTTTGTACGGTTCCCTGAGCAGAGTTCGGTCTGACTGCTGCCAGATTTTTACCGTCGTTCTACGAGGGGACCGCGAAGGGGTCAGCGTTTCAAGAAGCTCTATGAAAAAAGTCTGGGGGGATAAAGCACATTTGGGAGTCTGTTTTATGACAAGTAATGTAAGCATACTGTGAGTCAGGTTTTATGATTTCTGATGTCATGCTCTTTGTGGATGCTCTTGTGCCACGCTGCAGTCTTTTCACGGACCACGTTTTCTCCAAGTTCAGACAAAAATAGTATCTATAGTTTGGGTCGTCATATTAGTAAAAGTTATAAGTGAGGAGACATTAATGTGGCCCTGTGAGCCACAGACACAAACCTCCTGTTGAAGAGTCCTGAGGACAAAAATCCAACAGTTTAGATCTGAAATTGTTTGTTCTCAGCCTTTAAAATGTTTGTTGTTTTATTCATCAAACAGTTTTTTCCCTTGATTTAAGTTATAAACTATAAATTATATATCAGGCATCTGTAACACAGCACATCTCTTCACGGTGAGCTTCAAGCTCTGTATGCTCCAAACAGAATTCTTGCACAAAATACAAAGTGTGATTGAGAAGTTTGGACCTCAGGTAAAAGAAAATCAGCTGTATGGCTCAGTTTATAAACTCCGTTCAACTCTGAGTGATCATGCAAAAAATTTAGAGTTAATAACTTGTGTGATGTCTTGTCATCCTGTTTTGGGTGATTATAAATAGAAAGTTAGCACTGTTTAAGAAAATGGGCAACAAATACCCTCATACGGTCAGCCATTTCCTCAGTCTCAGGCTCACCAAAGGACGTCCATGAGGACATGCAGGCGACATTAGTGAAGGGTAGCCGGTCTTACAGGTGAAGAAAATGTGGTGGAGAGAAATGAATGCACCATTTTTTTAAACAGCACTCCTAAAAAGGCCTTTCTGCAGAATGTTCACTTTCATTTTGAATACTAAAAGATGTATTTCTAACATACTTTTATGCGGCAGCCCTAAGCAGACATGGTTTAAATTTTTTTTTTACAAGCCGTTTTCTCTAGATAACGAGTTAATATCTCGAGAAAATGAACTTTGTTTTCCCAAGATCACAAGATATTATCTTGTTATTTCAAGAAAACAAAGTTCATTATCTTGTTATCTCAAGAAAACAAAGTTTGTTATCTTGTTATCTCGAGAAAACGGCTTGTAAAAAAAAAAATTAAACAATGTTCTCTTAGGGCTTCCTTACTTTTACTTATTTTGACTCGCTATCTTTATTTCAACACATGATCTGAATTCTTCTGCTCCCAACATGAACTCACCATGACACCACACTACCACAATAAAGCTCCTCGATGTGCGTTACAAAGTCCCACATCAATGATCTTCATTTTACAATCGAAAATTAACCATGAGATGTAAAATTTGACTTATTTTTAAATCATGCAAATCAAACCACATGGTGTACGATAACACACACTGTCCGATATTCTACAACCGAAGCTTCAAACACGACCGAATCTGCCAAAAGATCAGCTTTGTTCTGAAAAACGGGGTACAAGTGCTCGATCTGGATGCGTTTTGCTGTGGGTGGGCTGGTGGCTTCACGCTAAATTACACGTCTCCTGCACAGCCATCACTCTCCGTGGACCTATAACATAGTTTTTAAAGGTTAGTCTAACATAGTTTGTCAAATCTCCGCCTGCATCAGACCACTTCCTGTTGTTCTCCTCGAGCAGATAGATTGTAATCTTGGATTACACGGTTCCACCATCATTACGTGTCAAACACATCCAAGGCAGGAAAAGTGCCATGTGGGGTATCTGCGGTATGGAGACACACAAGACCGACACAAAACATTATATTTGAGTGCAGAGGATAAAGACGGAGTAAATATGAAGGGGTAATTACTGTAAGTGAGCCCAGAAAGTTTAGTTCAAGTTTATCTTCACCTACCTGTTAAATATGATTATAGAGGCTCCTTACAGTCGTCCATTTACTGTAAAGACATGATTTTTTTTGTCATCCTGAGCCTCGTCTCTATGAATAGCAAAGTCAGTTTGTCTGTTGTCGACTTTGGTCCAAATTGAAATATTTCTGGTTGTATTTCCATGAAATTTGGTGCAAAAATCCACTTTTCCCAAAGAATGAATCCCTCATGACTTTGATGACCTTTCCTCCACCGCTGCCAGAATGTTGGAGTTTACAGTTTTCAGATTTTTTGGAAATATACCACAACATCTCCAAGACTGAGAGGCACAAAATTTAAAAAAACGTTAATGGCTCTCAGAGGATGTTTTCTAATTACGCTGCCATGTGCTTTCTGTGTGGTTTCCAGTGAAACTTCTCCAAAACTATTCAATGATTAGCCGTGAAATTTGGTCCAGACGTTTGTGTCTCCTCTTCAGGATGAGTTATTACAGCTTTTGATGATCCCTTGACTTTTTATCGAGTGCCAACATCGGGTCAAAATTTCAATTTGTACGAGACTTGAAAAACGGCATTCCCACATTCCCACATACCTCCACTGTGCTTTGTGTCAACTGATTATTGGATATTGTTAGCAGGCCAGACGAAGATGCTAAACATGGAAGACATTTCCAAATAAACATCTGCTTGTTAGCGATGTTATTTTTGTGCATTTGAACGGTTGTTGTTAGCATTTAGCCTACTGCACAGTAAAAACTGCAACCTGGTAGCATGCCAATGCACTTGAGTCTATTTTCCATGTTTTTCCATGTTTTTTCCACGTTCAAAACATATCAAACAAGCCTGTATCCAAATTAATGACCAATAAAGAGTTTACTGTACTTGTTTAAGTAAAAAGGCATTTGCAACTGAGCCTGGACTGTTTTGATCTGGTTTGTTTTATTTGATAAATACTCCCAAAATGAGTCACTCTGTGCGGCAAAACCCTGTTTAAGCGTGTGGACCAAACAAAGAGCGACGACCTCAGCAAACACAATGAGTACAGTACGGCTGCATTTTGTTATGGAAAAGGCTCAACAAGCTCACTCATCCTGTCTTTAAACCATTATGTTTTGTTTGACACACAGTGCTGGGAAACTTGACTTCCCGTCCCCCTAAAAATGGGATTGCCCAGCTGGATTATTTCATCACCAATTTATTACCACCAAATCCTGGAGATTTCTGTCTTGGCATGAGACTTCTCTCAAACAAACAGACAGAACTGGGCGGACATTGGGTACAGGCCCCTTAAATCATCCGTTTTCCGACTGATTCATCTTGTGAAAAATGTGGCTGTTCCCCTGTTTTCTCATAGTCGTTTAGCTCTTTTGGTTTGTATGAAGGACAATAAAGGACAATTCTCTAGTAACGAGTCTGTAATTAGTAAAATGTCTTTGGTGTTTTGAATAAAATAGCGTAGAATAGCAAATAAGGATGCAGTGACAACACATTCGAGAAGTTTCTCATGATTACAGATCGACTGTGTTTGTAAAAAAAAAAGATAACTCTTGACCTTTAAAAACTGCAGCTCAACAACAATCCTGACTTTGAGTCCAATAACTAGTTTGTCTCAGGAGCTTTCAACCCGATTATGCTGTCTTCCTCAGCAGATGAAGCAGATTTTCCAGGAAATTTAATTCACTTTCAGTAAGTTTTTGGGATATTATGTCATTTTTTTGGTATTTAACAGTAGACAGGACACTCAATTACAGGAAACAAGGTGTTTCAGATAAGGACTGACATGAAGTGAAGGTCGCCTTAGGGCCTTGAACGCCACAGCAGTTTGCCAAAAACAATCCTACATGAGAGCGTTATGGATGAAAAATGTGACGTGGTCGACAGCTCTGGAAAAAAAGTCAGGATTCTTTTGTCAAACTACTGTTTTTAATTGGCTAAATTCAACAGAAGCAGCTTTGAAATAACAAAAAACAGAAGCAGGAAAGAATTATTGGCTCCCGATTGAAACAGATCATGAATTCCTATAAATGCCAAAACTGTCGTCCTTCATAAATTATTTTGAAACTGTCACATTTGAGAGGCTGAAAAAAGGTCAAAGAGGCTAAAACTGTGCAAGTCATATCACAGACACAATTTTAATAGTGGACATCGATGCTGTAATGTCATCCGTCGCTTTAAAACAAATATGGCAACAATATGGGTGTGTGTGAGGCCAGATTTGCCTTTTTGATTCAAAATTTCGACTATAACTGGTCTCTTACTTAAGAAGATTTCTAATTGATACAGTTCTATACATGAAAGTTTTACTACTCTTGAAACTTTTATTCATTATGAGTAACAGGATCACAGCTAATTAAAGGCAAAATGTTGGATAAATTGAGTACGGATCTTCCGGAATTAGTGACCTTTTAAGTATAAACTTGTTTGCATCTTCCTGCCGTTTCACCCTGTTGGTTCATACATGAAACTGTAAGAACAAAAGTACCTTTTCATTTTGACCAAATATGAACTGAAGCTACACATTAGCGTTGAGAATGCAACTTTGCAAAGAGATGGTGACTTTTGTCTCTGGAAATCTGGTGCTCCGGAGGTTTGAGGAAAAAGTCCCGTTCACTTTTAAAAACTCTTTGTTGCACTTGTTCCGCATGAATCCTAAAAAACAGAACAGTGAACAGAGAGAGAAACCTTTATTGTTCCCTGCTGTTGTGTGGTGCTTATTGCCCGGACTAATAAGCACAGAAGGGCGATCGAACAGATTCAGGTTGATGAGTTTGCTGTGAATAATAGCCCTCAGTTCACATGTAACATACGAACCAACAACTGCATCTGACAGAGTCCAGACTGAGAGGAAAAACTTGGAGTGAAGGGACCTCACCATAGCCAAGCAGTAAAATCGAAGCGTATGTATGTATTGGCCCACCTTGATTTAGTCTCATACCCATTACACACTGCTGAGGGCTCTCCAGGGTCAAGTCAGCAAAGCGCAGAACACACTGTTTGGTCAAAAAATACCAAATGCATAAAATCAGTTGGAAGCTGAAACAATAATTTGGGTTAATTTTACTGAAAAGCCGTTCTAAATTAATACATTGGATGCAACTCACGTCGCTGCAATCCAAGCATAAGATGTTTTTGGCGCTTGCAGGAGTGTTTAAAGTGTGTTTCTAGTATGTTTTTGTGTTTTGTTTACCGTGTTCATTCAAAAACTACAATTTCAGGCCATATTGGACTTGGTGAACTTGAAATGGAACTTGAGGTTGAATTTTCTCAATATGTGCATTTATGTGGTGATGAATATTAAAGTCAGTGTAACCGTAAACTAAAGATCTGTATTTTCATTTTTCTTTTTTCTTTTTTCAGGCTGCTATGACAGATGAATAGTGTCTTCCCGAAAACATGCATCATCTGCGCAGCATGACGTGCTGGATTCAGCATCAAACTTGAAGCTTTATTGAAGCTGATAGTTCTCATTGGCCGTTCGCTTTCTGTATGGCAACCGTTTGGTTAAATATTGAACAGTGAAAGCAAAAAGAAAATTAAACCATCTTGTGCACCTTTTGTTTTGCAGAAAAGTAGTGAAATCATGTGATCATGATGAGATTACATGACCTAGATTTCTCATCACACCACTGTCTGCAGAGCTTGTTTCTTGATCCTCTCCGATGATCCCTTTTTAAATGTTTTTCCACAACATTTTCCACAACATTTAACGGCTTTTCCACCTTTTGCCACTCTTTGGGGAAATTGCTCTTAGGAGACAAGGAATTCTCAGACAATGAAAAAGTATCCAGAGAAACATGAGACATCTCCTGACTCACATCTGCATCCCCATTATTACCCAGCATCCTCCTTGATTCCATGCGGTAGCTTGTATATCACATAGGTTTTATGGACTCGAAAAACCCCTGTGTGGGCGGATACGTCGTATCCCGTCGGTGCAGCGATAAACTTCACAGCCAGAGCAGAAAGTTTTGATCGGTGGCCTGTGAGACATTACTTATCATTGCTCTGGTGAAAAGCAGACCTTGTCCTTTAATGTGGGCTGTGTGATCGCGCCAAGCTGCACAAAGCAGCCGTTCAACCCACAGCAAAGTGTGGTTTTCAGAAGAATCCCTTTACCCCCTACCCTTAAGCCTACCCTCAAACCCCCCCTTCCCTCCTTCCCTCTTGGATGATGCCTCGCAATTTTTTGGGGTGCTGCAGATGTGGAGTTAGTAGCTGGCACAAGTTACAGTATATGACTTTGTGGGCTGCGAAGCCTCACTGTGGCAATCAGGGGTGCATTGGACTGGACTGCAGACACTAAGTGGGCTGCTGCCAGTGCTTTGAACTGTGAAAATAAATACTGAATAGGACCACGTTGTGCTAGCCAGGCCTTGAGTCCTGTAGTCATCCGTCTTGGTGTACACACCGGTGGGAGTGTTTGCCTTGGACTTAAGCCACCGCATGTGGTAGCTGCAATACTTTTTTTTCGCGCTGAATCACACTTTTCTGAGGGCGCATTTAATAGAACTGGCTGCTGAGTATAAGGGGCAAGAATTCAGACTCATTTTGCACATGTGATAACTTTCCCTCGTCTCTCTGCTCTCTGCCCCTCGTCAGAGATGAGATCTGCACAAAACAGCCAGAGTAGATCTCCGCGTCTGCTAGAGACATCTGCTGCAGAGCTGAAAGAGAGATCAGTGGGGTGAGAGGATGTGGGCCACTCAGAGGAAGGAGGCAAACGAAGCACCTGGGACAGGTTGATTTGGATGTTTGGACGTCGGAGAGGAACTCGTTTGGTGGCCAACGCTCTGTTTCTTTTACAGTCATGAGGAAAACTGACGGTGCTGTGGTGTCTCCTGCACAGTGGTAAACAGGAGATTGGATGATAGAATAAACCACTGGAAGGCGTTCGTACACTTATTGGTCTCTTGTTGACACATATCGCATTATCTGCTGCAGTGTAAATCAAATCCAACAATCATACCGAACTGAAAAACCTCGAGCGAAGGGACCGAAACCTGAGTCTCTAACATGAGGTCTCGTCATGTTTTGGCTGTAATGAGTCACCGGGAGGATTGCAGGTTATGCCATGTGCACTTTGTACTAAATGCCCTCTTCTTAGTTTTAATTGGAGTATCCTTCTTCACTCAGATGTTAGCTTTCTCAGGCTGGTAGCTCTCCACAGACCAACACACACTTGAGCATGTCACATTAAGTGCATACATAAAGTTTATGTTGAGGTTACACTGATGACAGTTTACCAAGCTGTTGCTCTTTCTCACTGGTCATTTTTAATTAATCCAAAAAGTGCATTTACAGAGCATGCATGCACTTTTTCAATCCTGCAAGACACTCAGAGCTGGGAGTCAGCCAGTGCAACTGCATTCTTCCAGTGTTGGCCACTAAGCAGCTTTTCTGGAGCAATTGGAATAATCCTCAACCCAAGTCCTCACAACTGGCTTCATTTAAATTAAAAATGCAGCTGGATATGCTGGCAGCTTACGATGTTTAAGTTCTATACGAGTGTTTGGTGTTGCATACTGTCATGTGATTTTCTCTTCAGCTCAGCCCTCTTGCTTTTTTCCCTTAATCAGCACTTTTCAGTCTGCTCTTTGTCTTGCGGAAACATCATAAAACACTTTAAAAGTTCAGTGTGCTGTTTTGGTTTAATTATGGTGCAAGAATGTTGGAAATTGTACACCACTTTTTAATCTAAAGATGCTTTAGGTTAAAAACAGTCTATTATCTCAATATGGGCAGTCATTGTGGTTTAAATGCAAAAAATTTACTGTCACACTAAATTTGCCTTCATGCATCAACTCTCTTTGCAATGTGAAGAACAAACTTGCACCTGTTTTTCAAGGACATGAACTTCAGAGGAAACAGAGATTCTGTTTTGCATGATCTATCTCCCAGTGGACGTCCCCCCAAATCTGTGATTTGTCTCTGCGACCGCATGAGCATTCCAGCAAAAAACATAAATGTCATTTCAGGATTCCTCTTCTGCCGTCATGCCAAGAAAAGCCATCAAGTTCAACTAAACACTGATAGAAAGCAGACCAGGTCTGAATTTGAGAAGGTCACCTCAGGATCCTTGTGACATTTTTTGGTAAGAAGCTGCAGCGGCTACTTTGAAAAAAAATCTGGCCAGTTTTTTTTTTTGCTTATGAATATAATTCATATGCAGAATGAGATTATTGCAGCTGGCATCCCGTTTTCCGAACTTTGCTCTTTCCCATCTGTCTGGAACCGACTCTATCCTGTAACTAGCCGTGTGCCATATCCTGCAGTGAGTGGAAACTGAAACACGTTGAATAAAACTGGCAAGACGAGCGTGTGATATCAGGTCCGTATTTCTCTGAAACAGGTGAGGCAACAGTTTTACAGGCGTCTTTATATGTACGTTTGGAGAGGGATCATAAGTGCTGCTTGTGTCTGCTGTTAAAAGAATTCATGGCAACCCATCAGAAAGAGACAAAATACTTATATCTTAAACATGAAGGTATTATGATGGGGATAAAAGGACCAGATGTTAATAATAAATCCAGATAACATCAACTGTTTCTCAGTACCAGATCGTTGGTACGACTAATTTTGTAGGATTCTCTACAAGATGCATGCCAATGTGCATAAAGCATTAACATAATTGTAAACGAAACTGCAACTAAAAAGATGCAAGTTTTTCCTATTTTTTTAACTGAGCATTTAGTGCAAGTGTTTGTCCATAAATCAGACTTGATATCTTTTAAAAACATATTCGTTTGCAAAAGAATATTTATTATTACTTTCCAACATTCATATCAAAACCCCTCTTTACATCGGCATAAATTACTGAAAAATAAAGCACTTCTAAAAGCATTTGCCTGTTGCTCCTGTAATCTTCTTTTTCCCCAAACAGTGGTGAAGACCACCCAGAGCGAACGCTAGGAGCTTTTATTAAACCAGAATTTTTACTGGTGTGTAAAATTAATCAAAGCACACAAGGCCAGATTGCCTAAAGTTAATATACGACCAGTTACTGACAAGAATAAGAGCATTTAAAAGGCTGGGTTTTTTTAAACAGAGTCAAGTGCACTTTTCTCTCCACACATCAATACATCACTTTTATCATATTCATGTCTAAATCAGCTGGTCTAGTGAATCTGTGAGAACATCAACGTGTCTTTTACCACCAAGCCTGTTCGTAACCACACCAAGTGTTGTTGTTAATGTGACCAGTTAAAAGACTAAGTAATATGTAGTCTGTTATAAGTTAAAAACATATAGTAAGTTCATGGTGTTTCATAATGTGAAAAAACTGATGAGGGTTAAAAAGGGGATGAATATAGTGATAAGGAGCAATTCATATAGAAATTAAAAAGGTAAATGCAGGGATAAAATCATTTAAAATGGTTAAAATTTGTTAAATAGTTACACACATTGTTTACTTCAGTATTTATTGTGTAATTATAGTGTTCATCTGTAATCTACGGAGTGGTCTTTATCTGGTAATCTGAGATCGATTGCTTCTGTCTCCACCCACTACCCGGGAAATTCGTGGTAACTGCCTCATTGGAGCAAAAATTCTCACTGAGGAAACAACACTCTGATCACTCTCGTGATTATTTCACCCCTTTTTCAGGGGCGTAACATTAACACATACATAGTACGGCATCCACGAGTTTTTTGTTGTAAAGACATTGGATCTCAACAGTAAAACTAATTGTCTGATCTGAAATATTATGCTTAAGCATCTAAAGGGTTCATGCCTATGATTACCAGGCTTAAGGTCACATCTCTTATCTCACAGCAGTGTGCAGGTTGCATAAGACACTGCATTATGTCACAGGATGACATCACATTTCCATGCAGACAAAGCTGCATCAAGTTTT
This sequence comes from Acanthurus leucopareius, assembly GCA_029814765.1. Lineage (NCBI taxonomy): Eukaryota > Metazoa > Chordata > Actinopteri > Acanthuriformes > Acanthuridae > Acanthurus > Acanthurus leucopareius. The sequence goes on along the minus strand of JAQMCX010000059.1, from coordinate 450,750 downwards.
TGTTTGAAGACCCTTTTTTTTGCACTTTTCTCTCTGAGATGAAAAAGGTTTCTGTGTTTCTTCACGCGGTGCTGATGCTGTTTTGAAACAGTCGAAGTTCGTTACCAGGAACTTTTAGTGACAAACAGTCTGCTGCCAGCAGCAGTAAAGCCTCCACCTTGAGTCCAATCTGCTCATTGTTTCGGTCTCGACTCGAACTTGAACTCCAGTGAGTTGGCCTCGACTGAAAATCTACTGTAACAGTTACACAATTAAGGACCGAATGCCACTTTCCTACTTTGACGAAACAAGAGGAGGAAGAGGAGGTCAATGTGTTTCTCATATTCAGTCAGTGACTTCATGCAGTGATTGGGGACACACTCGGTGCGGTTCGTTTCAAACACCGACGGCTGGAAGAGAGGAAGGATTTATAAACCCGATTTTTGGCCTAACAGTAGTTTACCGCCGAGTCCCTCCTCTCTGTTTAGAATTGAATCAGCCGGCAGCTGTTCCCGTGTTGAGTGACTAGTCTTCAGCAGACCGTGACTGTTTCGCATGCCCGGTAAAAAGTGCCAGGCGAACGTTTGGCTGAACTCATGCTGCCGCTCACCCTCTGCCACGCACGTGTCTTTGATTCCTACGTGAAGCTTGAACAGCAACATCTTCTTGACATTGCACATGTTGGTCATTAATAGCACATGTTTGTCAACCCCCCCTCCCCCCTTTTTTTCTGATCCAGTATCCTAATAGCTCTTGAACTACCTTTTTTTTTTTATCACTTACGTTTCCTTAGTTTCTGGAGGAACATCTGAGAAAGTGTAAAATGATTTAGTGCCTTGTTTAAATGAAGCTCACACGAAAGGGAGGGTATAATTTTGTCCTTATGTGGAAGTTACGCCTCTCAATGATGACTTATGTCCGCGATACAAACGGCCATTCTTCAACTTTAGCTTGAAGAATTAATTTAGAAGACAAAAGATGTTGGTTTGCTTTCGTGGCATCGTCTTCCAAGAAATTCTCAGCTTGATTTTTCGTGTTTAATTGGCTCGTTTGGACGCCTTCCTTCTGTCTTTGCACGTTTCCAAACATTATTTGACAACAGGTGGGACTTTTAGGATATTGATGTAAGGTTATCCTGCTGTTTAATATTCACACAATTTAAAGTTCTTATTCTTGGGCTGAAAGAAGTCTGTTTTGCCAAAAAAGAGCCGGGGCATATTTTTCTGATTATCATTACTCTGCTGGTTGTGTTTACAAGTTTTGCATAATTGGCATGAGGTTTGGTTACTTGAGACAACAGCAATCTAAGAAACTCATACACACTGTCTGTATCAGTCTTTGTGAGGGAGTCAACGCACTTGAAGTTATTTAGTGTAATTAAAACAGTACAAAAGTAACTATGGTGCATTTATTTACTCGGGTTGAAATTAGACATTTTCCAGAAGAGGGAGAGAACTGAAGAAATCATCCCACAGATTCAAAACACATGCTTTTTTACTGAGCAGTTCTGCAGAAAGAGGCCTGAAAGTCAAAGAGTAAGTGGTTTAGGAGAATTAGATCCATTCGCCCGAAGGATGCAAGCAGCTGTAAGTCACTAGAGAAACGAGGACACATGTCACACTGAGATTTTGGGGGAAATATTCAATTATTTTGAAATTAAAAAGATGTTCAGTACATCCTAACAGACCAAGAGGAGGCATGAATGCACAGAAAGGTTAAATGTTCTCATATGAAGTTGCTGTATTTGTGTCCAAACTTTGTTATGACCATTTTGTAGTTCTTGTTTATTATGTTTCAGTGCTTCATTTTTAGTAATGTAGATGCTCGTAATGTATTTTACACTTGCTTTTATGTTGCACATGTTCACACCCTGTTTCAGGTCATTTCTGGTAACTTCTGCACTTAAATATCACATCCTTTTACAGAAACTTAGACAAACCTTGAAAAGCCTTGGGAAGCCTGGAAAGGCTACCTGCTGCACGTTGATAGAAATTCCACAGTTTCTGCATTTCTACTCAGCGTCCTTCATGTTTACAGGTGCATCCTCAACACATTTGTAATAGTTTGTCAGTGCAATAAAAAGAAATGTTGAATAATAAAGTTCAGTTTCTGAGCTAAAAGCCAAAGTCCGACTGTGAGTTTTATTGATGTCACATTCCATTGCAGAGGAAAAGATGTGGATCGGAGTCCAGTGGAGAAGCACATGCAGCAGAAACCAGGCGAATCAGGCTCATCTTCATGGTGAGGAAACACACTCGGCACAGAAATGACTGAATGAACTGCACCAGCAAACGCAATCAATTACTTAATCACCTAAAATGATTTCTCATAATTGCACTTTGTATTAATTAAATTCAATGCAAGAATCTCCCGTGTCAAATTTTGCAATAATTACTTCTTCACCTCCTGCGTCTGTATAAAACCCAGCACAGACTCATAATTACTGCTAATTACTGATTTAATCCCCACAGCTTTTCACAATCAGCCCACTCCTGTTCCCGCAGAGCTCTGTTCAAAGTGTGTGTTCTTACTTTCTTCAGTCGGGAATACAGGAGCCCTGTGGGATTTCTTTGGATTGTCCTGTACATCAATAAAAACCCAAATCCAACACCAAATATGAATGACTGCTGTGATGAAACAACACATTCAATGTCTGTTTTGCTGCAACAGATTTCAGTCATGATGAATGGCCAGTTAGTGCAATTAAGCACAGAGGAGGCCGTATTATTTGTCCAATATTTACATGAAAATTCTCCAAAAAAAGGTACAAACTCAAGAAATGCAATCAAGATGTCAAGTTCAGTAACTTCAAATAGCTGAAGTGACGTCTGGCAGACAAGCAACAAGCTGTTATTCAAAGTGACCCTGCCCTGAATTTGCATAACAGTAAGCTGTAATATAATTTAATCGAGTGAGTTAATCAACTCTGTGAAATATATGGTGCTAAAATGAAAAGTCTGACATTTTAAGAAGCCATATAAACATACCAGAGCTGCATTTGCATGCTCAAATTACATTCAGCGCTTCCTTTCACTTTGTTTTTTTTCCATAGCACATTAAAATCTGAGCATATATGATCATTTTTGTGATACTTTAACATCACCACACTTCACTACAAAGAAATCTTAGCCACTATTTGAAAGCTCTTTTGTTATTTTTCCAAACAGAGTAATGCAGTCAATCTTCCAGCTATGGAAAATGGATTGAGTCTTATTTCTCCACAAGATTCCATCTTTTGCCCTGAAATTGTAATGGTAACAATGAGAAAGAAGAAAAAAAAAAATTGGCCAAACTCTGCACCTCTGTTAGCTCGTATCCAGCGGTGGAGGCTGTAAATCAGCCGGTTCTCAGCAGTACTATATGAAGTCTGTGACTCTGCCATTTAAAACTGCTGAATCAAACCACCGTGATCACAGAGGTGCACTGAGTCTTTTCCCAGATGCCTCAGGTTTCATGATTGGACTGAAGACACGAGGTCTCAACCTCCTCTGACACCGTTTTGTACCGAGTTGCACAAAGTCAGGCCACGTGATTCCTGTTTACATGATCATTTCCAGCTTTGCTCCAACAGAAACCAGGTCAATGAAGTTCAGGTCAATTTCTTTCAATTTCATCCTATGCGCAACGGCTCCATGTAAACCAGACGCAAAAACGGAAAAGACTAAAGTATTACGTTTGCCGTTTATACAAACATATGTGGAGAGCTTCCACTTTCCCACAAACGCTTTGTTTTGTTGGAGGTCAGCGGTTTTTTCTTCACTTCCTGTCACTCGAAGAAGCTCGATCCTCGAGTGCAGCAGCCTGAGTAGCTGCAGCAGATTATTATCTGTATTTATTTCAAATTAAATTTGCCGAAAGGAACCGTCTGACAACAGTTGGAAGCAGCTGGCATCATGAGGAGGACACTGGCTTCCTGCTCCGCTTGATTACGACGAGCTTCCGCCGCTAACGCTGCTAATAAGACAAATGGGGCCTGAGGGTAAAGAGGCTGAACTCATTGAGAAACAAATGGAAATATGTCTGTGCTTTAAATCAGCATTTTAGGCAAAAGAACAAGGCTGAGAGCCAAACAATTGTTTCAGACTGTCTTCTTTTTTCCTTCTTCTTCTATTTATGGATGAGAAAACCATCCCTCACACTGCTGTTTTGACTCTCAGACCTGAAGTCCTCGATGCTTTTCCAGCAGCTCAACACACTCCTGCACCTCACACACTCGCAGGGATGTTAGAACAACATTGGGGGGGGAGAGTTATATCTGGTGCCATGCGTGAGTGCCGTGCTGTAGGTCGCCAAAGCCTGCTGCGAATCAGGGGCTCGATCAGGAAGTTATGTGGGCTTAGCTAAATTAAAAGCCAAATATACTGTGAGAAAGTCGGTGGCTTTATCTGAATCCAAACCAGCCACGATCCCGTGAACTCATTATTTACAAAATGCATGCCTGCATGCGTGCAATGTCATACGAACACACACACGCCATACTCTGCGCTATATGTGTGTGTGTGGCAACCTCTTGTGCAGATATAAAGCCTCTAGTCGCTCTGCTGAATAGAAGTTGTGTGCTCATGCTCACGGAGGATTTCCTGTGGTCTAGTCTCCCAATATTGCGGGCAGGGATAAACCCTGATCCGGAGGCCCTCAGAGTGAAACACGTGAAATCCCTGGCACGTCGGCTTAGTCTCGGAGAACTGCGTCAAAAACATATTGTTTGGCTCCAGCAAAGAGGGCAATAAAGATAGAGCATTACTCCGGTCGTTCCGTGGAGGCGCATCACGTGCGACGGGAAACACCTGGTGCGTGCAGACTCCCTCGAGAGAGGATAAGGCGAAGAGCGGAGTTCAGGTCAACAGGTGGATGCGAAAGAGGAGCAGAAAAGCGGCGTGTTAATGAGAGACAAGTGCTTTTTTCTTTTTTTTTCCTCCTCTGAGTGACTCTCATGTTGAAACAGTCACTTCAGGCTCTCAATCAGCCTGAGTGGTCGACCCGTCCACGCGTGACTTGTGATATAAGGGGGCCTCACACGGATTTAGTTAATGACTCTTTCTGCTGTCTGTGAAATTAACCCGTCTTTGGTTTCAAAGGGGCACAATTAGTCTGCGAGTCCCATGAATCTGAAAAGAAAAAGATGTGGCTGAACCCTTCCTTTCTAATGGTGGCTTTAGTCCTTTAGTGGGTTTTTTTAATGGGGCAAGCACTGTTTTATTAAAATAGATGTATTGATCTACTTTTTGATATGATTCTGACGCCTGAATCAGAAAATCTGCTGAAATCAAAACTACACATTGTTAGATTACAACGATGTAGGACAACTTTCATCCCTCAGTGTGAAGCTTTACAGGCATCGCTTGTCTTGTTTTTCAGACTGTCTCCTGTTACCTTTCAGCAGGTAACTGGACTGGGTAAAGTCTAAATCATAGAGTTTCTGAGGAAAATTTAAAAAAAAAGATGTTCTTTGATGTTTTTAACAAGTTACGAATAAAAAAAAAGTATTTAATAATTAATTAGTACACAACTGTGTGATTATAAACACAATGGAAACTCATTCAAAGGCTCTAAAACTCCTTCTAACTGTAAAAATCCAACATGTTTCTCCGGTCAGTTAAAGTCAGCACTGTCATTAATATACAGTAAATGATTCTGCCAGGACCCCGACCCTGAGGGTCCAGAACAGTGTGTCGTCCAGGATATTTCACACCGTGGACTCCTTCACCTCACCAGAACGCCGGTTTTTTTAGGATGTGGCTACTGTGTCTGACAAATGTTCGATGGAACCACAAGCAAACACAACATCTGATTTCACGTCAGACAGACGAGGTCAGAAGACGAACCGCATGCAGATGTGATTTTTTTTTCTCCCCCTGACCTCCATCCCTGAAGCGATATAAAACAAACCTGTTGAAACGTTAATGGCACATGACGTTCTGTACACAGAGCTGGTCGAGCCTCCACACTGGGCGACTGTGCTGCACGGCGGCGGGACGCTCTGGGACCGCCGCACTTCTGGGAGTTTTTTCAGAGCGTTCAAACTATATTTCCTCTGTGTTGGGTCAGTTGAGCGTGAGCTGATGGAGTTTCGCGGAGGGCCTTGTTATTCCTGCTGTTATTAATCTTTGCTTTGAACTGAGAAATTATGCTAAAGCTTAAAGGCACATGTTTGCTTTCGTATGCCACATGTCAGATGTTTCAACACATACTGTACATAAGACATTTTATGGTCACTGAAGAGTTGGCGGAGCTGAAGCCGAACGAGTTTGGGCTCCAAAAATGTCATTTAAGACTTTCTATGAAGAGTCTGAATGATTGACTGAATGCATTTTACGAGCCAAAAAATACATTTATATTCGAGGCTTATTTCTGACAAATGAGTGAGTAAAATTATGTAATAAACATGCAGAAAATAAAATACAAAAGTGTCTGGTTTTCATTTTAACAGTAACAAAGTGTTTGCAAATTAGAAAAGATTGCAGTTTGTTTATATTTGAACATTTTAATGCGTTGGGAGAAACATGAAACTACGAAATTAATGCAGTTTTAAACTTTACCTTTTACTTGAGGGGGCTCAGGTGCTAAAGCAGGTTATGTTCTGGTCACATGGTTAGCTGTGCGATCTCCACGTCTTCAAACCAAACTGTTCTTGGGCGACTGAGGATGCACAAACTAGGGCTTTCCTTATTGTCGCTCAATAAATGTGGAGAGTTGTATTAGGAAGGGCGTCTGGTGTAAAATACATATACCGAATTAAACACATATATGTGGATCACAGAAATTAGATCTTTAACCTGGATGGTTGGGGCCCAGTTCAACACCGAAAAGGCAAAAGTCTATTGAAAAATGCGATAAAACAGGAACATGCACATCACTTTGTTAATCTACTTTATAAATGTGCAGTCAAAGGTTGAGCAGAGTACAAACACTCAAGTCCACTCCCACAAATACAGTCGGTACATACAGCTTTCATACAGACTGTTTGTTGGGAATAAAAACAAAGGAGTCATACAGTAAAATTGGCAAGAATGATACCAGATGAAAATCCCCTTTCTGCTTTTTTCTCACCATTTTAGACTCTAAAGTATCACAGATAGTCTTTGAGATGATATTTGGTGAATATTAGGATGTATATTTATGATTCTACCATTATTTCTTTATGTTTCTAGTAACTAAATCATTTTGGTTCCCGCATTTAGATTTAAATGGATTTTCCGAAATGTCAGTTGGGTTCTCCTTGTCAGATTTTCACACACTTGATACTTTTCAAACACTTCCTGTGCCAAAATAGCGCACCGAATCAATAGATTGACTTGTATTACCCCAGATGACACCCACAGAACCTAAATGGACGGGTTGCATGTCAAGAGCAGCTGGCGGTTTACAGAGAGACACCTGTGCGGATTAAGCTCCGGTGTCCGGTTGAGTTTCGTTCTCCCAGCGGCCCCTCCGAGCCCAGACTGATAAATGACACCGAGCTCTCCGGACGCATAGCTTACTGACACACATCTCACACACATGCTGCTCTGATTTCACAGTGGAAGTGGCCTGGATAGACCTGGATTTAAAATAGAACGCTTAGGTCATGTTTCCGATCCATGAACCAGGACTGTCGTGGTTAAGTGTGGACGTAGTTTCGTGCCATTTTTGAAATGTCTTGGCTTTTTTCCATCCGTCTGAAGGTCTATGGACTGCAGCATGTGTGATGCATGACTGAATGCAGGATGTATGTTATAGAAAGTAAAAGGAGTAAAGTTTTCTTCAAAGTGATGATGGAGTATGTCGGATCTGATCAAATGGTGCTGAAAATCAATTGATTTGTGTCTCGATTTTAACAGTTATTTTGATTTTTAATGCAAAAAGCCAAACATGAGCTGAACTCAACTTGGCATCACAAGGACTTGAAGCTTTTCTTTGTTTTATGTTGTTGTAAATAAAATACCAAAGTCCTGATCAAGTCTTTTTGTCCCCAGTCTTGATCTTAATATCTTCTTCTTCTGGGTAAAACTGAATAGTTTTGTTTAATCTCATTAGCATTAGACGAATTTTAGAATGGATTTTTTTCTTTGTATGTTTTATATGAGAAACAAGAACAGAGGTGTCATGTTTCGTTCAGATCTTAAAGCCCTAAAGGACAAACATGGTTTGGTTTAATAAAAAACACTGACTTCATTTATTGTGTCGTCTCAATAAACGTCGGGCCTGTTGAGCGTTAAAGGAATCAGGTGCAACAGAAACTGCGAGGAACAGCAAAAATGTCCCCCAAAAAACAAAAAACTGACTGTAGAACAATTCATTCTTTCATGCATTTCTAATTCAGCTGAGCGTATTTTGACCTTTTATCCGCTTTAATTAAATACATGACAACGCGGCGCGACAGGAAATGCAGAAAGAGAGAAGAGGGTTAACATGCGAGAACAGCTCCTGACCAGACTTGAACCCAGCTTGTTATGGTTGCATGGCATGCGTCTCAAACCGCTGGGCCTCCAGGACTCTGCTTTTGATGGTTTTCTTGGTTGAAAGAAACAATGTTTTTCTTTGATGACTTTTTTTGTTTTTTTGTTGCACCAATAATATGGGAAAAAAAAAGAGAAAAAAGCACCGGGGTGGCATCTTTTCATAATCCACAGAGGAAGAGCTGGGATAAAGAAATAAAACACAACACTGGACTGAAAATTCAACCCTTTTGTTTTTAGATTCCAGCTTTAAAAATATTTGCAAACTGTTGCTAAATAAGTCGAAGCGTCGTTTTCAATTTGCGATCCTGACATGATGGACGACATGTTGCATAACTTTAGAGGCTATTTGAAAGACAAATCAAACTGAGTGAAGCAGATTTGTCTCCAACTGTGTCACAAATGAAACGCACATCAAGTCCTGCAGTTCGAATCCCACGTCCTGTTGTGCAAATAAAAAAGAAACAATAAAAAAAACACCAAAGAAATCGATTTTCCATCATTGGTGCCGAATAAATCCTGAGCAGACGATCCAAGTCCAGCTGTCAACACTCCGAAGTTTTGACCACAGCTTTGTTGAATTCCTGCACTTAATTATTAGAAGAATCATCACACCTTGTGATTTATTAGAAGGTTTTATTGGGAGAAAACAAGATATTCATCCATGAAAGATAGAAGATGAAGCTTGTGGAGCACAGAGGGAAAGACAGCCGTTGACAACAGACATGGAAGTGAAGACCACAGCTCGTGGGCTTTTGGACATCATGACTGAAGTGAAACATCTCCTTCATGTTCTGCTGCTTCAACTAAAGGCCTCTGTTTGCTTCATGGAACCTTTTTAGATTTCCAAAACAGTCATGACCACTTCAGGCGATCTTCGGCCAGATGTTTGGATGTGTGAACTGAACCCAGAGGGAGCAGAGGTTGTCTCAGCAGCATCTATTAGTGAATATTAACAATCAATAAACTGGTGTCTTACAGACGATGAGATCAGGCAGTTTTTGCAGTAAGCAGCCTCTTTTTCCAGCATTACTGTTGATGCAAATGTGCTTTAGACCTGCGACTATTTAAAAAAGAGCATGCATAGGCATCTTTGTAGCACTAGCAGGCTTTATTAATGCATTTCAGCAACAAAATCTTATCAGTTTCTCTAGAAAAGTATTAAAAGGAGGAGAGCAAAAGTTGAAAGGAGTCACTTGACTGTTTGCCCGTAGATTCATCGGCACGGCTGCATCGTGTTCCAGTTGCGACGTGACTTTGGGACTCGATCGTGGACACTAAAGCTGCCTGCTTGTGATTCGACCAGATGTGCTGCAGCACTTTTCAGAAGTGTCCCTGAAGCGGCTCATTGCTCTGCGGAGGATATGCAGCTTAACACATCAAGCTGCAAAAAAACAGATCGGGAGTCTGGAAATCAAATACAGGAACCACATCAAGAATCTGGTCAGCTTCCATAATAAAACAGCCTGTGCAGATTCCTGATCTCCTAACAGTCCAAAAGGAAACCACTGAACTATGCAGCCTATACTGACTCAGGGAAAAGGGACAAGAATCAAGGAAAAAGACGACAAAAATCAACAGGTCATCAGGTGATTTGTTCCCGGTGGGGTACGAAGCTGCATGACTGATGGGACAAAACACTTTCTGAGACACGACGTCATGCAGCTGAAACGTTGGGATCAAACAGTCGCAGCATGAGGACTCGACTGGATTGTCAGAGATGTCATACGTGTGCTATGTGAAACATTTTCTCTCCTGTCCCAGTTCAAGGCCGATATACTGTGAAAGAGGAGACACATGAGACGGCGTGCGTCTGCTGCTGCTGCGGTAGCAAACGCAAGCAAGCGTCTCACAACATAAATCGAGTCGGCGCTGATGTCATCAGACTCCTGCGAGAGAGGGAACCATAAATGAAAAAATTACAAAGCATGAGAGCAGCCCCAGGAGAATATTCCCCGTGTAACGTCTTAATTTCATGTTTCCAACGTGAAAAGACGGAGCAGCACCGTCCTCCAGGGTTCGGTCCTGCTGGATCTGCTGTTCCAGGATCAAGTCAGAGCACATCTGGTTTAGATGCAGAGTAGAGACTGTGGCAAATCATGGCTCGTTATGATTTGAAATTGAATTTATAGTCCGCCATGTTTATTATGCATTCAGAATGTTTATGATATAGGTCTAATAAAACTGAAACTGTCCTTAATTTATAAAATAAATAGCGGCCTGAAGCAGCCCTGCTGTGCCGGCGTGTCTTGTTACTCACAGGCGGGTGTTAATTCACGTATCGGTCCTGAGACTATTTTTGTCTCGCAGAATCGTCCACATCACATCAACGACATTCCTGAGCGTCGCAGGCGATTCGAGTTTTTAAAAAATGGGGCAGTCACTCCAAGAAAATTAAAGTATTTATGTTATCTTGAGGCAGAAACTCACTTAACAGTGAGATTTCAGAGGATGTAGTCATCTGAGCTGCGAGCGAAGCACAGCAGCTCGTGTTTCACCAACACGATGCATTCGCAGTGATTTGCAATAAAATCTTGACTGAATGCAGGATCAGAATCTTTAATCTGTGACTTATAAAATGACATCTAATCAAATAATAACTTGACAAAGGTGTTTGTAATGAATCTACATAGAATTATAATCTGATTCTGCAGCTTTTTTGGGGGATTTTTGGAGCTTTAACTTGAGTTTCAGCTCATTGATAAGCGGTCTGGACCACAACTTTATTGTTGTAACAGGCAGCTGTTTTCTGCACCAAATGGGAAACAGACACAGTTAGCTGGTGACCACAGTGGAGGATTTAGCAGCTAAAGAGTCAGATATTTGTCTTCACAGTTGGCAGAGACCAAAAACAGAGTGAAAAGACAGTAAATGTCAAACCTGCATTCACCAGGTGGACAAACACGACTTAAACTGAATGCTAATGTGGCTGTGGAACTGTTGTTTGTGTAAATTAGAAACAGTTTTTCATATTAACTTAAGAGATGAGGTCAACATAGTAATCACAGTTGGTCACCAAAAGAAGTATTAACATCTTTGACTTACAAGGTGTGAAAGCAAAAGCCTGGTGATATTCTACATGTGTTTTTATTGGGATGTCTACATCACAAACATCTTTTTTACAGTACATGTAATCCCAGTTTTATATTAGTATAGTAACACAACACATCACACGCCCCAAATACCCTAAATGACAATGACAATATCCAAAGTAGTAAAGAAAGGAACAAACGAACAAAGAAAAGGAAAACAAAAACAAAAACAAAACAAAAGTGAAAAAAAAAAAACATCAACAACAGCAAAAAACAAAACAGTGTGTTACATATAGGGCTGCATAACCAATTAACATCAAATTGACTGATTTGCTCTATGAAAT
>JAQMCX010000059.1:422346-438857 GCA_029814765.1 Acanthurus leucopareius | reverse complement strand
TTATCAGCACAACCTCTAATACTGTACTTAATCTTTTCCAAATATAGGAAGGACATAAGGTCTTTTAGCCAAGAATTACATGATGGAGGTTTACGATCCTTCCAATGAAGTAAAATGCGCCTGCGGGCCACAAGTGAGGCAAAAGCAATAATATTTCTCTCCCTAGCAGAAAGGCAAGCAAAATTCTCAGGAACACCAAAAATAGAGATTAGAGGACTGGGAGGAGGAACCACCAATATTCTACATTTTATTTGACCATTACTGTCGACAAATCTCATTAAACCAACAATGTTGAATCCGTCTCTCAAGACTGATGACTTTGTTATCCTGTCTGTTGAACTTTGACCCAAGATTTTTTACTTATAATGTAACTTTGATCCATATGTTTATCTTTAACAGCAGGTCAAAACATGTAGTTTCATTTCTAAAAAGGTTGAATGACTTCCTGCAGCAGTTAACACTGTTATTTTCAGTAAAATGCTCCTCAAACAAGATGACAGTGTTTTTGTTTGTTATCACACACATTTGGTTTGACAGTGAGTGTTTTCTGCAGCAGCACTGATTCAAAATAAACCGCAGTGTATGTACAGTTCAGCAGAGAACATCTCACCCAGTAAAAAATGTGGGTGTCTCATGATTTTTATAGTTTTATGACACAGAGAAAGAAGTGACATCAGGCTCTGGTTTTTATAGACACGACTTCTTTGTGTGAGCAAGTTCCTGTTTGTTTGGATCTTTTTACTGGATTTGTTCAAGACGAAAAAACACAAAACATTTCCAGATTCAGTCATCACTTTAGTTAAAAAATCAGATGGCACAATAACAGACAGGTGTTGTGGTGATCAGCAGGTTTTAACAGCTTCCTCAGTGTCGCAGCAAAAAAGCAGCGCAGCCGCTGTGTTTTTAATGATTCAAACATGAGTCATCCTCTCCCCTTTTTCTTTTAGTCTCGGAAACGCCAATTAGAAGAAGAAAAGAGCCTTAAAATGAATCATTTAAAAGTTCCAGTAGTGCAGACTTTAATTTTTGCCCAAGTTAACATGTCCGCTCGAGTTAGACGTCAGCGTACAGTTCAGAGGACGAGCCCAGCGGGAGAGCTCCTGCCACAACAGAGTCCGGCCTTTGAAAGGATTTGAAACAGTTCAGATGACACAGAGGGGGCAGGAAGTAGAAGAGTGACGGCAATGCGCTTTAACACTGTAATCCCATTGTCAATTTTGAGGATTAATGTTCTTTCATCACGACCAATGTTAGTTTAGTGTGTGTGTGTGTGTCTGTGTGTGTGTGTGTGTGTGGAGAACGGGCAGAGGTGTTCAGGGGAAAGGACATGTGTGCAGTGTTAATGGGCGAAACCAAACAATAAGAGGTTCACAGTCAATTACAGGTCAGACTTTCTTGACAGCGCCCGTTGCTGTGTGGGACAATTTTTAATGTTTCACTAACAATGGTCTGAAAACAGGAAGGAGCAGAGTCGCCAAAAATATTGTGCAAGGACCGGATGTGACCCTGCAGGAAATTCTTCATCTTCCTCCATTGGAGGTCGAAGGACAAAAAAAGGCATTTTAGAGAATTTACATACATCTGATGCAGCATGTTTAAAGAGAACCTGAGCTTCAGTTTTGCAATATTCTTTGGATGCAGACTCGTTTATGTTAAAAAAGGAAGAACACACTGAGAAGTAGAAAGCTGATTATCATGCAAACCTGCACAAAGCTGCAGAACCAGCAAAGAAGAAATAAATTTAATCAAAAGTCATGAAAATGACACATGGATTCAATATAAGAGATTGCTATTTTAAAGAGATGATGATCAAATTTGACCTTTGACCTCAGGACGAAATAATTAAAGAATAATTGAGCTTTGATCAGAGATAAGATAACATTGTAGTCTACAAAGGAACTGTTGTGCTTTGTAACTGAGGCAAAATACACGATGACACACTTAAAACCAGGATGATTATCTCAACCTGACACGTCACAACTTCATGCATTTAAAAGCTTTTCACTTTAAAAAGCCAAACTCCTCCAAAAAGATGTTGAAACACAAATTTTCCAACCACTTCAGGAGAATCCAGATGTATTTAACAGATGTTGATAAGGTTTAAATAGATATTAGTGAGCCAGATTTACTGTTACTGTTGTACCTGTGGATGCAAAGCACATTCTTCTTTGGTTATTTCTAACAGCTTCAGGTGGATTAGCACCACCCTGTGGACTGGAGGAGTAATAAGGAGAACCAGATTGATGCAATCAGATTTGTGATTCAGCCAGTGAAGATAAACACCAAGTGTATACAGAATTTATTAAATTGAATTTGGATGACAGCAGGGAACGGGGCCTAAGATACCTTCCAGTTTCATTACCAAACAGGCATTTTACTGGCGTTCAGCATGTGGTGGGTGTTTATACCAAATCCTGACAACACCCATGTCAAACATAAGCAGCCTTTGCCCTGATCTGACACCGACATAAAACAAAGACTGCGAAACTGACGTGAGAAAGTATTTTCAAAAAAAAGAAGAGAACTGCCATTGAGAGCTTTGAGTTGAAGCAGGTGGAACAAAACATCACTGATTTCAGTCTGATAAGTCTTTCCATTAGCAACACTGATGAGGAAATAAAGCAAACTCTCCTTTTTCACAGATTTTGTATTCATACTTTAATAACAGACATTTTTCAGGGGAGCCAAGTAGCCAGAGCAGCTTAATATTCAGTAATTTAAAAGGGCTGGGAAGGATTTCCACGTCTGCATCACAATAAACTTGCAATGATGAACATCGCACAGATAAAAGACGAGTCAACCGTTTGAGTCCTCAGACGAACAGGTGGGAACATTAACTGCAGTTGGCAGGTTGTGCTAACAGGCCGGAGGGCGTTCGGAGGCTTTCTGGGATGAGTGTGTGTGTGTGTGTGTGTGCATGTGTGTGTGTGTCGGCACTGTGGTTAATTAATTACAATGTCCTGACACAGTTATAATAAGGCAAATGACTGCACTTCTCCAGGAACGCAGGAATAAATGGGTGTGTGCTCCGTAATTGATTCCTCGTTTTCACAGACTTCAAACGAAAGAACGGGAGTTTTAATCAGATTACAGTTCAGGATGATTTCCAAATTTATCAGCTAAATGAAGAAATATTATATTTACTCCAGGAAGAAGAGCGCAGACTCTCCTCTAGACAATGTTGGGAATATAACGACCTCGTGCTGATAATGCCCCATAAAAAAAAGGACAGATAATTCACTCCCCTCAGGGTTTTTAGAAATGCTGTTTCGGGTTAGATGTTCTTTCATGTCTTTGGGTTTGTTTTACATTTATTCAAAAAGTAAGCAAACTTTTAGAAAGTGGGATACTCTCACCGAGATATTAAAAAAAGTTCGAGCAAAAACTCAAAGAGAAGATGCTCTCATGGCACTAATTGAATTCCCACTTTAATACTTGGTTTACATAGTTTTAAATGTCTGCGACGGCGAACATCTGACATCCATTCAAATTATTTAGTTAACAGAGATTGAAGGCTAAACAAAGGCCGTTGTGCAGGGAGAAGAGGATTGGATGTCAAAGTTGGTCTTGGATGTATGCAGCTCATGTCATGAGTAAGCACTTTTATTTAGACAGTCAGAGATTTCGTAAACGCGGAGATATAATGCAGGACGATGCTCGAGATAAAGCTTGTTTGCTACAGTTACAGTGTTTATGTGATCTTTAATGTCCATCCAGTTTGTTTATAGTGAATTGGGATTCGATTACTGCGCCGAGTTTGAACAAAACGTCCCTTTTCTGCTGATGCAGGACTGTAATCAGTGTCTTGTTGTACACTTTTTCCTTTGTGGAAATCCTGCAGGGGGGGCCCGGCCTTGATGAATCTATTATAAACCTTATTACCAAAAAAAAAAGAAATCTTTTTTTTTTGCATTTCAGCTGAGAAACTTTGAGGCTTCAAGGGCATGATTAATGATTAAAAAGGAAAACTTCTCATCTTTGAAGCTCTCGGAGACATCAAAGCCTCTCAGCTTATTGTTAAACTTAGCCGTGCTTTAGGACATGAACCGACATTTAACTGCATTAAAGAGTTGCATTGAATATGAGCAAAGAAGAAAACTGGCGAGTGAACTGTAAGCTGTCAAAATGTAATTCATTTTAAGTATGTTTACACTTTATGAATGTACATTTAGTTGATTTTAATGGAGTGAAGCATTGAATTGACCATAAATGTTAATAGACACAGAAGTCTCTAAGATTTTACCATTTAGATGGTTAATACATAAGGTCATTTTTACCTAAAACACAGTGCTGAATAAACTACACATCTGAGATAATGTGTGTCATAAAATATATGGATAAGCTACAAAAAAGTCAAATAAAACGAGAGTGAAAAGTTGTTTTTACAGAAAGTTGTAAAAGAAAAGCTCCTAAACTCTCATTCATTGTGATTTAGATGTGATTTCGTATAAAATGACCCATTGGACTGTTTTCACTGAAAAGCCTAATAAATCTATCAAAATTAGTGGAGTCGTCACAACAGAAAGACTGTGATTGTTCATTTCACAATGAATAACTGTGTGTGTGTGTGTGTGTGTTTAAGAGTTTGTGTGTGTGTGTGAGTCGACTCAAATACCAGACAATTCCTCCAGTTTTCACAACCAGATGTTGCTCATTGAAAAAACAAGGAAACACATTTAAATTTACTCTTTAAAAACAAACAATAATAAAGTGAGGGAGTTATCAGTCCAGAGGAGACACTGATCCTGCAAGTTTTTGTTTTTTCTTTCATCCTCAGGTTGTAAATCCCCCTTTTTTATCCTCATAGTTTTGGCAAAAACATCAATCACCACAAAAAAGGAAAAGAAAAAGAAAAAAGAAACATAAGTGAGGCTGTTTGTGTGATCAGTTTTCTTAAGGCAGGTCGATCTGTGATCTTTAGCTTCCTTAGTTCTCCTTGACAGCACTTAAAAAGTTACAGAAATGCACCCTGGGAGTTGTAGTTAACTGCTTTACTTCATGTATTTATATAAAACAGATATGTACCCTTGACTTCTTAATTGAAGATTAGGATATTCTAACCTAAGTGTGCCAGCTGTTCATTGTTAAAGCAGAAAATTAATTACCTTTGAAATCCTGGATACTTTTTAAAAAAGTCATGAGTCTTTATAATCAGGTCAGCAGTGTAGCTGAGAGGATGCTGGGTGAATTTGTTGTAGGATTGAAGCAGAAAAACAAAAAAAAGAAAAACATGATGAGCTGAAACCTCAAACATGTTCATTAAAAATCAGCCATTAATGTATAAAAATGCAATTAAAAGTTATTCTTTTCATCTCTTCTGAAGTTGCAACCCACAAATATTTATTAGTATATGATTCTAGATCTATTTTAAGTTTAAATTAGTTGAAATGGACCTTTAGCAGATTATTGCCTGCAGGCATATTTGCAGAATTGGTCTCAGTAAAGTGCATCAGCTGAACTCTGTAGGAGCATTACTTTGGCCCTTGCGGTCCCCCGTCTCCAGCCTCTCGGCCACAGTTTGATCGTTCTGGTCGACCTGAGCTCCGTGTTCGCTGTTGGCCCTGGAGGACTGAGATACTTTAAACCTCCTGAACTTTTGGACCTCTACAATCAATCGCCTCGACTGTTGTTTAGTCTCACACACAGACAGTTGGTTTTCCCTCAAAGCCACGATAACCAACAACAGACTCAAGTGTTTCTCTTGTATCCACATGGTGCCCGCAAGGTTCCAGACTCACCCTGGAATGTCTCTTTAATACAAAACAAAGAGTCAAACAAAGGTCTTTGTCTGATAAAACTGACATTCATAATGGCAGGTTCGATGGTGGCCTGACGGTTAGCGAGGCGGGACTGAGACTGAGAGGTCAGCGGTTTCCATCCTCGGAGCGGCGGGGCGAGGAAACGGTGTGGGATACATCTGACACCCTGAAATCAAGAATCCGTGATGACAAGTTGGTAGATCTGTTTATGTTATCATGCATGTCTGCGGTAGGTTCGAGTAACCACCATCACAAAACAGTGTAAATACTACAGTGTGGAGCTTGACCTTCTCTTCATCACTTCAACAGGCTGAGATTTGAGGGTACAGAGTTTAAAAGAGAATGAAATTAATATCAAACTTCTTTAAAAAAAAAGCTGCAGGATAATCAGAGTTAAAAGACGAAAACAAGCTAATGTTAGTTGATTTAGACCAGCGGTCTCCAACCACCAGACCATGGACCGGTACCAGTCCGTTTGTCATTTGGTTCTGGGCCACACAGAAAAAAAAAAAAAATTATTGATGATCAGAGTCTGAAAGATGTTTTATTTTGAAAAATAACCGGATTTTCTCCCAATTACATCCGTTGGTGCCTTTTGACAGGTTAAGACAGGTCAAGACACTCGCCGAAGTCACTGGTGTTACCTCAGTTAAGCCCGCAAGCTAGCAAAAATGAGTAAAGCGGGACCGGCTCGTTGCGGAGAAACTCTCACTAACTCAACAAAATGGTGAATTGTATTTTTATGCACTCATATTTGTTTTTATGCTGGTCGTTTCATTTTATTTTGACGTTTTTGTCCCCCATACCTTAAAGGAAAATATTGTATTACATGAAACCGGTCTGTGGCGTAAAAAAGGTTGAAACCCGCTGGTTTAGACAACATTTATACCTAGCGTATCGTCGCTAACGCTAATGTAGCTAGTCTGGGATTGAACCTGATATTTCTCTAATTTTGTCAATCTAACAGGTAAAAAACACTTTAGTTTAGACTGATTCAGCAAATCTAAACAACTACACAACAAGTAACAGCAGTCAGAGTCTTTACAGACTTTTATACTTTATGATCAGACATTTTAGCTAAGAAACTTACGCACTAACACTACGGCAACTCCTAAGCCTCAGAGGTCGACGACAACATGTGACATCAATGTAGTTATTCTATTGGCTAAGAGATCCTTCGGCCGTATCAGACTTAGTCAGTAAAGTTGCACAAATGTTAGTAATTAATTCACCTCTATAAGTTTATTTATTCATTCTGCACTTTCTAAAAATTCTGTGGTTGTATTATTTGTTAAAACGTATTTGTTTTAATGCCATTGTTGTCTGTGTGAACTTTAAGAAGAGCTCATCCAGCTGCTCTGTGATTACCAGCAGAGGAGGTGGAGGCGCTGGGAGTCTCCATGAAAGAGCAGCTAGTTTGTGTTAAAATAAAGCAACAAAGCAACGTGTTGTATTTTTTTTTTTTTTTATTATTTTTAATCAAAAAAGGTTAGATTCAATAAGCAATGTGTTTTTCATTACAAGCCTGATTTGTATAGTTAAGTTTAAGAGCTGACATCATCTGTCGTCATCATCAGCAATAAACAAACGCCCACACTGTATGCATTTTTTCTTTACACACACACACACACACACACACACACACTCTCACATACACACACAAGCACCCTCCATCCTCTAATCCAGCCAAGCGATGCCACGTTTGGGTCAAAACATCACCCTTAAACTAAGAAGCTGTTTCCTCAGGGCTACATTTAATAACGGCTCAGCTTGAGATCACTTCCACATCTAACATAAACGTGGCTGCGGCCCGGTTACGATCATATCTGCCCCGTTTTTTCCACTATTTTTTTTTTTTTTTTTGCCATCATGAACTAATCTAAACCAAGCTGGGGAATGTTCTCTGGAATGACAATTAAACGAACAAAGAGCAACCTGTGCAATGAACCAAAACAAATGGGAAGAGCGAGTCGTTGCCAAAATCTATAACAGCACAGCAGCATTTTTATGCACAGTAAAAACAAAAACAAAAAAGAAAAAGTTTTTGCTGAAGACTTTGTTTGTATCTTGCAGTCTGAAACGAGACACTTGTGACTTCCTGAGTCACACAGATGAACACAGTGCACCTGTAAGCCTCCACTCAGGCCACTCATCACCAATGTGTCAACCACGCTCTTGTTTTTTCTCCAATATTCCTGAGTCCTTAATGACATAATCCAAATGGGATTAGTATGGAAGTCTTTGAAGTCCGATGTTTCTTTTGCCTCTGGTGAAACATCGAGACACGCTGCTTCTTTTGATCAGTGCAATCAAAATCAAGTTTGGAGCGGTCGCTGTGTCGGATCCAGTCCAGGAACAGAAGCTTCCGCATGGCTTCACCTCCGCCTGCGAAGGCCAAGGGATTCCCTGATTCGCCACAAAACGTGTTATGAGCTCATAACCCATAAACTGTTCAGCTGTCGTTTCATGCGTGTGAGGTAATATGTTCTTTGATTCAATCAATTTAACTGAGATGAGCTTGTTCTCGCTCTAAATTGGATGCAAAACTCGACATCCTCCCTCTGAGATCTTTAACAACAACAACATCTTATTTCCCGACCTCCTGGGGTGCATCGGGCTGTGCATTCGCCCGGACATCTGAGCTAATTAGCGCTTTCATCCGGGATGGGGGGAGGTTCGGACTCTCAATCTATAGCCCGATTCACAAGTTTCACCTCTGGGGCTGTCGTGTGTGAGAACCAGCATTTCAAAGTTGTTTTGAGGAGAGTTCAAAGTTATTGAGAGAAGACGGCGCTTTGTGTCGCCTTTCATGGCGCTGAAGAGACCGGGAGCAGTGAAAAGCGTCGCCATGACGAGCTCAGTCATCTGTGAAAATAAGTGCCAGCGTATTTTCACTATAATTAACACGTAGCCACATGTTACGACGCAGTGAGGTGTTCAGGGATCTGACATTTTATTTATCTTTTCTCATTTTTATCTTCTCTTTCCTTATTAATTAACTTACTAACTATTGTTTTATTAATTGATAAAATGTAAGTCTGTGTAAAAATGCCAATAATTAGTAGTTCTTTATGGTCTTAAGTGATGTTTGTGAATGTTTTTTTTTCCAAACAAGAGTGTAAATCCAAAGATATTTGGTTAACAAAGATGAAAAACAAAGAAAAGCAGTGAATTATTCCATTGGAGAAGCTGCAACCAGCAAATATTTGGATTTTTTTCTTCCTTAAAACAATTTATTGATTGTCAGAAAACTTGCTGATAATTTTTCTAAAAAAAAAAAATTATTTACATAAAAAAAAAGGAGATTTGCACTAGTTTGACAGCTGGTAAATATAAGGTGTTAATGTGCCATCTCATTGGATATTCAGGTTAACGCCTTTGAGTGCGGCTGTTTTTAACTTTTTCCACTTACTTGATCTAAATCTTCAATAAAAAAGTGAGAATTCAACACAGATTTTGGATGAAAGTGCAGTCAAGCGTAACCTTCATTCATTTCACTTTCATTCGTTCGTGTTATTTCCAGCATTGTTTCATTTTGTGCCAAAGATCGAGGGCATAATGAAACGCTGGGGGCCCAATCAACTTTTACACAAGCACAGGCTCAGGTTAAGTAACGTACAACACGTACGAAATGAGAGCAGAGTGCTCACACATGCCGGAGTAACTGTGGTAGCTTTTGATGTCCCGGGCGCCTCGCAAGCTGATTAAACACAAGGTTTACAAGGTCTGTGAAACTCCGGAGATGTCTCTCCGCGAGGCGAGCGCCATGTGGCGTTGCAGTAATTAAGTTATTAAGTCCTTAGTTGAATGTCCATCTTCTGTGCAAGCTGTTGCAAGGCAAATTTATGGCTCAAATTAGATCCACATCTTATTACAGCCTGAGTGGTATGGAGCTAATTTTGCATGGCGAGTAAGGAGTCAACTTAAATCTTCTCAACAAGTGTATTTGTCCATATGGACCTGTTTAAGCCTGAAATGTGTTCCTTACATAGCGCAGCGCTCAAGAAGTTATGAATTAGCCTGTGACATGCAAACAGGTGCACGCCGCCAGAAATACACAGCGGCTAAGCTAATGTTTATCCTGAGTGAGTCACACCAGGCATAATGATTATCATTCCACAGCCCGTCCAAGGTCTCCGGTTCTGCATTAGCGGCGGTACCAATCACGGTGTCATGCCTCGTGTTGATATCCAATCAGCTCGCTCGAATAGCATCAAGATGTGTTGATCCCAGATGCAGCCAGTGGAAAGTGGATGAGAGTCTGAGGACGGAAAGTGTTCAGAAATCCAAACTTCCAAGATTTTTCCTTAATCTTTATTTCTGTTCCTCTTGCTCACTTGAAAATTAAGCCCAATTTGACTTTCTTTTTTTTTTTTGAGTAATCTGATTGGTTCATTTCTGATATTTATACTTTGTGGAAAATTTGGGTCAAAAATTGTTTCCTAATCAAAAATGGGAGGTTGTTTGCTAAACAGTGTTTGCAGCAGAACTTCCTTTGTTTATGAAAAGAAAAATCATTGTGAGTGAATTATGTTGCTTTGTATCTGCTGAATGTCCAAATAGACGATTGATTCTCAACACATTTTCTATAAATTATTCTTTTTAAGGCATAAAAAATGTTTTGTTGTGTTTACAGTTCGCTCCGCTGCTTCAGTGTCCAAAACAAAAATTAGTTAAAGCTGTTTTTACGCAGTCGTGCCAAACTGCTCGTTGCAAAACTTTTAAAGACATTTTTCTAAGTTCACTTTCAAATCTGCAGTTTATTTGAATTTGATCTGAACCAAAAAGAAGGAAAAAAAAGAAAACTTGTGGCCTTAAACTTCTGGTTCAGTTAATTTTCACACTGAGTCACTGCAAACAGAACACAAGGCCACAAACAGACAGACAACTCTGATGAACCTGGTTTTCAGCGTGCATTGAACGCTACAGGAAACGTACAGATGGAAAACAAATCCTGCAGCACATTTCTGCTCTTTACATCTGCACCTTTTCTGCTACGTCTTTATCTTCTGCTGTGGCATGAAGGGGTCATGTGGATATAACTGATTTTGTGCATTTTTAGTCTCCACTGCAATAAATAGTGATAAAAACAGAGTCCAGATTTTAAAAAAAGGTGATGTTTGGTGATAGAAACCGTACGAACGGACGCCAAGTTTCCCTCGTTTTGTCCACTTTTTTATAAGGAAACTGTCAACAAAGACAGATTGGGACATAAACTCAACACACCTGTTCACTTTCCTCTTCACTTTATGATATATGCCTGCACACACACACTTCCACACACACACACACACACACTGACACGCATATGTGCATACAAAATGATCATTCTTATCTGAAGCTCACTGGAGTTCATGTGTTCAGGCTGCACCAGCTGTCGAATGGCAGCTTTCACACCAACTCCAACACGCCGAGCAGGTTAAGGTTTGAAAAACTGAGCAAAAAGTCAACTCAGAATGGTTTCCTTCTCTGAACAATTTCATGAAAGAATAAGTGCATGACTCATTTACTACAAAGTATTGTTACCTAACACTAAATCTATCGTATAATTTTAGTTAAAACACTTTTTTAATTTGAGAAAGCAAATGATTTAGATCATGTTGGGTACTGAATATCCAAGTATGTCAGTGCCCTGCAACGAGCTTAATCATAAAGTACAAAAACCTTTCCATTTTTTGTGTCTTTTGCCCTCACTTACTTCCTCTTGTTCCTCCAGTGTGTCCTCAATAACCTCGAAGCATTTTAAAAAAGTTGAGTTCTTACAAAGGAGCCATCATTTAAACAATGTTATCACGATCTCCTGCTCTCTAGTGGGTCCTTGGCTATCATTAGCATTCTCATGTGCTGACATGATCTCAGAGCAGCCTGACATGCCAGCTGAGCTGCTGCTTGGCAGGCTGACCCACTAACCCAGACCCGCCCTTGGCTCAACTCTAAGCTCCTGGTGAGATTTACTACAGCCAGAGAAACTGGCCGGAGCTTTCAGCTAAAAGGAGAAATCACAACTCCCTGGTCAGTGGATACATGCCTCTGAGGTCCGATCAGATGATAAAGTATCTGAAAAAAGGCTTTCTGCTTCTTTTTTTTTCTGTTTAATATCACACATGTTCACATTGTTATTTTAAAAGCACTTGAATGCCTCGAGGTCGTCACAGATTCAGAGAACAAACTTTAAAATGCAGAGAAAGAAACCGCAAGAAAGTTCAGCTGGTGTTTCTGGAAAAAGCCGCAGATTCCAAACATTATGTATGGATGCTTGAATGTCCATGTGAATGTAAAAGATCCTGACAGCAGAAGAATGATGCCGTGTGTCCATTTATTTACTTTTGACTTTATCTCTCATGCCAACAACTTAATTCACTTCTGCAGAGCTGGCGAAGCTGTTTTTACTGCGTGAATCCACACAGATTCCATGGACTTTGGTCAAGTATCACTTTTTTTCATCTGAAGTAAGAAAAAACTGACTTAAGGATTTGGGTTTTAATGCACAATTACTCGGCTGTCACACAGCAGCTCTGCAAAATGTGCTTCTGCTGCGGAGGAATGCAAAAAGCAGCAATTTCACAAGTACGTTTTGAAAGTCTTCTGGCAAGCTGCAATCATTTCGGTATCGCAAACGTGCTATTTAACTTTACGTGGGAGAGCAGTGAAGTACGAAATGCGTGAAATTAAAGAGCTAACAATGATTTATCGTGACAAAGATTGAGGCGGAGCCATCGCTGAGGAATGTGAGAGAAATACTGAGGTCAGTGTCAAAAAACATGTCCGAGTCTGAAGCCAGAGACTCTGCTGTAAACGAGCCAGTATCTCTGCTGTCACGTCCACCGGGGGCACGAGGTTAATCCAGATGATGGACTTTTAAAAGATCTCTGTCCAAACATGAGACTCTTAAACTTTTTTTTATCTCCAGGTATCTCTGCCTTCACCCTCTGAGCCTCCCACGAACTAAAAGCAGGAGCAAAAGACATACATTGTGCTGCAAAAAGATCTTTTTTCCCCAATTTTTAACCACATTTATGCCACTTAAACATGAGATAATCACAGTTTTACAGCATGGAAGTGAGAGTCAGCTTCTGTCTGTTCCTCAAACTGCAGACTGAAGGTTTTTGTGCAGATCTTGTGTGAAAGTAAAGTTTATTTGGTTCCTCGTCTTCCTCTCCTCTTGCCCTCTGCCTGCTCTTCTCACTAAGGTTATCCTTGACATTTCAGGGAGGCCGTGAAGTTTTCATGGACTCCAGGGGAAGAAGCAGGCAGTGCGAGACGGGCCGAGTGTCTCAGAGTTAAGGGATGTAATGTGTTTTCCAGAAGTGATGAACTCTAAACTGTAAAAACAGAGACGCTGACATGTGTGAAAGACAACCTGAGCAAAATAAATAAAGGAGGTGTAAACTGAGTTTGTGGCTCCTTTTTTTCTTTTATCTGCAGCATTTCGGTGACATTGCATCTGCATCAGTCTTTGATCTTTACTGTGTTGTATTTTTAGTTTTCTCTCTTTAAGTAAATTGCTGCTGCAGTGACCCAGTTTCCCCTCAGAGATCAGTGGAGTTTTGTCGAGACTTAATATCAGCAGATCTGCATGAAATAACGCTGCGTGTTCACGAGTTATTTAGGGTCATTTCAAGCTTACAGTCCTCAGCTCTTTCAGGTCCGTCGATTATTTGACGTTTGCTGGATTTTCTGACGATGAAATGTGATGCATTTAACAAATATCAGAAATTAAAGCACTTTTTTTCCTCTATTAAATCAAAGAAACGTTTCTGGGTTTCTTCTGCAGCTCATGTGCAGAGATTTTTAATTTCTGCAGCATTTTTTCCTGCAGTCAATCAATGGAGGAATTGTTTTCTGTATGAGAGTGAACACAGCACTTTTTATTGTTAAATCCAGTCATAAATTTTGGTGGAAACAAACCACCGTTGAGGCTGCGGTGCGGCGTTGTGCCATTCTCACAACGCCAGCAGATCGGTTGCTTTTGCTTTTGCTGCTTCTCAAAATTCCCAAGTGAAAACAACTTTAAAACATGCAATTATAGTTTTCAAAGTGTGTGTCCAGAGTCGGTTCGGCCAGCTCACATGGAAAAGATCATTATTTGAATGTAGAATATGTACAGCATTGACTTTTGGCTCCCAGCCTGTGGCCTCGTCATTCCCCATCAGAGAAGCCGAAGCTCGACTCAGCAGAAAACGAGGAGTGACGACAGCAACGTCTCCACGACACGACACGACCGTTCACTCTGAGCTCACAGGTGGATGATGGGATGGAGGTGAAGCTTTGAAAGGTTATTTAAACAACAGCAGCAGCATGAGTCCGTTAACTGTGGACGTGTGTCATTAAAACCTGTTATAGCTTGTTTAACCCTTTACAGGGCACTGATTGAAATACTTTGAAATTCAAAAAACACTTATAAAGTGAAAGAAACATCTTTTTACAAATTTAAACATTGTTATTACAACATTATTAAATTAAAACATCGTCACAGTATACGATGATGTATACTGTGACGTAGGGCGATCTTCGCTGATTGGCTGGATGTAAACCACATGCTTCTCGACCTCACTGAGAGGCGGGAGGGACACCGTTTGTATGGGTGTATAAAGGGTTAAAATGTAAAATATACCGGCTAATTATCAAACTTAAGCTCTTAGCATTTTCATACATACAACAAATATGCTAATATATGATTGAAAAATGTTCTTTCTAACATTTTTGACTGGAATTTGCTCAACCGTGTCATGTGATCTGCTTAGAGACAAAAATCTGAACCAGCTGATAGAGTCACTTTACTTCACCTGTTGGTTTGTGGAGGACAGTTATGAAACCTTTAAGTTTGGCATTTTGGATGTCACCATTTAGTCTTGTGGGACCAGAAATGACCACGTTTGGAGGAGAAGTGAGGCTGCTAATGACTGTTTGACCCCCAGCAGGCAGCAAGCAGCTGCTTTTACTCAAACAGCTCTGCTCTTATGCATAACTTTTAAGTCTTTATATAATTAAAATGAGTGAATTACATAAAACTTTGCCTGCCTGTAAATTTGTCAGAAATTGAGAAATTAGAAACTGAACCGTTTTGCGTACCGCACTGTAAACCTGTTTATTTCTGCTGTAAAGTTTGACATTTTAAAATAAGGAACCAACTTGTTTTTGGAGCCAACTCCTAGTGGTCGTTTGAGGAAATGCAGTTCTGACACTTGAGTGTGTGTGTGTGTGTTTGATTCATTTTTCCGCCCTGGTGTTTTTCTCTCAGATCTGCTTTTTCAGTCCATTTTAACAATGAATATTACTGAAACCACAACAGAAAACTACGGATGAACAATAAATATCCAGAAATTGTTTTTTATAGCCGCTGCCACTGACTGGTTGAACAAATTGGTCACAGTTAAGAACAAAGCCTTTACACATGTCCGACCGAAGCGACTCGTCTTGTTTTGCTGCCGGCTTGTAAAGTGGACAGTAAAGCTCTGCCTCGGGAAGCTGCTGCCCAAAGAAATTTCATTGGTTCCATTGGTTTGCTTTACAGAGTGGTATTAACGTTTCCACCCTCCGAAGAATAAAAATTCTGGAGGAAACAATGAATCCCAAGAACTTTTTCAAAAAAGAAAAAAGGTTTATAGCAAAAATGTGGTCAAAACTGTACAGAATTCAGGCTCAGATTATAAGATTTGGCAGCTTCAGTCTTAAACTATCACTGTCTGTATCAGCTTTCAAAAGCTCCGGGTAAAATAATTACTCAGCCTGGCATGAATGTACAACTTTCCTAGTCTTTTTTTTTTCTATTCAGTTTCATTATCACGGTTTGGAAGTTGGAAAACAGAGCAGAGTGAGCACATAAATCCTATTGGCTGAAGGCAGAAAAGGCCTCGCTGACTGAGTTTTGCCACTATTTCAGCTTCCATTTATAGTGTGGCAGCACTTCCTGCTATTGTGTGCCAGGAAAACCCAGGCCTTTTGGCTGCTCTTTAATGTCCTGCCTCTCTTCTCCAGCCCCCGAAAACTCCACAAAGACGCAGAGAAATCACACAAACACAGACCAACACGACCGCTCTCTCACACACACACACACACACACACACACACACAGAGCTCTCTTGGTAAAGTGCCTCTCACCACTAACCAGATTACTAAAGAGGGCTCTTGCATTGGACACAGCTAACAAAGTGCTTTCCCAAGTCGATAAAAATTGATGTTGAACTACTCAAAATCAAACCAGTAGCCAGGGGTCCTTGACCAGGAAAGGTTCTGGATCCCCCCAGAGTCACTTGAGACCGTAATTGGGACTGGAAAGTTTTTTGCAGTTGGGAAATCTCCTGGCTTCGGACATCACAAACTGGCAGCGCTGTCAGACGCACTATAGAGGAAGCACTCAGCGCTGCACCTCATCTGAGAGCTGCACAGTGCAGATTACAGATTTAGAGTCCAGGCTTCACTCATTTTCAGCTTCATTCACGTCTCATCCATCTGAGTGAAGGGTAGCACAGACTCCCATTGTCTCTGCCGCCAAAGTCCCGGAGTTGGGAAAACCATCAGGAC
The DNA here is from genome assembly GCA_029814765.1 of Acanthurus leucopareius. Lineage (NCBI taxonomy): Eukaryota > Metazoa > Chordata > Actinopteri > Acanthuriformes > Acanthuridae > Acanthurus > Acanthurus leucopareius. The sequence goes on along the minus strand of JAQMCX010000059.1, from coordinate 422,574 downwards.
CCTGTAAATCATGTCGGGGGGGCTGAGTGTCAGCCAAGGTATCCTCAATTACCGGACCGCATCTCTGCGGATCACAGTTGTGGTCAGCTTCTAACTGAACACGTCTTTTAACATCTCTCTCATATCTAAGTGGAAGTTCGAGCCTCTCAGCTTGAGACTGTGTGTGTGTGTGTGTGTGTGTGTGTGTGTGTGTGTGTGTGTGTGTGTGTGTGTGTGTGTGTGTGTGTG
>JAQMCX010000059.1:410540-421555 GCA_029814765.1 Acanthurus leucopareius | reverse complement strand
AGTTCGAGCCTCTCAGCTTGAGACTGTGTGTGTGTGTGTGTGTGTGTGTGTGTGTGTTTTGTCGGATGAACTAATGACTTTCTCAGACAGCTGATGCAGACTGCAGAGTGATGAGTCACAGCGGCTTGGATGACGACGGCGAGGGTTTGTTTGGTGTTGCATGACGATTAACGCCTGATCTTAAAAGGTGAGGAAAGCACAGCTGAGACAGAGGGAGAGCGGCATTATGGGTAATTTATTGCTATTTTTAGATTTTTATTTTATTTTTTAATTAAATAGAAAAAAAAGACAACATTTTTTTCAGGTTTTGAGCTTCAAAGTTGTGAGGATTTTCTTCTTCTCTCGTCTGATGATGAAATCAGTGTCTTTGGGATTTTAACTGCTGATTGAACAAATATGACATGAACTCTCATTACTCATTTTCTAAACATTTATAGATCAAGTGATTGATTAATGAAGTAAAGAAAAAAAGACAATTATAATCAAAATAGTTGAAGTCCTAGAAAAAAAAATTAGCAGGGTCCTTAAAGTTATTAAAGCAAATCTCTAAACTGGCCCGAAAACACTGAGAAGATGACTTCAACCCTTTCGGCCTCTGAGCAAACAAACATGTCCAGTTAGAGCTGCAAACAATTATTAATTTCATCATTAATTAACTTGTTAATCACTGCTTTATTGAATCAATTACATGTTGTAGAACCGCTGCTCCTCCGCGTTGAGAGGAGCCAGATGAGGTGGCTCGGATATGTAATCAGGACGCCTCCCTGGTGAGGTGTTCAGGGCACGTCCCACCGGTAGGAGACCCCGGAGCAGACCCAGGTCTCTCGGCTGGCCTGGGAACGTCTCGGGATCCCCGGGAAGAGCTGGATGAAGTAGCAGGGGTGAGGGAAGTCTGGGCTTCCCTGCTTAGGCTGCTGCCCCCATGACCCGACCCCAGATGAGTGGAAGAAGATGGATGGTTGGATAAAAAAAAGTAGTTCCTTATATTTTACCAGCCACACAGGCATTGTCACTTTGCATGTTTGGTTGCATCCTGAGTCCAAAATGTAAAGATGTTTTATTTGTTATCATAAAAGGCAAAAAGAAGCAGCTGATCCTCACGTATGACAAGCTGGAAATATTTTTAATGTTGCTTGAAATATTTCTAAAAATGATTTATACATTTGCAAATCAGTTGTCAAATAAATTTCAGTGTTCATAAATCATCTTTAAATTCAGTATTTGTGAGTTTATTTTCTCAGTTTCTCCATCAGTCTGTTTGTGACCCAGATCTCATCGTGGGCTTCTCCGTCGTTGTTTGTCAGTTTTGACCCAATTCTTCACTTTGTGTGTCAGTTTCGCTCCTGAGAGCCGCAGTTTGTTTTTTGTTTTTTTTGCAGGAAATGCAAAGTGGTGCAGCAACAGACAAACTGAACGAGCTGCTTTTAGAATAATGTATGTGTGCATGTCTGACTGCAGAGCCGGTGTGAGTAAAGTACATGTCTGCTTAAAATACTGCGCTATAGGAAACTACACGCCCAGTTCACAGCCTCTGTATACTGCAGGACATTTCAGAGCACCAGTGAGAATTGCTAACAATGCTAGACTTTGGTATCACAAAGCCACAGGATGGTGGAATGTTAAGGATGACCTACAATTTTGTTTTCTCTTCTCGAAACCATCAGGATCCACCTCAACAGAAGACGCATAAAGGAATGCCTGAAGTCAGCTTTGCACGGAAGGACAAGAAAACCCAGAATGCCTTGTTTAAGATGTCAAATGAAGCAAAGCACAAGAGCCTTTAAAATAAACACATAAAGCAAAACTCTCCCCAAAAAGCTCATTACGCACACAGTCTGACGCCAGCTATTATGTGGAGCATAATATGTACGGATGACAGCACCGACCACAGTATGACCGTTCCCCTGGTCGCCATGTCAGACCGCAGAGAGCATACATCAGAGTCCTGCACTGTAAAGGAAACCCTGTACGAAGCTGCCATGTGGCCGGTCTGCAGCAGAGCTCCTCCAGCACACGCACAACATCCAGTTGCTTCAAAAGGAGCAGAAATACACAAACTACATTACAGAAAAGGGATGTAACACAACATTTTGACAGTTCTTACATCCAGTGTTTTTGTAGTTTTGTATTTTGTTCTTGCTGCCCATGCTGAGTGTGAAAACCATGTAAGATTGTGTATTAAAACAGTAAAGCAAATACTTTGTGCAGCCCATAACTAAGGCCTATCTGTTCAGGGACGCATTTTTGTTTGACTCTGTGGTTTTGAAATGAAACAATAACTAATTTTAAAGTCCTGATCTTTATCTTTAAAACTTTGCATCCCAGTAAAACAGAGACCATCACCTGCAGACCTGCAGACCTCACCTTTGGCTTTCTGTTTCACTTTATTTGTCAAGCTGACACCTTGGTCATTAGGAGTTTATTTTGCACGACTGGAGACACTGAAACAATGTACAGAGTTACTTGTTGTCTTGTGAAGATCATGGCAGCATCTTCTCAAAGGTCTCCTTTGTGGACCAGACTCCTGGACTCTGTCTGCCTCATTTAAAACCAAAAGTCATCTTCTTCTTCATGCTGTGAGGAGGAACATCCTCTGCTAATGTTGCCATCAGGTCTTCATGAACCTCCTGATAAGCTTTTGAGAGACTGAGACAGCAGATGACTTCACAAAGGCTGATGTTTTCTTTATTCTCTCAGTGCTGACTTGCAGTTTTTTTAAAATTAAGATAAGATGAGCTTTTGTCTTTGAGCAGAAACTTTGGTGTTGAATGCGAAGTCATTTCAAAGTCGATCTGCAAATGCATAGAACAAAACTTGTCTGAATCATCTCCTTTTGCTGAAGGCCACAAACTTATCAATCACCACATGTAAGAGGCGTGCGTGCAGAGCGAAAACCTGTTTGGATCAATAAGGATTTTCAAAATGTTTTATTCGGCTCCTTGTTCTTTAAAACTCGAAGGAGTAACGCTGACACCAGCATCCACCGGCTCCAACTTTGATTACTAGAATATCTTCATGTCCCTGATGAATTATTTTGTTTTTGCCAGCAAAGTAGCTTTCCATACTTATAGCCAGAGAGGATTTTGGAGGACCAGTAAACCTATCACAGCCCATTATATATGCCCTTACTCAAGATAATAGCATGAAGCACAGGAATTTACTGCTATCTAAAAACCCCTGAGCCACCTCAGTTTGCTCAGTCGTAAAAACCTAAATGTAGACCATCCTGACTCTGGGAAGGATGGAAATAAAAAGCGGTGTGGGTTTTTTTTTTTCTGTATCTAAGAGACATCCATTTGATCACATAATGTGTTTGCTGACACTCTTCAGCAAAGGGCAGGAACCATGTGAGGGGAAATCTGGTGCCACAGGTCCTTTGAACCATCTCATAAAAATACCTGAAAGGACTCCAAGATTGACTTGTTCGAGTGGCGGGCACAAAAAAAAGGCATTAATAGATCCCATAATTGTTGCTATATGGACTGTAAGTCGTTCTGTCTCATTCAGAAGTCCTCCGGCAGACCACACCCTGCCGCCAGAGCTCAATAAATCTATTTTCCAAATGGCTCAGAGGGCCGCCGGCCTCACCTCACCATCCCCGAAGACAGAGGGGTTTTTTTTTTCAAGTTTCAACGTGTATTTTATATCTCAAAGCACTGAAATCAAATAAGAGGAAGATGCAGTGTCCAAAGAAAGCAGATTGTGAGGATGGAATATGAACCAGGTGCAGAGTTTGGAGGGTCTTCACAAGACGCTCACCACTGAATTTAATCGCCTGGAAATATTCAGGCGAAGCCTTCTTAGCTGACCCGCTGAACCCTCACATGCCGCCTCTTACGCTCCTCTCTCACAGCACTCAGGAGTCTATTTCGGGATGAATTTAGTACAGTAAGAAATATTCATATCATTACCCTTCCTGCATATTTGTGCAGGTAGTTTTAAATCAATCACTGAATACAAATGTTCAGCTGCTGGCCTCGATTTTGATGTTAATAGTCGCCCATCATGAGAAATAAAAGCTGAAAATTACCTTTAACACTGCACACATGCACAGTACGTTTGTAATATTAAGGAAAATATGTCAGTGTGTAATTTTCAGGTATAACTCTCTTGAAATAAAAATGTGTTGTTGCACATCTGCCTCTTTAAAGACTGTTGGCAGTCAGAGTTCATGTAAATGGCTCAAAAAGGTTGAACATATCAGCTATAAGCCAACTGTAAGCAGAAATAATACACATTTTGGCATCAATTGCACATAAACCAGCTCAAAGATAAGAAGTGGTCGAATATTAATGTGACCTCGATAACATCAGAGCCACTTTACTCTCAGATATGTTGTTATAACATTGTTAGGTTCCCAAAAAAAAAGGACCCTGTTACGCTGTGAGGAAAAATGAAATCTGAAAACGAAGTAAAATGCAGTTTCATGTATTTATGTATTTTGTTCTCATGCACTTTCCAGCTGGAGAGCAGGAGGTTGTGTAGCTTGGAAGCGACCGGCGGTATAATGATAAGTGTGACGCAGGTTTGTCGCCACAGACTGGGACTGCATCCTGATTTCTGTGTGGTGAAGCTCAAGCAAACATTTTTCCCATTATTGTGTTAAAACCTGCGATCCAAGCGGCGTTAAGTTTCCCTTCAATCTTATTAGTAAAGTTGCACATTAAAGTCATTTTGAGGAGACAAAGTCGCCTTTGATTGCAGAAGTTTTCTGTACGCAGCACATTTTTCCCCTCAACATAAACATCTCAGAGCTCATCAGAACTTCACACACACAACTTTTAACATCAACAAGTTCAAACTCTCTCTGGAAGAGCAGGAGTGTGTGTGTGTGTGTGTGTGATGGGGTGCATGTAATGTCTAAAAATTCATATTATTTCATAACTTTACCTCCCTGCCAAGTGATTATGGGCTGTAAATAGCAACTTGTTCAAATTCTGCACATTTCTTCTCTTGTTTTATGGTGTGTCGAGTGTTTTTGAGGTGATTTTTTTTTTTGGTGCATCGTCTCAGTTCGAATATGAAACATGAAACACGCTGTGCAAACATGCTGCACCCCTGATTTTGTTTAGAACGGGTCTGAATGGCTGTGCTGAGTCTCAAACTGTGGACGTATCCTCTGATTACAACATCACTCCGGCAGCACAACTTTTGATTTATGGTCCGCTTGAACCTTCGCGGATGAAAAGTATCCAGTTACAGGACTTACAAGAGGCTGATACCTTCTTTCAAACTTTAAAACCTCGTATTATGGAGTCTTGGAGAGAGGCAGAGGGAGAAGCAGGGAGGGAGGTTTTTTTTATTTTTTTTTTTTATTCTGGATGTCATTTTATAGATCTTTCCAAAAGCTTCCCCGCTCTCGGAGTTTTAGGGGAGTGAGCTTTCCCAGCTGGAGATATAAAGGGCTCAATCCAGCAGGACCTGCAGTAATTGAGCTAAATCTGTTGTGGCAAACTGTGTGGGCTTGGAGTCGACGCTCAGCAGAGGTGGATGTATCAGCGAAAAAAAAAGCTGGGTGGTGTACTGAGAGGGAAGAGGAGTGCTTGTTTAGCACGAATTCCATTAGTTATTGACTCTTCCCTCTCTTGAAGTATCACATGCAGGATAGCATTATCATCCCATGCATAAATAAGAGGCTGAAAGCGAACCCTGAAGAGGCATCTGCTTACATTGGCAGTGACTACGAGACAGAGCGGAGAGGTTCAGTGGCGGGTCAGCCATGATAGGAGCTTTTTTTTGAAAAAGCAGACTGAACTTTTCGGGATTGGTTGAGGGTGGAGAATCTTTTTCTGTTTATGGGTAATTTCACGGTGGCTGATGAGAAAATAGATGCAGTGTTTGGTTTTCTTTAGCCCATCGACATGAGGAGGTGGTCTGGACGCAGATGACCTCCACGCAAACTTCCACTCGTGCTGACTGCAGCGCCGGGAGGCAGACAAAGACGACTGTATGCGACTCATGATGAAGAAGGATTCCCAGAGGAGTTTTCCGACAATGTCATCAACCCTCCTCAGGATTTATGTTTGTGAAGAGCTCGTCCTCGACACCAGAGTCCAGCGTTTTTACCCTGAATCCTGCGTTTGATTCAGGCAACACAAGCACTTTTGTTAACTAATAAAATCAACTAACTTTTATCTTTTCTTGTTCATAATTTTATTGTTTAGAAAAAAAACTCATCCTATTAATTGGGATACCCACAGACTCCAGGAGGCATCATTTCTGTCACATCTCATAAGGACTTTATTCAATCTTTTTCGATTTTTAATGACTTTGTTAATTATTTTGTTCTCACTAACTTCACATCATTGTTGTCTGTTTCTCTTTTAATTAGTATTTCATAAAGATATGGATGAATCGGCTTCCTTGGGGTCGGAAAAACACAATCTTCTAAAACAAATGCAGGTGCTAGAAAAGATAAAGGTCTTTATGAAAGCAGGTGATGCTTCGAATACCCCCTTTTTGTCAACAGGGGCCGCCAAATTTGACAATTGAAGGTTCTCGTATCTACTTCGATGAATGTAATGACTGAAATCGAACAGTAAAACTAAGCAAAAGTGTAAATTCGCTTCACATCTGTCATCCATTTTCAATTTTACTTTACTGCCTTTCTTTAAAAAAAACATGAAACACAGAGAATTTGGTTCTGACAAGTTTATATACAGTTATTAGGTGAACAGATTTTCCAGATCTGAGTCAGTGTGATTCTAAATAAAACATGAAAAAAGTTAAAATAATAATTATTTCATCATATTTTTTCTTTTTATTGTCCTCTTCTGCCAGAGAGACAACCTGCACCGCCCAAAACAACCCCTCGCACTAATCTATAGGGACACTTATTGGAAATCAGTGTGCTTTCTCTCCGCAACTTGGATGGAAATTACAATTAAGTCATTTTTTGGCATTTTAATGGCTGAATGACATCAACAGTGACCAAGGAACACATTCAAACTTGAGAGAAGTTATGGCTTATTATTGTAACCTTCTGCGCCTCAAACTGGCAATTATAAATTGGAATTAGATGAATCGGAGCATGTAATAAAAACTGAACTAAAAAACCACAGGAGAACAAAAGATGTCTCAAAGTCAAAATGGCGAGTCGAAACCTCTGGCCCGACGTGTTGAAAGTGTGTGGGAGAGGACAGCGGAGTTTCACCGGGTGTGGGGGGGGGGTTTTAATCCTGCAGGAAGAGAGAAGGAAAGCTAGTTTTCATGTTGCGTGGGAACGCCATCTTTAAACCTCATCATAATCACCGTCTACTGGTCAGACGGCTGAAGCTTTAAAACAATCAGAGCAGGTTTGATTCCCAGCAGGCGCTAAATTCCTGCTCATACAGACGGACAGATGCGGCCTAGATGTCGATTAAGGATAAATGAGGGGAAGGAGTGGTGAGATGTTGTTTCCATTTCTGCAGATCCTGGTCTGTCTGATGAGAAACAATGTTTCAGAAGATGCCGGGAAAGAACCTGATCCTCGCCGTCTTGTTTTCTGTGCTCAAAAGCGACTTCATAACCCGAAGCAGACAGCAGACAGGCCGCCCTCTGTGAGCTCCATCATGGAGGACGACCGGAGCACAAAAGGCCGGACGTGTGAAACCGATTCTGGTTGCAGTGTTTCAGTAACTTTCCCTCGCTCTGCTGCTAATTTTAGACAAAAGGCAAAATCAATTGAGCTTGAATTTAACTGGCAGCTACAAGCCGGAATGATCCGCTGTGAATAAACGCTGCAGCGACGGCCGTGACATCAGAGGTAAACTGGAGTGGCTGGTTTGAAAAGTCGCAGACGCTGCGTTGACAGTTTTTGCGATTTGGATCAGAACGATGCTGCGATGATATCAGGCTCAGCTCGACTCCGAGATAACTTCAAATGTTTTTTTTTTTGTTTTTTTTTTCCCCCCGTTTTCCAAACAAAAACACATGTGGATCCTGCTGGAAAAGCAAATATTTATCCAGCAGTTTGAATTAGTGCAGCAATTTCACTATGAAATTAAGCATCTCCATCATAACTCAAGCACTCTGATGCAGAAGCTTACACACACACACACACACACACACACACACACACACAATGCACCTAAAAAAAAAAAAATCCACAAGATAGGGAAGAAGAAATGATGTAAAAATAGCAACAATGTGGAAGCAATTTATGCTAATTAGACTTTTATTTATGGTCGAGTAATTGGGCACATTTGAATTGTTGATGATGTTTTTTCTCCTTATTTTTTCTCTCCACCCCCCCGTGCTCCCCCCATCGCCCCGCTCTCTCTCAGAGAAGATCAAAGCTTGTGCACTTGAATAGATGTTAATGGTGCATGGCTGTCATCTCGGTCCTGAGCGGTTGAGATCTCTCTCCACTGAAAGGAAAACAGCCAATTTGGGGTCTACATGGACACAATTAGCACAATTTATGTGCGCCTTTCACGACAGCGGTCCCGTTTAACATGTGAGAGGGGCTCTGCATTCATGTTGTAAATATGATTTTCATAACCTTGACCTCCCTTTGCTGTTTCACTGCATCGAGGACTATAGATCAAAGTTCTGGCGGACGTAAAGAAGAAGCTCTTTCGTTGAAAGTTGAGTGAATTTTAAAGTCAAGCTTGATTCGGTAGCTGCTGTTGCTGCTGTGTGATGTGTCGAACCGCCAGATAAATGTTGACACGGAGTTGCAGTTGAGAAATGTTTGATACAACAGCACTTTCATGCATCTCATCCTTCAAACTGTCCCGCTGATCAGCTCACCCTGAAGAGTTTTTCCACCAAAAACAGAAGTAAATCATTTTATTTTTCTCTCTCTCTCTTCTGTTAGCAGTTGCTTTGCATGGCCGTAGCCTCGGGCATCGCTTTTACAGTCCTTCTCCCTCCTGAATTTGAATGAGCCAAAAACGGTGCAGCCCAGACTGAGCGGAGGAAACAAGGTGCATTATGTAGGTGGGAGGTAACCGTGCCATTGAGAGACAATTAGCATGAAGCCCAGACCTTTGGAAATAGCGCGGAGGCTGCCGAGAGCGGGCCTGACAGAATGAAAAGATTAAGACTTGAGAAAAGATAGCAGGGCATGGGAAAATCCAAAGGGAACAGGGCGACTGAAGTAGCCAATGAGCAAAGGAGGGACAATGAGGCAATGAACTTCTTTCTCTCTCTTTTTTCTTTTTTTTTCGGTGAAAATTAATGTGCTCCTGTCAGCTGCCAAGTGTGCGCGCATTCCTCCGAACCTAAAAAGTGCCATTTGTTTGCACGTGACTTTTGTTTCCCCGCTGCATATACATGCACGGCTGTCAGGGCGGTGAAAGACGGGCGATGCCGAGGCCATTGCGAACTATTCAACTACAAAATTCCACCAGGTGTTAGCAAAACCGGGGTGGGGGTGGGGTGGGGGGGATCTGTTTTGGCTGTCATGTGCCAATGAGAAGCCCATATTGTGCTGATGGTTTTAATGAGCCGTCCTTTCAGATGTTTTCTCTCTGGAATTCCAGTTTGGTGGGGCAGATACAATCAATTTGCATACTTCTATAGTATAATAACTGGAGCGGCTCCAGCGAAACACTGCCAACTCCCAAACCTCCCAGCTCAGCCCATTTTAAACGTAGGAAACAGATTCTCCACGCTGCTGTTGTGGATTGTGACATTTAGCCTTTTGCCACTTCCTACAGGCATCGTGGCTAATAACCATCCGGGGTTACAGCCTGGAAACCGGCACATGAGAAGCAGCACAAAGGGTCACAAAGAGCAGCTACAGCTGTTTGTGTGTACAGTACGAGCATTCACCTGTGTGTGTTTGCGTGTGTGTGTTAGCAGGACACAGACAGGAACACACTGGGGCTTCGTAAACATCACAACACACCAGCTGCAGAGGAAAACGTGGTGATTACAGGCAGTGAAGAGCAGCTGCTGAGAGGAGACAACAGCAGGAACATCAGTGTGGGCTGCTGGGGGTTAAAGTCACTGAAACAAGTAAATGCGGCTCTGTTCGGTCTCTTCAGAGGGAGGTAGACTTTGTCTTTGGGCTGTTTACTTGTTTCTCTACTCTGCATCTCAGTTTGAACCAGAAAATCACAGAACAAGACTCAGAGTTTGTTCTCACTTTGCATGAAGCTGGAGTTGCAGGTCAGATTCTCGTGTCTGTTATCATCAATGTTTGTCAAAGATTTTCTGTAGAACTTTTGGTGGTGTTTTTTCTTTTTTAAACATTTTTATACAAAGAAATGTCTATTTCTACACTTATCAAAGGTTTGATATGCAGGAGCTGCTCAGTAAAAGTGTGATTTGACCTCCTCAGACTGTTTTATCTGAAATATTTGGAGCATGCAGGAATGCATTTAAAAAAACCACAAAGTGTGGCTGAGTTTACTGGGAAAGTCATTAGTTTTTAAGTATTCTGCCATAAACCAATGTACAACAAATTTAAAAGAATTTAAATTGATTAAAAGTCAGAGAATTACAGATATTAAGAGAATATCATCTTTTTTGTTACATGTATGACAGTTAAAGAAACTGACTATAACCAAATCTGTAGCTGTAGGTTTACATGTAACTTAGTTTTGTGAATAGTAATGTAGCTACAATAAAGTTTGCTTTGGTTTACCATCACCATAGTATAGATACTAAAGGGATACATCATCTCTGTACGTCCTGCAAACAGCTGAGTTTTAAAAAGAGAATTAGTTTTTTAAAATACATTGTGTCTTTCACTCACTTCTCAAACAAATTCAGTTTCAGGACCAAACATTATGGCAATCCCTCTTAAACATATCAAGACATTTTACTCAAAAACACGAGTGTCCATCTCCTGATGTTAAATAAGGACCAGGAATATCATTTCATGGAAAAACATCCGATGGTTGTTCAGATATTTTAGTGTTGTGGACCAAACAACAGACCAACATCATCATCTGTGAAACCCTGCTGCTGAAAACTCATAATACAAAGAGTAACTGGCCTGGTTTGTGTGTGTGTGTGTGTGTGTGTGTGTGTGTGTGTGTGTGTGTGTGTGTGTGTGTGAGTGTGTGTGTGTGTGTGTG
>JAQMCX010000059.1:367173-404504 GCA_029814765.1 Acanthurus leucopareius | reverse complement strand
CCCCCCCCCCCCCCCCCCCCCCCCCCCCCCCCCCCCCCCCCCCCCCCCCCCCCCCCCCCCCCCCCCCCCCCCAGCACTCTGGTAAAGCTCCATGGGAAAATCAAACTGCGGCTCTTTTGCACCTTCATTCAAGATGAATACATTAAGCTCGGAGATCTGCAAAACGCATTAGGTCCGACTCGTTGGCTCGACGCTTTCTGGAAGTCACTTTTGTTCCAGTCTGCACGCTGCATCACCGTGCTTTCATGAAACACACTTTATTACTCTGCTGCATGAAGCTCTAATACTGAGAGCTGTAATCATGTGTGTGGTTGAGCGTGGTAGCATGTTTCTCGTGTCCGTACTCACACAAATAGCTCTTTGCTTACTGAAACAGCACTGGTGACCGTTTGAGTCCGACAGGAATAACACGTGTTTTATTTTGGTAAAGGCCATGTCCCATAACGTCACATGCGATGTTCACACTAAGGATACACACTGCAATTAATCCTTAAACACATCATAAGCTCCTCTGCCATTCGCTGAAGTCCAGCAGCCATATGGATAACATCCAAAAACAACACTTGTGGGGAAAAAAAAAAGGAGCCCCCACCCCAAAACACGGCCCCCAAGAAAATCAGGAAGACAGATTCATGTCAGTCCTCATGAGTGTTTTACATCCGACCACACTGCAGCACAATGTGCCCTTTGTGTATGTACAAGCCTCTGCTGCTCACCTGTAGGGAGGAGGGAGGGAGGAAGGGGGGGTTTGTCCCTGAGGATGCCCCTGTCTGATCTCTTTCAGACCCCCCCACCATGACACACCAGAGGAGCTGCTGTGAGGTTCATTTATATTCATCTCCTATTTACCATCCACACAGTCTTTATCGTGGTGAATGTTATTATCTCAGCATCAGCGCGGAAAAAACCTCCTCAAGGACGTTTTCGGTAAAGATCTCACCGCAGGACGGAGCCTTTCGCCCAGATTCAGACTGTCACTCTTCGCCGGGTTCACGGCTCCCTGCGTTTTTTTCTCGTGGCCTCTCTCTCCCCCACGTTGATGGAGGAGATAAGCATGTTGCATACCGAATCACTGAGCTATGACACAAAAAAAAGGGGTTCTGCTTAATAAGCCAGATGTAAATAATTGTTGAAAGCAATATAGGGCACTGCGTCGCGGAGTCCGCTCGGTGTTTTGCTTGGCTTTGAGCAAGGTGGCTCGGTTTCATTCAGGTCCTGAAATGCCTTTTCAGATGTTTTGTTCAGATGGAGGATTATTAAAAAGACTGCACGGAGTGAGCCTCGAATTTAGAGAGACTTATCCCCTTAATGATTCGGGATGGGAGGTAATCTCAGCTCAAATGTGGCAATTTTTAAAAAACTGCTGACACTCGAATGCATTTAAAGCAGCTGCTTACAGCTGCAGGAAAAGAAAGTTCCCCAAAGCAACTTTTAAATAAATACTTTTTTTATTCTGTTATTGGCTTTTTACAGGTACAAAGCATACAGCATGTTATAGTTTTATCAAAAGTGGAAAATACTGATGTTACATATGTAACAAATGTAAAAAATAAGTCTTCAATCTTACTTTCCCCGAAAGTAAGAACATACATTTCAGCATATGAAAATATCCATAAAAACACAGCTTAAGTAATTTAAGTTAATAAACAGTACAAAAATGTAGAAACCATACATGTCAAAATAATGGACGAGGACATCGACAACAAATGACTCCATGATTTCTCATGAATTAAAAAAAAATGTACACAAGTTCATAGTGTTTTAGTTGGGGTCATGTTTATAGAATCCATACATCATCATCATCATCATCATCAACATCATCATTGTTGCCTCAAAAACACTTGGCAGGTCAGAAAACTCTAATTTGTGACTAAACATCACCATCCACCCAAAAAAAACCTCCTCCCCTACTGAACTCAGGCCAGAAAAACAGAAGAGGAAAAACTTCCCCCCTCCCTCGCTGAAAATCCTCAAATGTCTGTAAGGCAGGAGACTCGATTAATCCTCACTCTTGGAGCATTTAGCCAGTCGTCTTTGAGAAAACACACCAGGAAAAAAAGAGCAGACGTGGAGAAAAGGGATCATGACATTGGTGGGGTCCGACATACTGTGCGAGAAAAACTCAGGCGCTCGCTTTCACACCGAGGGGGCTGCGTCCCGTCACCCACAGGTGCAGTCAGATCAAACACACATGCCTCCTTTTAACTAAATTAAAAAGAATCGACCCCTTTAAAAAAAAAAGACAGAAACCGGGAGTTTTGTTTTGCTCCGCGGTCCGTAGGAATTCTCTTCCTGTGAGCGTTAATATTATCTGCCCTCTTATCTCTCAGCTGTGAAGTTGTAGAAGTATTCGGAGAGCAGGGGGAAATATCGGTAATAAAAGACAGAAATGTTTGATCAAGATAATGCGAATGGAGCTTTGCAGTCGCTAAATGGAATTCAGACATCGTATCTTTTTCATCTTTTTTTAAAAAGCCACTCGGTGTGAATGGATACGCTGTAATGAGGCCTCGGAGAGATGAACGCACGATTGTACAGTTTGGAAAGTGAAAGGACTGGTAAACGTTTCCAAGGTGGCTAATGACAAAAATCTGTCACGTCACAGGTGCCATTTTTCTGCCTTACTGCATTGAAAGTCGTCTTATTATTTTTGAATAATGTAAAAAAAAAAGAAAACGTAGTCCAATGTTCTCTTGAAATGTACAGCCTTCCTTTTTCTTTTTTTTTTAAAATGGAGAACATCACCATATTCTACAACACTGTAATAAATAGTCTCATACATATTGCTCGGCCTCTCCTTCGTTTAAAATGGTCACCGAACCGTCTCCACTGTTCATTTCAATGTCTTTCGCCGCCGCGTTCTCGGGAAGCAAGGCCAAGTCCTTAAACACATCTACATAATGTCCAAAACCGGGGCCCCAGTTCAACAGATTGTCCCAGTTGAAGCCCCCGGCTGGTTGGCCCAGTTTGTGGGGCAGGGTATAGTGCTGGTCAGTAGGGGGCATCTGGGCAATGCCAGGCCCTCCTTCTGCCCTCCGGCTGGAGTATCTCCTCTGCTTGAGCCTCCCGCCGTAGTCCTCGTCGTCAGCGTCTGACTCGTTGACTTGCGAGAGTTTGGGAACTCTGGAGCTGTACGACACCGGCTTGTCCCGGTCGTACTCCATCTCTGAGCAGGTGAAGGAGTCATGTGAGTCACTTTCTGAAGAGGACTCTGGTGCAGGGATGCCATCGGCAGGGTTACGGACCCTGGACAGCGGCCTGCGGCAGTCCTCCTCGGAGCTGGAGCGCCCGTGGTCAGCGCTGCAGATGCTGGGGTTGCGTGGACGCGGAGTGTTCAGTCGCTCCACCTCCTCGATGGACAGCCCCACGGGAGGACCCGTCTCCAGAGGGATCTGCTCGATCGGCTGCTTGAGCCGACTGCCGGGCCTGGAGGTGTGGCCGTGGCCCGCCATGGTCTGTGGACTCTTGCTGCGCCTCCCCAGCCGGGTGGCGTAGTTGAACATGGGCGGTGGCTGACACATGTCATTGTGCAGGTCCAGCGGGCTCCCCTCACGGCGAGCCAGGTTGAGCTCTCTGGTCGGAGTGTTTCGGTAAAAGGAGGAGGGCTTGGTGAAGGGCGCCGGGGAGTGTCTGGAGAGAGGGTTCGGGGTGGGGCATGCCGAGTGGGAGTGACTGAGCGGGGTGGACCTCAGTGCCTGGGTGTACTGAGGCTGGTAGGTGTAGCTGGTTGCTCCGAGAGGTAAAGGAGACTGTCTGGCGAAGCCCAGCGGGCTGTGTCTCTGGATGGAGAACTTGGGCGTGTGGCTGCGGAACTGCTTGTAGTGTTGGATGATGTCTGCGTCCGAAGGGGCGATGCTGCTGGCGTTGTCTATGTCATAGTGTTCAATATCTGCCTCCGGGCCGTTGCAGGGGGCGCAGGGAGCGCTGGGGACGGTCTCATTGTTGTGGGGAATGTCTGTTTCATCGTAGATCAGATAGGGGTTCTCCCTCTCGATGATGTCCGGTTTGGGGTTTCCCTCTGGTTGTTTCCGTACCGTCATGTCATCTCCGTACGGAGGGATGTTATCCGGGTCATCAAAAGCCACATTCTCACTACCCTTCTTCTTTTTCTTCTTCTTCTTCTCCTTCGGTTTCTTCTCCTTGGGTTCTTTTGGCACTTTGGTCTTGTTGCGGCCCTTGCAGTGGTTGCACAGGATCAGGCTGAGCACCACCAAGGCAAGGACGGTGGCACAGCTGCCAACAATAGCTGGAACCGCCCAAATGGGAAGGACCATTGTCTCGGCCGGGGGGCTCGGACTGCAGACAAACGCTCCGTTGTTGGCTGTCTCGCAGACGGTGCCTTCAGGACACTGGACACCCAGACAGGCCACCAAGGTGTCACAGGTCTTGCCTGTGTAAAACTCGGAGCAGACACAGATGAAACCGGAGTGAGGGTCTGGCACGCAGCTGCCTTGGTTTTGGCAGGGATTAGAGGCGCAGTCTCCGGGTGGGACACACTGATATGTGTACCACTGGTTGACACACATCAGCCCCTCCCAGCATGGACTGCTCTCACACAGGTTGGGACCCCTGCAGCCGATCTTGACGGACGAGCTGGTCTTGGTTAAGGTGACGAGGCTGTGCTCTCCGGTAAACGGCAGGTTCTCTCCATTATACTTCACAAACGCCAAGCAGCCATCAAAACCTGCAAATGAAAGGGAGAGAAAACTCATTCAGATAACAAGAAACAGCCATCAGCAGCTAACAAGCACCTAACAGCAGCCTGGAGGGGGGATCATTTCCGACCGCCACCAGACTGATGGATTTTCAAAATGTCCACCGACGCCGGGTCATTTCCTTGTAAATAACAGGAACTGGGAGACATAATCAGAGCTAAAGGAATTTTGTTTAGACGGGTAATTGGTTCAAGCTTAGGACAAAAAGAAAAAAAAAAACTCTTCTAAAAATTGGCTGAATCAATCACTGGCAAATTTGAAAGCAATATGAAATATTTTGTATCAGAGAATCTATCATCAGCACTGTTATAGCTTCAAGACATACATCTGGGTCGGATGAACGTCTCTGTGTCTAATTCGATCTTTTTTCTTCGTGTGTTGCCTAACAGCACTGCCTGACCGATCTAAACGGATTTTTATTGAATTTATCCCTGTGCAGATTAAATCCGTTTGTGTCTTTTCATTAGCTCTTAAAAAAGTACACACAACGCGACCTGACTGAGGTAAGAACAGACAGGAAACCTGCCACATTTCTTAGAAAAAAAAGCTCATTTAACACACATTCTGGTTCTCGTGTGAACAAGATCAGCAAAGCATTCAAATTGCTCATTTTACCATATTAGTTCATAGTTTTGGGTCAGTCTGTCCCTCCCCTGAAATTCTGAAATTTACTGTTTTGCATCACCTCCCTCTGGAAAGCCTCTCTTTCACCTTTTCCAAGCTGTTCCTAACTCACGATCAAGGACATGGGATCCATGATTTAAGTACAAACTAAGATGGGACGAAAACACAGAAAGTCTTCACGGGCGGACGATCAGAGACAAAAAAAAGTCAAATTAAATTAATAGTAGTTATTTTGTCCATAAATGATAGTTTGATAAAGAAACATTTATTCATTCACACTGAATCCATAGCAGGTAAATCTCAGCAGTGTCAAACAGAAACAGATCTCAGGCCAGTTTCACAGACTCGTGTTGGACGGCCACCAAATGCGGTCAGCAGTTTGCACGGCCGACTATTAATTCATTTGGGGACACAAAAAAAAAAACGATTGTGCTGGATTTATAAGGTCTCTCGAGCTCACGAGTGCAGCGTACGTGCATGTGCACACACTCACAGCGTGTAGAGGAGGTTGCCATAACATGTAAAAATGCCGCTGCTTTAGTAATTTACGGTGGGTAAGGAGAGGGCGAGTTTTCCTGGCCAGCTTTTTCAAAACTTCAGCGTGTGTTTGACATGGGACGTAAATACAAATGTACATTCACACACATATATAAATATATATGTACATTCATTTTGGAGATAGCGATATCTGAACTGAGATTTAAGGCTTTAAAGATGACAAATTCCTTGTCAGCCATTAAGAAATCCAGGCTTTCCTATGAAATGTTTTTTTAAAATGTAGAAACGCCTCTGAAACAGCTTGTAGATCATCACGAGACACTAAAACTGTCTGATGAAAGTCATAATAATGAAGCTCTTGTAGCAGGACTAGTTGGGGGGTTCAAGGCCCTTAAGGGGGCTCAAGGGCACCTATGTTGTGGCAACGAGGGGGGAGGAAAACCAGACGCTCCTCAGGGGCCAAAGCTGGTGATTGAGCAGTCACACGCCAGAATATAAGGTTTGCAGCACTCAATTACAGACAGAAATGACTTTATTTGATGACTTTGGATTCCATCCCAACCCCCAAACACATTACAAAGACTGCTGAGCCTCACCTGCTGCAGTTTTCTGCTGAGCAGGTCCAGGTGGGATCCCTCCCAGAGAGAAGGTCAGAACGCTGAGCCCTCCGAAGTCCTGCGTGGCGTGCTGGATGACCCTGGGGTGGCTGCCGTCCACGTGGAGCACCGTGGCCGAGCCGTTCTTGACCAGCTGGAGTGTGTGCCACTGTCCGTCCGACAGCACCGCGTCTCCCACGGTCCTCTCCACCTTCCCCCCGACACCCGCGTCTGAGATGTAGTGGATGTTTCCGTTCCTCAGCTGAGAGAATAAAACAGAGGAGGAGGTTGAACGTAAGAAGACTATCGATCAAAAACACTAAAAAATCATAGTAGAAAGGCAAACAGAGTCCTTTGCTTCGTTTGCTTCCTTAAAGGCATATTTGTCCTGAATGAAACGGGAAAAAAGGCAGCTTCACAGTTGGAACACAAGAAAAATGGTTCAATCCATCTGGGATTTTACCTTGTATTATATTACAAAACATTTAAAATCACAAAATAATAGAAAAGATATAGTTTTGGGGCTTTTTCATTCTGCAAATCTGTTCTCAAGAGCTCAGGATCTTATGTTGTGACAGGTTTTCTATTATTTCACTGATGGTCATTGTTGACACAGAACTGATGGGAGTCTTATTAGATTTGCAGCTATTAACACAATAAACCAACGTAAAAGGGAAATAAAGACACTGTAACCTCATGATGGTGTTAGATAGAAGATTCAGAGGGAACACGAATGTTTGAATTCAATTTTATTGCAAACCAGACAAAAGTTCCTGAGATACTTCAGCCTAGACTAAAATATGTACACATGTACATAGTTTTATTAATTCAATAAATTATTTGAGTATCAATGTTCGTGTCCATCCAACATCATATATTAGAGATGAAAAGACAGACTGGAAAATTGAAAATTGAAAAATTTCTGAATCCCTGAATCTGCACACAGTTGTAATTCCTTAAACATGTGATATATACTGTCCTCCTGGGGGAGTCACATATACCGGGATCGAAAATGCAGTTTTTCTGATTAATGCATTGACTTATCATGTCAGCATCCATCACGAGCCGCTAACTCTTCCATCTGTTTCCACGACAATACCACCACACACACTCTGATGTCAAAGTCAGACATCGGAAACAATAATGCAGCCGGACACCGATGAATCTTTCCGTCAGGTGGGACACACACGAGCTGATCTTCATCTTCACCAGATGACCATCAGGCGCTTGCGAACGACACTTCCAGTGAAAACAGGCTCATTCATTCAAACACCCACTGATTGAAGGCTCTCCAAAATAAAAGAAAATATTTTTAAAAAAACGACAAAGTGCGTCTTTGAAAGAAATCAATCAGGCTCACTTTGGCACAGACAACAAATTTAAGGCTTAAACTTTGAATGGTAATCTCATATGTGTACTCCCAACTTCCATGGAAAAGTAATCCTGTTCTCTTCCCTTCAAATACCCCCCCCCCCTCAAAAAAAAAAAAAAATCAGTTATGATAAGTAGCTTCCTCAAGAATTGATTTAAAATGGGAAAAGCGGAAAGTCTCCCAAGCCAAAGAATACTGAGCCCTCCAAAGCTGGAAAACCAATCACTAAGTTTATCTATTAAACATCTTGTTTTTTCATATCTCAGTATATATAGTTCTGACTGTCAACATATGTACATATACAGCGTGTATTCCCCCCGCTGCTCTACTTCTTTAAGCACCTTGACACTTGTAAAAGTTTTACTGTTGAGGAAGCTGCGGTGGCGATCCAGTGAGCACCAGAAGCTGCTCGGAGCCGGAAAACAAAACCATAAGAGAGAAGGTCTGAAAGTGAGGTGGGAAGAGGCTGGTGGTGGTGGTGGTGGTGGTGGTGGTGTCGGGGGTCTTGAAGGGAAATTGAGGAGGATGAATGAGCGTTCAGGCTTCTTTGGGCAGCTGCCCGGGATCAGTCAGAGGGAGGGGAGGCTGGGGGCTTGCAGCACAGGATGGGAGTTAGACTTAAAAGGGGGAGATGAGAAAGACCCATAAAGTTTGTATGTAATTGCAGAAAGTGTGTGTGGTGGTGAAAGAAGGAAGCAGACATGTTTGTACGCCATCCGTTACAACTTGAACACCACACAAACAGCATTTCAACTGATGTTGGGATCCTGAAGTCCAGATATTCAGGAGGTCTTCCAGCATCAGCGCTGATGTTTGCACACACACACACAAAGAGACACACACTTCTGACCGCAAATATGCTTTTGGTGATGCAACATGTCATCTGGCGGCCACATTACGGCAACTCATCTCTGCCATCGCAAACGAATGGATGGAGTTACAGCTGCTCCGACACTGTCTGTGAACGACTCGTGATCATGAGTTCAGTGTGATCTGAACTGAGTCTGCTGAGTCTGCAGAGAGGCAGGAGGCTGATGGACGAACATCAGCGGTGAAACAGCAGCACTCCGAGAAAGATCTGGTGTAAAGTGTCTTAAACTTGGATGCACATCTACCTGCTATGAGCTGATTCACTGCAGGTACTCAGTAATAAACATGGTTGCAAATGCAAAATGTTCTCTCTCTATACATATGAATGGTTATGAAGTCTGAGTGCAAGCCTGAATTACAATATAGTTTATCAATAACTGAGGGGCCAGGCCTTGTTTTTTATAAACCAAAAGAAATCTAAGCTTTTATTTGAGACACACTGTTCCTTCTTTCATGGATGTACTTTACTATATTTTATATTTTAATTTATTATAAAAGTCTCCATCTGTTCTCATCAACAGATGCTACTATATATATATTTCTAATCTATCAAGGGGCCATTGAAGGCTTTTATTGGAAATTTCTACCAGAACTGTTGAGCTTCAGTAATAGAATTAATTCAACCACACATGAAAACAGCATTTCCTTTCAAAATAATCACCCAAAGATCTCTGTGAAAATGATACTCATCTGAAAGAGGTAAGGCACAAAGTTGTAAAATTTTTCCTACTTTTAACTTCCATTTCAAACCTGTTATTTTCACAGACATCTATTAATGCCAACTTTAATTGGAGTTTTATTATTCCTCCATGTGCATCATCTCCATCATTGGCTCTCATTTCTTGCTCTTATGTACCTTCACAGTAGTGTAGTTGCTGCTCTCCTGCACGTGCAGCAGTGTGCCGCTCTTGCTTCGTGTCCTGAACTTGACCTCCAGGCTGCTGGGCCCGGCGGGGTCAGAGGTCACGCCCTGCAGCGACTGTCTCAGGAGGACGTCACGTTTGGGGCCCTGCTTCAGGGAGTAGTCCAGACGGCCGGTGCCATCCAGGGACAGAGCCGTGTCCGCCGTCATGTCTGTGGAGGGAAGAACGAAAGAATATCCTCAATCCTTCACTGACGTTTCACTGGCGATTGTAAAACTAACATTTCCACTTGGGAGCTGGCGGAACATCAGGCCAAAATGATTTTCCAAATCCGACTCCCATTACCACAAATTGGTTCTTGCACTCTCACCGGTGGTTACAAATACCTTCCCATAAAAGGGAAATGTAGATCAGTGCTGAGGACAACTGCTCTGCCCTTTTATCAATACTCATACCTTCTTATAGCTTCACCAAAAAATCTGGAATATGATTTGCGGCGAGTGTTTGATGTAATATTGTGTGAACTCCAAACTTTAGAGCAGATTTTCATGCACAGCTTAGTAAAACTGATTTTTTCTCTGTAAACTAGTCAGATTTCATGTGTTTCCACATCAGCTTTGTTTCGTGTTTGTGCCATTCTTCCTCTTTTTCACTTAAAACGCTCCTTGAAAATACTGCACAATGCACTACGGAGGAACACTTTGAGATTGTGAACTTTGAAACTTTGAATTTAACATGAGGAAACAGTGGCATTTAAGGACAAAAACGCTGCAGCCAAATCTCTTCAGTTCAATCAAGTGAATCAGTGGAGCCGATGTGAGTTACATCTGTGTGAACGCTTTGCATCAAATTCAACTTTTGTGAAAAATTAAATGCAAATTCCTGCTGTTGGTGGAAAAAATTAGATTGCTTAAATTGAATAGAGAAAGAGAGTCGAACGCAGGTCAAGCTGCTGTCGGTCATTAGCCGTGTTGCATCATAAACTTTTACACTGTACAAATCTGCTCCGTTGGAGTAAATTCTGCTTTACTAGAGACACATGGCTTTTACACAGTTTTTTTGACTGAAGTAGTTCAACTGTGTGAACCGAATCCACTGCAGTCTTTAAAAAATTTACTAAAATGTGACCACTAGACCACAGTCAAGACTTCACACCACCACTGGTATTCAGAAAAAAACTCAAAATGTGGACGTTTCTCATAAACTTTATTGCTTCCTTCTGCAAGAGGTTGTTTATTCTTGTCATTAACTGAACCTTCTGGCATTTTCTCCTTATTTTTCCTGAGGATGATACTCAGAACTCTGAGACAGAACGCTCCATTTGCATCGGAGGAAAAAAAAAAAACCCTGTGACTTTGCTTCGTGACAGATTTTCCATAAAAATCCGACCTGATGACAGCAAAAAATCCAACGTGTCCATTTCCAGATTCCTTAACTTATGATGTTTGTCCACAACAACAGTCTGAGAGTTTCAAAATAAATTTGGTGATGCTCGCTGGAAACATTCAGACACATGATGTGGCACCTTGCTCGGTGGTTGGACGTTTCGATGGGCCTCGATGGTTTTTCAGTCTGTTCTACTTCTCTAAAGTCGAGTCTGAGTGTTTTCACAATGAAACACACGAACGCTTTGAAGCGAAGCTCAGAACGCAGCATGTCTATATTAAGCTGCACGCTGCAGTTCGATGACTCATGAGGGAAGAATCATAAATAGTCATGACAGAATATTCCTCAGTAAGTGCAGCCTCAGCGATAATACAAAAAAAACACCTCAGAGGCGTAAACTTACATTTCTCACAGAATTTGCCCGTGAAGCCGTCCACACACTGGCACTGCTGCCAGGACCAGCGGTCCAAACAGGTGCCCCCGTGTCTGCAGGGGCTGGCGGTGCAGGCTCCTTCCAGTCTCGGACATCTACAGAAACACAGACCGACAATCAGACAGTCAGTTTGACAAGTCAGCCGCACAGTCGGCAGCCGGGGGGGTCCGCGGAGAAAGAAACTTCAAAAAAAAAGGGGCAGATGAGCTGTGATTTTTCTCCCCATGCTGCGATACAAAAAACCCATAAAGAACCCAGAGAGAATTAGCATATTAAAAGATCTGTCCTCGCCTCACTATTCACCAACGGGGCAGAAAAGAAAAAAAAAAAATTCCCCGGAATTCTGCAATTGGTCTCCCTCGTCAAAAATCTGCCATTTGTGTTTTTAAAAAAAAACAACAAAAAAAACATCTTTTTACAATCTCACGAGAGGGTTTGAGAGTGTGAACAGATGTCCCACAGCGAGAGTCGAGGAGGTTAGAGAAGACGGACAGATGGGAAGAAGAGGGAGATGACGGAGAGAGGGTGAAAGCTGGAGCAGGGAGGAGGGTTCGGGGATTCGGGGGGGTGGAGTTGTGTGGACCTGTCAAGGATGCCACGCGATGCCAGCGCCTGACTGGGCTCCAGCGGGCGGCCGTTGACGGCGAACTCCATGATGCAGCCGACAAAGTCGTGGGTGGCGACCTGACCGCGCC
This sequence comes from Acanthurus leucopareius, assembly GCA_029814765.1. Lineage (NCBI taxonomy): Eukaryota > Metazoa > Chordata > Actinopteri > Acanthuriformes > Acanthuridae > Acanthurus > Acanthurus leucopareius. The sequence continues at coordinate 392,452 of JAQMCX010000059.1, read as the reverse complement.
GATGAAGGACGGGTTCTATTGACCTGACGCCTCCCACCGAGAGCCTGTTGGGCTGCACGTCCAAGATCCTGCACACATGAACAGAAGCACGCACAGGCTTTTAAATACACACAGAGACAAAAGGACATACGCACAGGAATCCCAAAGCTTGCAAATGAACTCAAGTATACACAGGGACACACACACACACACACACACACATTCACACACATTCACACATACACAGATACGCAAAGAAAGACACTGCGGGTCAGCAAGTTTCACAACAACATGGTCTCCAGACACTTTCAAAATAAACCTGAAGACCTCTGCTGCCCTTTCTCAGCTGCCAAATCCATCATTTTTTACTCTGTATCTCAACCACACACACACACACACACACACACAAACAGAAAGACACTGCAGGTCGAACACACGGACTTACAAAGAAACTGTTAAGACTGTTTAAATGCAGATGGATTATAGAAAAAGAACATCCGTGTGATGTAAATGTGTTGTTTTCTTACCAGTCGGTGTGAACGGCCACGTTGCTCACAGCGCAGTATCCCGGCTCCTGGTCGTCACCGCACAGGTCCACAGTCAGAGACGCAGCCTGCAAACAGGGATTTTATTACTGCAGAGCCGAGCAGGTTGTTCCCTCACTGCTAGCCTTTGTGCTAAACTAGTTAGCCGCTAGTACTAGTTTCATATTTAGCACGAGGACATGGGAACTTCGCAGAGAGTAAGTGAGCGCAAAACCAAAAAATGCTGACTTTTCCTTTCAGCTTGTGAAATATCTTGTAAAAAACAATAGTGTGCATGTTAATTCACAACGCTGCAGTCAAATTTAATGACAGAGGGAAAGCAGGTGTGTGTATTAACATCACACGTGATTCCCTGCTTTTGTGTGCAAAATCTTTACGACTACAAATGCACGAAAGTGTGTCTCAATAAAAATCTTCTCATGTGCTGCAGGATATGTTTCACCACAGGATTCTGCGTGCACTCATAATTTCTCCCGGAGTATTTGTCTAATTGTGTCCTGTGTCCTGGTTAGTGAGAGTTTTTGTCCACCAAACGGCACGTAAGCCAATTATTTCAAATCAATTCATCACAGTGGTTGATGGGAGAGTGGCATAAAAATGCCATACATTACAGGAAGCAATTTCCATTTCCCGTAATGGTATAAAAGCTTTTGGCCAGATGTGTGTTTTTTTTTTCTCTCTTGCCCTCTCTGTGGAAAGTGAACGACCCCACGAGGAGGAAAAGAAATTCGCTGTTGAGGAAACTGTCCGGAAAAGTGTGTGAAAGTGTTGAAAAACCGGGGCAATCATGCTCCACCTCTCCTGGATTTTAAGTAAACACGAACCACACGGGCCCGGATCTCTGACACAAATCATCTGGGAGAGCACGACCCCACCAAACACACACACACTCACGCACACACACACACTCACACACTATGTCTTTAGTACACTTGAGTCAGACAAATGGAGACGAATACAGAACACACAAGAGTAAAACACATGGTCAAAGCTCACCAACACGGCGACAAAAAAAGAGGCGAGGAAACGACGGGACACATTTATCTTGAACACATTTGTGACTCTCTGAAGCGCCATGAAGAATGTCAGAACCACATGAACATTTTATTAATGTCCTTCTCTGTGATCAAAGACACAACAGCTACGCCCGCAAACACTGTCAAGTGTCTCACACTGCGGTTGAGAAAATATTTATCTCAAGAATCCCTTTGGAAATTAATACCGAATGTAACAAAAAGATGAGTAGCATGTTTTTGTGCTTGGCTAACAATAAAGGAAATGTGAAGAAAAGCGCTGTGGGAGATCACTGTTTTCCCCATGACTAATAATGTCAGGGCCAGAGCGCTGCTCTCTGTTGTGGTGCAGGCTCTGAATAGCTGCTGTTACGCATTTGTTTTGTGCTTGTTTCTAGGACAAATATTTCTGCTAATCAGAAACTTGATGATTAGCTGCTGGTACTAATCAGCTACATTTAGTCCTAATCTGTCAAAACTACACAGAAAACTTCTCCCATTGAAGATTTTGTTGTTATTTCTGATTTAAAATTAAATTAGCTGAACGCTCGCTTGGACGCTGAAGTCAGTTTCTGTCACATGATCACGTTAATTGTTATTAATATGTAATTTCACATAAATGAGGTGGAACAGGTGGGCTTTTACAGCCCTGTGAGGGGATTGATTATGATGATTATACATTTTTTGCATGTGGCCTTCATCAAGCTAAAGAGATCATATCATGACAAGTTTCTGGAGGTCAGAAGGTTTGCTGAACCCGAGAAATGTCACCTCAGAGGGAATGAAGTTAGATATAAAATGTTCTTGTTTCCATTATTCAGGAAAAGTTAGACCTTTAAAATGTAGCTCTTGTGTTTTAAAACTACTCAAAAAGCAAAGGAGCCTTGGCTAAACCCGGATCACAGAATTGAGCAATATGGAATCAAATGCTTATGTTAAAGCTAATGCTAACGATCATCTAGATAATCAAAATTTTTTGCAGCAAAGTGATAAAGTACTGTTCAATACTCCTTAATGCACTGTCCTCAGAAAAAAAACATTATTATTTAGTAAATTAATGCAGGTCTAAAAAGCAAAACTAAAACCAGATTGTATCAAAATCTGACTGTGTTATCAATTAAAGTGTGAATTTTTATCATTCTGCATATTTATTATAAGATACACAGGCTAACTGCTATTTTGATCCGACTGAATGATTGAACCATGAAACTCACTGTGCAATGTGACTATTATTGCACTTGACAATTAATCAGAATCATATGAGGATGATGAATGTAACACTATCTGTGAACCTCTGCGCTCTTGGAGCCTTCACACAGAGGTAATGCATGAGTGTTTTCATGGTTTCTGTCTGCTTTTGGCTCAGAATCCAGGAGGCAGGAACTGAGCGCAGACCTCAAGCCTGACCACCGAAATGACCCGCAGCACATTTTGCAAACATAGTGATCAGGTTCACTTTATAACACCTGAGGGAGTTGGCACTTGAAGCATGACACGCACACATTTCTCCGTCATTCTTCAAAAGCCTTCACGCAGCCACCTCTGCATACTTTTCACAGGGGTTTAGGTATATGCAGACAGGATCGCGGTTCTCAGTGTGCGCCGTATTCCTTTCCATCCCGTCACTCTGCACCATCTCAAAACTGACAATTTAACGATTTTACCAGCTTCCTATGAAACTCTCAGTGCACGGTGGGAAATGACAGATTTGAAGTCCAGCAGGAGAGCTCCATTATAAAAGGCTTGACAGGGCCTGGTTGGATTTTTTTCTTCTTCCCCCCTCCTTTCAGTGCCACTGCATTACTGGCAAAGAGAAGCCTCCCATTCAGAGTGCGGGAGACAGAGTTTTAATTTTCAGGGTAATTTCAGATCCTCATATTGTAAATCACAACGAGCAATAAAATATAATTACCTACCATGAAAACCATAAGCTGAGCTACCAGTGGTTTGGGGAGAGTTTAATTATCATCTGATGGTGCAAAAAAGACTATGATGCCAAATTTAGATGCAGATTTTAGCCATAAAAGCCCAGGACATAAGTGCTTTCGGTAGTGCAGCCCACGTTGTAAGTCCATACCATGTGGCATTTGTCACATTTTCCCTTCAATGTTTATGCTACTGAACCCGTGTGAACTGTTAAAAAACTAGGCTTTTTTTTACAAAATGCATGATTAAAAACGTTTGACATGTGAGCTGATTTTTACCATTAAAATAGATGTTCTTACCATCCCTGCTCTCCTGGCGATGACTGTGTGAAACTGCCCGTCTGAAACTTTTATCATAGTCATCAGTTTATAAGTTCCACTTCCCAAGTTGAAGGAGAAGCGCATCCGTCCCTCGAAGATTTCCAGAGCCAGGAACTCCGCCTTGTCTCCGGTCTGGTTATCGTGGTTGTACATAAGTAGTGCATTACTCTTCAGGGTTGCAAACTTGATATATATGTAGTTGTTGTTGGGGTCCAGAGACGGGAACTCCATGTAGGAAAGCTCCTCAAAGCCGTAGCTGTTCAGTTCACAGTGTTTGCCGAAAACCCCTGAGGACAAAAACAGACGAAAAAGAGGACTCAGAGAGCAAGCCAATGAATGATTCACGGTGCCGCTGTGATAAAAATATCTAAAGATAAAACAGAATTTTTATTGAGCAATATTACATGTACAACATTTTGTACTAAAAAAAAGCCAAAATCGCTGCTTTTCAAATCATAATCTTGTATCCTTTTAAAGTGACAAAACTTTCTTTTTTGCCTAAATTGAAGGCTTTTTGATGACTGCGGGAATATAAAGCATGAAAAATGGAGACACAAAATGAAATGACAGTCCACATTTGTAAAAGACATCATGGATTAATGATGGCATACCTTTCTTTTCTCAAGGAAGGTTGCATGAAATAGTCCATATTGCTTTTCAGTTTAGCAGGGCTCACTAATACCCTAAAAGTTTCCTACTATTACTTACCAAATGGACAATGACAGTAATATCCATCCACCCGGTTCTGACAGGACCCGCCATTAAAACAAGGGTTACATTCACAGTGATTGATGATGGAATCACACGTTTTGCCTGGGTTCACAGAACAACACAAATTAAAATGGATGAGGTGGCAGACAACACAGGAAAACCCTGAAGGGAACACGGTTCACTTTCCCCACAGGCTCAGTCATGCAGACTTTCATCACCTCCAAGCTGAGAAATGCACGGGACAACAAAAAACTGGGCACCAGCAGATTACTTAAAACTGTAGTGAGCCTTTAAATTTAATTTTTTTGTGAAATATAATAAAGTAAGATGTAATGTTGTGCTGTTTCATTACTTTAGATTTTTTTTCTTGAAAACATTGTTGCTGTTTTTGAACAAAAGCACTTGTTCAAAATGACATAATTTGATCCAAAACAACTTCTTGAAACTTTCATTGGAAAGAAAGAAATGATCTCACACAATTGGCAGATTCTTTTTTACAAAAAATAATCCATTTTTTAAAATCCCTGTGAGACTAAAAGCTGTTTGGATAAGTTTTTTTTCCTCCATGCACAGAGACAGACAGTTGCTATGTAGATGAATTGCTGTCTCATAACCAGGCAAACATCTAAATGTGTTGAACATATTGATAAGGAATGTGACACTGATAATACGGGTAATGAACTGAGGCAAAAAAAAAAAAGATTCAGCCATGATACAATACAAAGCAACTGACAATGAACTTCTGCAGATATATTTTAGGCTGTAAATCCTGCAACGAGTTGCCTAATGGAGATAGATTCTGCTGCCAAAAACCAGGCAGGGAAAACAGGAAGTTGAGAGTTCACAGTGAGGGCATGCAAACTACTGTTAAGTCAATAGGTGCATTTCTTTAGGCAGGCCATTTATCATGATGAAACCTAAAGATTTTTAGCCATTTTTTTATCGTCATAATAAAAAGGGACAGTAATTACTTGACTTGAGGCAAATTGCCTGCTACAGCTTGCTTTGAAAATGTCTTTCAGATGCTGGAGTCATCAACTGGACAACATGCAAGATTCAAATGAGTGCTCTCAGTAATTCCACTTAAAATCCACTCCCCTTTTATCAGGGGTAATAATACAGCGTATTCATTACATTTCCAAACTAAAAGGCTTGATTGGATCTTTTATAAAGCTCCTCATTTGTCATACAACTCACACAGCCAAAAAAAAAAAATCCTTGATTAAAAAATCCTTTTGTGCACAGTCGGATTATAAATGTGTCTGTGTGTGGTCATAACTGCATGCACATGAAGGAACACAATGAAATGTAATACTTGTGAACTGTGTGTGGAGTCTGCTCTCAAGTCCTGACAGGGTCAGCTTTGCATCATCCTATTTATTAAAGCAAACATGGCAGGCTGATACGCATCACAGCTGATACCCCAAAACTAATCTAAAAACCAAACTTCTTTTGGCAGCCATGCTTGTATGCTATGGCTACAACACCTCTTTAGAAACACTCAGGAGCAAATATTTTCCTTGGGCCTCAAGACATGTTTGAGTAAATTATCACATGAGTGTCAGTGTGTGTGTGTGTGTCCTACCAAGCTTTTCTTTTTTTTTTTTGAGCCTAGCATAAGTGACTCTGATCAGACATAAAATGTGACTCCTGCGTGCATCGTACCTGCAAAGCCAGATTTGCAGAGGCAGTTGAAGCCGCCAGGGAAGTTCTGGCATAACGCCCCGTTCTTGCAGGGATTGGAAAGGCATTCGTTGACGTCCCTCTCACAGGCCATCCCAGTGAAACCTTCTGGACAGGTGCAGGAGAAACCCCCCACCAGATTGTGGCAGGTGCCGCCATTGTGGCAGGGTGATGGCTGGCACTCGTCGATGTCTGTCTCACACAGAGCTCCTGTGTATCCTGGCCTGCAGCTGCAGGCGTAGGGCTGCAGGGGGTGGTTGGAAACAAGGATCACTGGAACGCTCTCCTCTGTCTTCATATCAGGCCCGACACTGAGACGCCTCTTGCAGCTGCCTCCATTCTGGCACGGGTTACGTGTGCAAGGATCATGGTCCACTGCATCTATTTGCACCCCGCTCTGTCTATATAAAATGTCTTTGATACTCTGGAAGAATGTGGCCACGCCACTGGGGTTGACATATTGTCCGTGGCCTCGTTTCACAGCTGCCATCAGGAAAGTCTGATTGTTGAGTTCAAATGCTCCATAAAGCAGCACCCCTGTGCCTAGTCCTGCTAGCTGAGAGTTGGCAATGCGTAGGAAGCTGAGGTAGTGGTTGGTAAGGAAGCTTTTGACTCCTTGTGACTGGAGTCGGATGAGTATGCTGTTGTCCACTGTGGCATTCGTGAAGCCCATGAAGAGGACTCGAGCTGTATTGCTGACTGAGCCGTGGACACCATCACTGCTGCGGATGGTTATTTCAAATGTTCCATCTGTTGAGCGGGCTTTAGAGTTGAGGTTGCATGTTCCTGTTGGGATACTAAACAGAGCAGACGATGGAGGAATAAGAGAACAGTGGAACCTGTCCTGGATATCAGGGTCTTGGGGTTTGACATCCCCCAAAGAACCTCCGGGAAACATGTTCCCAAAGTAGTGGACAAAGATCTCCACGGATCTCGGCTCTGAAGGATTGTCATTCTGATCATTTATTTTGACGTGAATTGTTCCTGTCGAGGACATTTGAGGCACACCAGAGTCCTTGATCACAACAGAGAGGTAGAAGTCGCTGATCTGTTCTCTGTCGATCTCTCGGCTTGTGGTCAACACTCCAGCTGAACTAAGACTGAAGTAGCTGTTGGCAGATCCAGAACTTTGAAGGCTGAACAGGAAAGGGCCTTGATTGGGTGGTAGGTCTGGGTCAGATGCTGTCAGTGTTGTAACTGAAGTGCCAGCTCTCTGATTCTCCATGACCTCAGCATAGACGGTTGTCAAAGTTGGACCATTATCATTGATATCTTCCAGATTTACAATTACAGTGGCGCTTCCGGTTGCAGGAGGTGTTCCAGTATCAACAGCTAAAACTATTAGATTATACACAGGAGTCGTTTCTCTGTCTAGCTCTGCAGCGACAGACACTTGGCCGGTCTTTGGGTTTATAGTGAAAACATTTTTATCGAACTCAGGGGCAATGGAGTATGAAAATCTGCTCCAGCTTGGGACAGAGTCAGAGTCTGCAGCACTTACAAAGGTAACTAGACCACCAGGTGAAAGACCTTCGCTAACCTGCACATCATACAGCTCTTGGGTAAAAACAGGAGGATCATTGGCATCGAGTATAGTAATGTTCACAAACACCTCATCGATATCCGCCCCACGAATACTTCCTGCATTCTTTGCTAACACCTTCAGTGAAATCTTTTCCTCTTTCTCACGGTCTAAAGTACCTGTGACATAAATTTGGCCTGTTTTCTTGTTGATGCCAAAACCCTTATTTCTGCTCTTCCCAAAAATGAGGTAGTAAACCACTCCATCATCCCCCTGGTCTCGATCACTGGCGAATACTTCCCCAACCACTGTGCTTTTTGGAGCAGCTTCAGAGATTTCAAAGTAGTACTGTTTGGAGACAAAGCGGGGTACGTATTCATTGGCTCCCTTCAGCTGAATGTTGACATTGGCGAAGCTGCAGCGCTCCTCGTCTGGGACATTGAAGGCCTTTACTGTTAAATGGTAGACCTGCTTAGCCTCGTAATCCAAGAAGCCCTGGGTGGTGATGGTGCCCGTGTTCGGGTCAATAACAAAGAGGTCACTGTCTGATGACTGTATCACATAAGCCATGACTGCATTAGCTCCCGAGTCACGGTCTGTGGCATTCATTTTGACCACTGTGGTGCCACTGGGAACGTTTTCCTGAACAATGGGAAAATACTCATCGGGATCGAACACAGGAGGGTTGTCGTTCACATCAGTCACATGCACTACGACGGAGACGTAGCTTGTTTTTGCAATCCAGCCACCATCAGTGGCTGAAACTCTAAGCTCATGTTGTTGCCTCTCTTCAAAGTCCAGAGGCTGAGCTAAGGATAACACCCCAGTTTTACTATTAAGTGAAAACAGGCCCTTGTCATTGCCTGAAGTAATATTGTATGTGATGAGGCCATTCATTTCTTTATCTTTGTCCCTGGCAGACAGGGTCCTTATTGCAGTCCCCACAGCAAGGCTTTCAGGCACAGTAGCTGAGATTTGGCTTTGTGAGAACTCAGGCGTGTGGTGGTTTTCCTCTGTTACTGCAATTCGCACAGATGTTCGTGCTGACAAAGGAGGATTTCCTCTGTCGCTTGCTGTGATGTCAATGAGGAACATTTTATTCATGTCAGAAATGAGAGAGGAGGCAACAGTGACCCATCCACTTGTTTTGTCTAGTTTGAATTTACTAGAACTGTTTCCACCTGTTATCAAGTACTCAACCTCAGAATTAAGGCCAAAGTCTTTCTTGTCATGAGCTATGACCCTGATCAGTCTGGTGCCAACCTTAACGCTCTTGGTGACAGGAGTAAAGTAGCTGGACGCATCGAACTCAGGGGGATTATCATTGCTGTCTACAATGTTTACAATCACTGTTGTCTCACTCATCAGAGGCTTGACTGCCCGGTCGGAGGCCGTCACAATGAAACTGTGGCGATTTATATTCATGCTGCTTGCACCTGTTGAGTTCTGATATTTTAGCTGCTGCTTCACAAATATCTGTCCAGTGCTGGCGTTGATTCTGAAATACTCTGACTGGGACCGAATGAAATAGAATATTTTACCATTGAAACCCTCATCTGGATCTGTGGCAGACACCTGTGTGACCAGAGAGCCCACCTCAGTGAGCTCCGGGTAGTCCAGATAGTAAGAGGGACGACTGAATCTGGGGGCATTATCGTTAACATCCGTTATAAATATGGTGACGTCCGTGCTTACTGTCCATCCAGAGTCATGGGCAGACACTTTGACGATGTAATGATCTGTGTCTTCTCTGTTCAGTGGCCTACTTACTGTTATGTCTCCTGTGTTTGGATTAATATTGAACGGAAGGCTGGAATCTGTGATTGAATATCGGCTGATGGCATTTGAACCAGCATCCTCATCTGTGGTGGTGACTCTGGTGACAGTGTAACCCACCGGGGCATTTTCAGCCACAGTGGCACTAAAGATCTTGGAAAACCTCGGAGCGTTGTCATTCACATCCAGTACGTTGATTAGCACTTTGACAGCCGAGCTTTTGGGCGGCAACCCTCGGTCGGTGGCTTTGACTTTCAAAATGTACTGAGCCACTTTCTCCCGGTCCAGCGGCCTGGTGGTTCTTATCTCACCGGTTGCTCTATTAATGCTAAAACTGTTCTCCTTGTTGCCATCCATGATGGCGTATTCAAGCTGTCCATTAGGTCCGCTGTCCAGATCACCAGCAGACACCATCAGCACCCGCTGTGGTGAGAGGTTCTCCAGTATTTCAGCATGGAAGGGATCCTTATCAAACACTGGGTGATTGTCATTCACATCTAATACTGTTATTTCGACTTTTTCATAGGAGGAATAAGGTGGAAAGCCCTGATCTCTCGCCTCGATCCAGAGAACGTATTTCTGAATGTGTTCATAATCTAGTGGATGTCTGATGGACAACTCGCCAGACAGCTGGTCAATATGAAAGGCATAATCCAGGTTGCCGCTGGCGATGTAATATGACAATGGTCCACCCCTCATAGAAGATCCAGACACTGTTGTAACGACGTGGTTGGTTGGCTGACTCTCAGGGAACGTAAATGCACGCTCCTTCAGTTTGATGACAGGAAAGTTTCCTCCCGTAACGAAGCGGACAGTCACGGTGGTTGTATCTGTTTTGGGGTTCGCTCCGCCATCTTTGACTCGAACTGTGAGGGTAACTTCTGAGCTTCCTGTCAGCTTCTCGTTGGCAGTGATGGCACCTCTGACGGGGTCGATCTTGAACTTCTCAGAGTTGCGCCCTACCAGGGAGTAGTGCAGCTGGGCGTTGGAGCCTGAGTCCTCATCAGTGACGGTAACAGCAAAGACCAGGGATCCTAAAGACAGAGAGGAATTTAAATGGTCAGGTTTGTCTTTAAATATTGAGAATATGTAAGTAAAAGTAAAAGAACATTGAAAAACAAGAAGCTTAACATTTAATTTCTTCAATCATAAATCCTTATTTCAATTTGTGATGTGTTTTACTCTTGAGTCTAAGATTAAAGAGTAAAAAATATTTTTAAAAAACCCCTCAGAGGATTCCAAGTTTGAGCAAAGTGAAGTGAAGAAAGGTGCAAGCCATTACATTTTTTCAGTCCCTTTTAAGGCCTGTACTGACCTGCTGCAGTGGAGGCAGGTATATGGGTGACATAAGGGTGGTGGTGGAAGCGAGGAGGGTTGTCGTTGATGTCAGCCACAGTCACGGACACGGTGGCGGAGCTGGACAGGCCCTGAGGCTGCCCTCCATCTGTTGCCACAACCAGCAGCTGGTAATTGGCCCTGTCCTCTCGATCCAGCAGGGAGCTGGTGATAATCTGTCCTGTGGCCGGGTTGATGGAGAACTGGCCGTGTCCTCCGGTCAGGCTGTAGCTGTGGGAAAGAAAAACAAGGAGGGGTTTTTAGTTCGAGCTTTGTGATTGTGATTTTTACTGCACCTGCAATATATTAACATGTTTTGGTGATTCAAATAAGTTATTTAATAGCCATAAGGTCACATTACACAGAATGACACTTTTGGCCTACCACCTTTTATTACAGTGAGGTTGTTTTATTATTAAGTATATGAGGTGCTTTTATTGTAAATACTCCCTATCAGGTGTTTTACATGAGTCAGTCAACGTTTTTAATGTTTTCTTCCAGTGACAGTGAGGTTTTATTCTGCACTGTCACACTTTGGTCTATAGAGGGCACTGCCTCAAGCTTCACAAAAGCACATTTACAAGAAATATATACCTACTAATTGTCACCACAATGAGCTAGCGTAACATGAAATCAGTTAACTACTTGAGACACTGAGTTCCATATTCTTTCAATGCAGCAACTGTTTTCTGCTTCACTGCTCAGACTCTCTGCAGTGCAGGCTGCCGAACTTAGAGAACTCCAGAATCCTTTATTTGATTTATCACATTCAATTGAATTCAGGTTATTGTGAAACATGGTATTTATAAAAGGATTGAATAGCTATAAAAAAATGTATCACTTGCAGTACACATGAAAAAAATCATAAAGCACATGCCTAAAGAGCATCACATAACATAAAGCTTTTCAGGACTGAGGGGCCGCAGTCTTTGGCTTTCAAGCTAATATCATGTTTCACTCTGTATCTCACAAGTCTCCGACAGGACCCAGACATAAATGTAAACTGACACATACACGTACACACCAGTGCATATTTTGAAAAGATTTCAGAAAAAAAGCATCCCGCTGCAGAGATGAGACGACAAATTACAGAAAGACGGGTAAAAGCAGAGTAGATGCAAAGCTTATTTGGACGTCATTACCAACATAAACTGTCCACAGATGCTTGTGGTCTGAGCACAGTCCAGCGGAAAGTCCAGGATCAGGACTAACATTTAATGGACTGTGAGAATCAAAACTAATAACTGAAGGTAAGCGGTTCTGGTCTCCATTAAGGGCCTCGAACCCCCCTGGAACCCCTGATGGGCACAACTCGTACTGTCATAGACAATTAACATCCTCATTACTGTGTTTTGAGAAACTGGAGCACGCTGTGGTACCCCCCAATGTGCTACCAGTGGGGTTACGGAGGAGAGAGGAGGGGTCGCACTTGAGTCAGTGTCCGGCTTTAGAGAGACCGGCCAGAGGCTCTTGCAACCTCCCCCCCACCGAACGGGAATCAGTTGTCGTCCAGTTTGGGAATTGGGGCCAAACAATGACTTTGGGTGTCGACTAAAACTCTACACTAAGCCACTAACACCTGTTAACAATTGCAAAAATCAGCCAGGGATTTCACAAAGCTGGTGATGAGGTAAAATGTTTCTCTGAAGGCGTAAAGAAAAGCCAAAATGCAGTTCTGTTCGGCCCTGAAAGAGTATTTACACTCCAGGGAATCAAAGCAAACTAAGAGTGACCTGATTACTCACAGTAGTTACTGGAACTGTACGGAGCAGCTAAGATCTCCTCTGGATTGTAAAAAAAATGGCTTTTATTAGTCCTATGCACACAACAGATTTTATTCCTACATTAAACTGTCTTTAATGAAGCAAAATTTAAAACAAATGAACTGTCTCCATCATAAACCCTTGGAAAAAACTTATCAAACTATGAGGTAATTTTTGTAATATGTTACTGGTGTATGATTTTCATCTTTTTTATTTGATTCTTCTGTCAAACTTCTAACCCCGTTATTATTAAAATAAGAGGCAATAATTTCATGATAAAATGAGATTTTAATTGCATTTTCAGAACCAACAGTTCAGGTTTTCTTTGTCTTTTCAGGTTCTGATATAAAAAATTGACTATCTAAAGACTGAATTTTGGGTGATTTCAGCACAGAATCATCTGTGTGAATATTTTGAGTCTCTCTTATGAAAAATAACGCTTTTGTACCTTGAGTGAACTGAAAGACCAGATCAGAGTCAGGCCTGTTTTCATGTCCTGGCTCTGGAGGCCTAAAGAGGACTGAACCACTATGTCCCCAGTTTAAACTGAGAATATTTGTTGCTTGTCTTTCCACGATTCTCTCTAAAATATCTATTTAGAACATAAGAACACAAAAAAATACTAACAAAAACCCTCAAAACATTAAACTAGGTCAAAAGAAAGAAATAACAAACAGAAATATGAGGAAATAAGGCCTGTCTTTCATGTCAATCAAATCTTTTCAAAGGAATGCAGGAAAATCCTCCACATGGAGGAGATTTTGACTAATTAGTTGTCAAAAGTACAGAACAAATAATCCCTAAAACTAAAAAGAATTAAAATTAAAATCTTTATGAGGGAACCAGAGGAGAGACGAGGCCTATGATTACCTTATGACACCATTGACGCCCACATCTGCATCAGAGCTGTTGACCAGCAGCACATCTGTCCCGGTGGGGGCGTCCTCCATGATGGTGGTGTGGAAGGTCGAGGAGGTGAACACAGGGACGTTATCGTTCACGTCATTCACCAGGACCGTGACCGTCCCCGTCCCGCTCAGAGACGGAGAACCTGGACATGAGGAGACAAAAGGAAAGAAAAGAACGATGAGTGACAAGAGCAGTTTGCTTTTCCTTCAACGGGAAAACCTAAAGTAATGAAGGAGAAACTGCATTAACATCCAGGACCGAAGCAACTCGCTACATTATCCATTCATATGACAGAGCTGCTCTTTGTGCTTCAGCGAGATGGTAATAAAGTAACATGTGAGTGCATTGAGACTCCAATCAGACAAATGGTGATTGTACATGACTTGTCATTTGCAGCGAGATCCACACTGAACCGATTCATCCTCCCTGTAAGAGCTCACACACAATATTTCTGCTGCACGTAATTCAAGCAAATTTCTCCGGCCTTTCGGTTTGTATTTCCATCAGCCGCCGTTCTACCACATCGACACACACCAGCGCAGAACACATCAAAAGGGCTCAATGTCTCTGAAACCAAATCTTTCAGGCGTCCTTCCTGGGGTCTTGGACACTCATAGATTTAATTTCCACAGCGAGGTATCTATTTTAAGGTGCACGCCACTGAGCAAGTTAGTCTGTGGAATTTGAGCGAGGAGAAGTGCTATTTTCAGCAAAAATCTGACCGTTTTTCTCTCAGCGCGGGTGACGAAATGGGGCTTGCTGGGCCCCGGGGGATGGATTTAAATCAATAGCAGATGAAAACGAGCCGCAATGCAGAAGAAGAACCTGAAGAGGAAGAAGAAAAAAAACATCAAGACATCTGCCTCATTCGAGCTGGTCCTCATAATCCTTCCTTAAATGGCATGCTGAACAAACTGATCTATATTCCAAACAGAAACACAAGTTCAGCCTTGTTTCTGAACGTCACAATGTGGGATTTGGAGACATTTTCATAGGCTTTGAGGTATTTTGAGCTCTGAATGATTTGCATATGTTTACATTGTTTATGAGGACAGAGGACACCTACGGGGTTGAGAGAAGCCGAGATCTGCAAGCTGAATGAGAGACTTTTCCCACCTCTAACGCTCAGTCGTTCCCTCCTGCAGCCCTCTTCATGAATCTATGCGAATGTGTCAGCTATGCTACATCCAAACAAAAACATACACAATCCGTGAGCTTGTGTCTCCTGATCCTGTGTACTCAGCTGTCGAAAACATCAGATGCTTGAACTCGCGTACTCGTGGGGGCCTGGATTAATAAGAGATAATAAAAAACATTTGGACCCTGGCCACCAAAATTCTCTCTCTCTTACTGGCGGAGTTGTGCAAAAATCAAAACATAAGGAATGTGAGAGGAGAGAGTGTTAAGGGGTGGAGGGTCAAAAATGAATGCTCCAGGGACACTGTGGCTCTATTACTCAGTCAGTAAAATCAGGGCAACATGCTCATTATATTTCGTGCCAAGTCCTCTAATTTGAAAGTCAGATGAATTATGTTTCCCTCCGCAGCCTCCTGAGATGATAAATGAGTACCGCTGATAAAATGACTCGTTTTCTCTCATTCTGATTGTCACCAAAAGATGGAAGAGAGAAAAGGAAACTTGCACCATTGACAACAATTTAGCTTTTAGATACACTGAGACTTAGTCTAGTTTGGATATATTAATAGATATAGCAGACAGATGATATTTAGAGGTATTTTAGCCAAGATGACATCAGTCCATCACTTCAGTCCAGAGTAAAATATCTCAACAACTATTTGGATTGATTGTCTTTTCCAGTGGATGACTCCCACTGACTTTTTAAATCCCATTACTTTTCCTTGATGCTTAGTGGATTATGATGAACTTTTATACAGATATCAAAGGATTTTAGATGAAATATTGTTTAATGATCCCTCAGCTTTCATCTAGTGCCATTCTTATGGCCAAAAACCTGCTCATCACCGAACTGCAGACAAACACAGTGACTAACTAAGCCAAGTAAACACAGTGAAGCATTAGCAGCTCGAGTGTCACAGTACAGTGATAAAGAGGTGCTAGCATGGGTGCAAACACTTCAGTTTGTTTAAGTAGTATTTTCAATATAAGTCCTGACTGGAGGCAGACAGTTAATGCCAAGTTTTGATATTTGATCATTTTCAAAATACAGTTTTTGGCTGATCCTAAGTATGAAGGTATTCACATACAGAGACTCACACAAACAGCATGTCAGCAGGGAAGGACACCACCTCGTTTAAAGCTCAGGGCAGACGCCGTCCGACCGACGGAGGTGTCCTTGAGAAAGAAGTGAAATTCCCTTCACGCTCTGCAGCTGCTGTTAAACTGCTGACACTAAACTGTGACCTCCCTGTGGGTAAAGAGGAGAAATTTCCTCACGAAGATCAACAAATTTGGACATTATTGTGGGGTTTGAAGACCACCGCGGCTTCTTTCAGGAGGGCAGGGGATTCCTCACAAAATGAGATTTGAGATAGTTTACTGTAACATCATGACTTTATGATAATAAACAGACATTCGACTTTAAGCTTGTCATGGATCCAGGTTTTCTGGTCAGAACAGAAGTGGCTAACATGCGCGTTCGGGATAAACAGAGCTGAATTCCAGGAGCCAAATAAATGATACAAACAGAGGTAACAGTAAACATTTTTTAGGCCAAAAGAGACGCAGAAACCATACAACACTAATCTTTAGTGACTCATTACCAAAATGAGTCATGTCCTCTGCAGTTCGAACTCAGACTTCTGAGGCTTTTGAAGAATCCTGTGTTTATAACCAAATATAGACAATGTTGAATTTTTCAGGTGATTATGTATTTGAACCTTTGCAAATATTTGCCGTTAAGTAAATATTGCTCACGAACAAAATACTACAAGATCATTGGCTTTTTTTATCAGGAGACCAATGATGAGAAATGTACTGCCAAATGTCAAAAAATATCAGCAACAGAAATACAATCTGAGAGAAAAACATTAATTGCAGTTGAAGTAGTGTCGAGCATCAGAACGCTGTTATGTAATTCAGAGCGCCACAACATGGGGCAGAGCAAAATACAGTCAGCAGGATTATTTAGTCAACTTCATACTTGATTGCAGCTTTCTAATCTGCCTACGCTCGAGCCTGCGGCGTCGCACGTTCGATGTGAGTGAATTAACATGAGTCATCGTTCAGGGGGTTGTCATGGCAACAGATTAAAGCAGCACCTGCTCCTCCTCCTCCTCCTCCTCCTCAGCTGATCCTCTTAATTGAGGAGCCATCCAAGTCAGCAAGGTGTCCGTATCACTTTAAGTAAACCAGCTCGGAGCCGCCGCTGCCAGACAAAGTGTGTTTGACAGTCAGCAACTTGCTAAGACTGTTGTTGATCAAAGATGTTCTGCACAGGCGGAGCTGCAGGCCTGATAAGTGGCTCTGGGAGCTAAGTGGCTTTGCCCTTAACTCCTACCAACAGAACGAGCGAACGGAGAAAATATTTACCCTTGAAATATCACGCCGGCTGTTACATTTTTCTGAACTCAAACTGGCTTCAGTGTCACAGCGGTCGCTGGATTTCAATAGCATTGTTTCCTCACTAAGAGCGGAAGCCGGCCAAGCAACGAGGGCTGGTCCTGTGTTCGTGTGTGTGTGTGTGAGTGTGTGTGTGTTTTGTGTGTGTTTTGGGTGTGTATGGAGCACACTGCCCGTCTTCCAGGCAATTCATTTTCTTAACAGGATGTGATGTCACAACCTGTTTACTGCCTTGGGAGAATGAACAACCTCCTCCTCCGCCGCCACCACTTGTGTGACCTCTGACCGGCTTTGCCTCTGTCACCAAAAGCATCAGGCATGGGACACTGTTACCCCTACTAATCCTTAGTAAGCATACAGCAAAGAACAATCCCCACCCCCCCCTCAGTGAAGACCTAAACTGCTCAAATACCCCTAAAGCCCCCTGATGCGCCTCTGTGTGACCCTGAACCTGCGCTGACCCCGCCCCTCGCTGACAAGCGTGGGTTCAAACAGAGCATTTTCCACGTCTTTCTTGGCGTATCGCCTCTCACAGCATCATGCGTCCGTGTGCAGCCTCAGGACGTGCCTTCTCAGCCTCCCGGGGCTCACTCGTATCACATAACCCCTGGCAGCTGTTTCCCCCCCAAACCTGCTGTCCGACGTGTTAATCGTTCAGATCTATCTTGTTACATCACGTGGGCCGACAGATTTAGTTATCAAGGAACACTATATCTCGGCACGTATGCAAATGTATGTAAATGACAGTTGTTTCACACAGTAACAGTTCGGGCGAGACATTCTTTGAATTCGTAGGATGGCGGTTGCTAAATAAAAGGGTCGAGATCGCAGCTGAGTATGTCGTCTGTTTCCGATTCTTAAATTTCCTCCGAGTGCCGTACCTGTAATAGCAAGAGAAGCAGACCCAGAAACAGTTTATTATGTACAAAATAGCCTCCATCCCCTTCTTATTCTTTCGGAGGGAGTGACTCAACAGGAGAGGAATGCTCTCCAAGAGTGCTGAGAAATGCCAGCATCTCCTCCAAACAGTCTTTGCTGAAAATCTGGCAAAGCACAGGGAAGAGTGTCATGGTCAATGATTTAGACGACTGCCGGCGAGGCTGGTGTCACCTCGTGTGCCGTGGCTCGTGCTGAGGGAGAAGACAGAGGGCGGCAGCGGGGATATGGCGAGGAAATATGCCTAAATCTGGCAGTGCAAGAATCTGGCCCAACGCTATACGACAAATGACATCATTTTGCCATGGAAAGAGAGCTGGTGGAAATTTGCAGTGGGAAGTCTGCTGCCTGCTGGTAGCTGCTGTGCATTGTGGTTAGAAAAGTATTTTTTTCCACTGGCAAGTCCCGTCCCCAGACCCTTTATTCTTTTTTTTTTTTCTTTCATACAGTAGGTCTGCAAAGTGTAGACTTCTTGCCTGTTGTATCGGCTGATATTTAAAGATACAGCACAAACGTCAAATGAAATGAAGTCATGCTGGTGAATTGAGAGATGCGCAGTTAATAAAAGAGATAACTGTATGAGTAAGAAAATCTTCTCCAGGTCACTGCTTGTGCATGTTCATCAGGAGAGAATTAGTGTGAGAAACCAAAGTGTTTGCATTCTTAATGCTGTTATTCTTAAAGACCTCTAATTTGTAGATCACTTGTTTGCCAAAACAGATAAGGCAATCAAGGCACTACCTCACCTCTGTCTGCAGACTGTGCTGCGAGTATAATCTTATTTCAGGGGTTAATCTTAGGTCACCTAGGAAAGCAAACCGCCATGACCTGACACTACTCTCCTGGTGATTACAGCCCCACATCATCTGTATTTACCTCACGCCAAGAACTTATCAACATCGTCGATCAAAACTCAAGATAAACTGTGTACTCTTACACAAGCAATTTCACTGTGGCTGCAAAATTGTTTTGGAAGCAATGCCACTCATCGCTCGCAGTCCAGGCGAGTGCGTGTGAACAGCTCGTCCAAGTTCGTCTTGGTTAGTGTTGCACATGAGGAAAAGGGGTTTGGTTCCAGAGAAGTGTGCTCCTTCAATCAGAAAAGAAAATATCGGACCTTGCGGTACCATGTTTCCATGAGGTGGTTTTGCCCTGGAGAGCTGCGCTGGAGTCGCTGAGCTCTGAAGTGGTATGGATACCATAACGGATAAGTCCGAGCTAAGTCCTGGTGATAACTCTGTCTCCAGGACCGAGGGTATTCTCCATGGGAACACATCAGACTGATGGTATTCAGATAACTGTTTTTCATCCTGCGAGCAGCCATTACACCATGGGATAAAGGAGCTGGCGTCAGTGCACCTCATTTCACACAAAGCAGCTGAGTCCGTCGGGGAGCTCAAAGCGCCGGAGCCACATGAGGATTCCTCCCTGCTTTAATTGAATATATAAACACCATTACCATTTAATTAAATGCAGCACATTCTCTTCAGATCTGGGAATGACACAGTTGGGGCAGTGACAACTAAAACAGAGCCCTCTGTTTGATATTTCACAATAATCCCAAAGAACTTTAAGTGCTTGTTAAAGCGAACGCGGGACCGACATTCAATTCTCTCTGCTAATATTTCATAGCTGCATCGGAGCTCAGATCTAAGCGGTTTGTTTCGGTGTGGATCACGTTCGGAGAAAATGAGAGAACCCTGAATAACCTCCAAAGAACTGGCGTCCAAAATAACAAGCTTTCAGGACTCTGAGACTAAACCAGGACCAGCTGACCATCTGTTAACTCCTCTTCCATCCTACAGATCCACAGACAGTTTTCCCTGTAAGCCTCTCAACCCAGAAAGTATTGTCTAGCATAAACATATGGCAAGGTCTAAGCACCTTATTAGTGTACATTACCACCAGACAAATCACATTAACCTCCAAGAAGGTGCCGTGGCCATACTTTCTGAACCGGAGGGGGTACAAATACATGTGTTAATGACGATTAAGCTATCTGTTTTTTGACTGCTGCAGCTGCTACGAGGGCGCGCACTGCTGTGAGAGCATCGCAGGGGGTTGATTCGACAGAAACAGCAGCACCCACCTCCTCCACCTCCTGGGAAAGGCTGCCCTGAGTTGCTCAGTCTAAGCTGCAGCTAAGAAGCAGGTTTGAGTTGTATCTGCTGGCACAAGAGCTAATCTCTTCCCTCAATATATAATACTGACTGATGTTTTATCGATAAACAGTCACACAGAGATAAAGCTCGGACGTCCAAACAGCGAGGTTCATTAAACTGGGAAGTCCAAGACAGGTTGACTTAGAGAAGACGGATGAATGTGTAAATTTATGAGACAGCCCATCTGTAGCCTGAAGCTTAAGGCTAAACGGTTAATTACGGTTTATGGACTGTGGCTAGATTGTGCTCTTAAGGGACAGCGTAAATAAAACACATCATTACTCAGGGGAGAGAGAATTGGCCGCCATCAAGGCAAAATTGACATTTTTCTGCCTCTGAGAACCTGTTGCTTTGCGACAAAGCTTCTTTTAATGCGACCCCGTCCAGCACCCATGAATGGCCTCGGAAGAGCCGAGTGCAGGGTGCGAGCTGTCCCACCGCACAGTTTGCCAAACATAACAGAGTAAACAGAGGTTTTCTCACAGTTAACAAGCAAAGGAGTGAAAGGGATATCTCAGTCGGACACTCAAAGCAAGTCATCCCCTTAAAAGGAGAGAAGAGTATTTCTAATATAACGCAGCTATCTCAGAGGCATTCATCAAATTAAAGCTAAAATGTTATACAGCTCGCCATTTATTTATGGAGTGCTTTGTCTGAATGCTTTTGCATAATTTCTTTCCCATATGTTGCAGCTAGAGTTTGGCGGTTTGCAGGCAGTCGAGGAAAGCGTATTGACAGAGACAAAGCGCTGCTTTTTTCCTCATATTTTAGGGCCTGTGGTGAAATTTAATAAAGTGATTTGCCTTTTGTGTTTTTATTACAATGGCGCTTTTTATTTGCTGTGTTGTTGAATATTTGGAAATCCCTATTTAGCAGTGCATGTGTGGACCATTTAGTGACTGTTTTTACCATTTTATGGTGATACAGCAATACCAACAGATCATAACCAGTGTGAGAGGTGGAAAACATACACTGGCAGTATAACTCGCTCATAATACAACTCTATAATGTTTATACACGGGCCATATAAATCTAAAATATGGCTTTGGAAAAGTGTTTAAGAGTGAGAGCATGCATGCATGTTCATACACACACACACACACCCACACACACACACATTATATACAGTGAGATTTTCATGCACAGCTACAACTAGTTATGATATAATTAGCTTTTTAAGAGTGTGTTGTGCTAACCAGGCTCCTAAGAAAAACCCTGCAAATAAACCTCATTAAAAAGTGGATCTTGCCAGGCCTGAAGCACTAATCATCCAACTCACACCGCATTTTTTGAACCCCCCCAACCCCCACCGCCCCATTACTAACCAAAGCTATTTACACAAACATTCAAATCTAGCAATTGTTAAAATGTACCAGGGAGTGGAAGAGAGAAAACAGGCGATTGGAAAAAAAAAAACTCTGCAAGACCACATTGTTACTGCAGAGTTTTTTAAGAGCTGATCCAGAATGTTACTGCTCTGTTAAAGTTCATTTGAGGAACCTGATATTTTATTTGGCCTTGAGTCTTGAGTTGCCACTAGACTGCAGAGCGGCTGAAACATACAGAAACGGACCCCGTTAAAGATTTATTGTGGCAAGCGTTGGACAGCGATCCAGCAGCGACCCGGCCATGTTTTAACATCAGGTTATCAGCGTTCTTGCTGGACTTCATTTGCTCTGAAAACATTTCTCTTCTCCTGGTATGAAAGAAGAAATTGTGAGGTATTTACTCAGGTTAAAGTCTTCTTGCTGTTTTTGTTCAGGAACTGAAGACAGGATGGAGATTGACGGATCATTATTCAACTAATCAAGTCAAGAAAAAAAAACACTTTTGGTTTAAACGTCAGACTCATGGGAGCCTTTTAGGAGAATAAAAGATCCCGCTTTTAAAAAAGGGGATGGTCATTAAAATTCTTTATCTGCTAAGCGGTCGTTTAGTCACCGCAAAAAACTTCCCCTCACCCACCAGCCAAAAAGGCGACATACAAACAGCGTGGCGCTATACAGCGACATGCTGGAGGCATGTGAAAGACATGGGATTTCTATGCGACCGTAGCCGCCATAATAGGCATGGACCGAGGGATTTACTGTGCCTGCTCTTTAATAAATGTGACCAAACACGGTGCATGTCAATGCGCCCCGAGGACGCTCTCACCACCACACGCAGACTCACACAAACTCAGAGGCAACGGACATAAAACACAGGAATACATGCAGACACAAGTGTATTCAGACCAGACAGCTAAACAGAATTATCTCCTCAATTTAATCTAGATTTTTCTATAATTTTGGTCAATTTTAACGTAATGCTTCAATATAGCTTAACTCAGGCTTCTCAAACTGAGCTGAAATACTTTAATTCTGAGTTTTTGTGGTCAAAAATGCAGCATATTTGAGTTAGTGGCTTTACTTCCAACATGATTTTGACACAGAGCATCAATTCAATCAAACTCGTGAACAGAAGAGATGATTATCCACATCAACACAACAAACTGATGACTCAAGTAAACTTTAACTTTTTGATGTATCAATGTCGACCTGAACCCTATAAAAGTTGTTCTTGCTTTTGACAACTTGATTTTTAATAGAAAGTTGTAACTTATGACAACAATCATAAAGAGGATTTTCTGACAAAGCTGCTTATTTACCAAGTTTACACAGAAAATGTAAATCTTGTATCTTCACATGATGCAGACTCATAAAGTTTATCAAAAGTGAAAAGAGGACTGATTGAATAAAATGCTCTCAAACAGCCGCCAGAAGCACAGAAATGTGTTTTTTTTAGAACAGCAGATGACCACTTTATATTCCATAAACAGTGAGAAACTTAAGTATTTTACTGTGTGGAAATCTTATTGTGCTTCATTCTTCCATGGGGGCAAAACTTGTGCGTTTCCAAGCAGATGCTTACAAATCAGATTTGCCTGCAGCTGATCCCAGATGTTGGCCCAGCGTTAAGGTCAGCCCGCAGCCCCCCCTCCCCCTCCCCCACTATCTGCACAACTAGTTAACTCAGAAATGCTGCAAACAACTTTCCACGAAACAAAGACGAGAGAGAAAAAAATAACAGAATTATTCCAGGTCTGATCTTCAAGTTTCCTCTCAACAAGAACTCTTGTAAAACACCTTTAAGCAGCTTGTATGGATGCCACATTTCAAATAATGGCAGATGTTTGCCAAATTCTGCTGTTCTCCTGAGCCAGAACCTATTATGGGAACCAGCACCCAGTGTGCTCTTTTGTTTCCATCCATTTTAATGACAGATCTCAGTCAGCACAACAGCAGACGGGGTCCTGCAGCAACGCTCAGGCTGCGATTAATGACTTTACCTTCACTAAAAAAAAAAAAAAAAAAAAACTGTCCCAGGAGGCAAAATGCACAAACACACACTGCTGCATGAACACACAGAAGTCGGTCAAAGATTCATTCAAAGAGGAAGTTTCTAAAAAAGCAGAGACCCAAGCAAGCACATTTGTCTGATCAGAAGCTGGATAGCTTTTGTATTTCTTGATTTGACTTGACTCTCATATCGATATCAAATATGAAAATACAGCGTATTTTTGAAGGACAGAGATTTTAGGTCCTCGTCTGACAGAAATACACTTTTACAGACTGAGGGTTTTGAGTTTAAGGGTTTTTTCTGTCATTCCCCCTTTAAAAACTGAAAAGGTTCAGGCCCCACACTCAAAATTTTTAATCATATAACAACGACTGAAAGAAAGAAAACTTCACTGTCATCCACGTCCACCTTGTAGTGGCTCACTGCCCCCTCCAGAGGGGCCCGCCCCACAGTTTGAGCACCACCAGCTCAGGGTGATAAATCCTCCTGAGTCTTATTTTTTCCTCTGCTGCACGGTGCTTTCAGCAGAACAAGTCAAATACGACAGAACAGGAAGATAAAATCACACTTGAGCATGTTGAGATGAATGTCTGCGGTTGAAAACGGGCCGCGGCGGGCAGCGGACGTGGAGACGTGTCTGCACCATCCACCTTCAACATTTCCTGCCGGATAGCTCTCAGAGAACAATCCCCCCCCCACACCGTCTCAGCCGAGGCCTCAAAAATGTGAGAAAATGCTTCTGGGTAATTTGGCCTGTGCTATGATTATGGGGTTTTTCATATTTTGATATTCTATCCCAAATCCCTCCTTCTGCCTCTTACCAACATTGTACTCAAACGTCCTGTCAAAATATTTTGGATTTGTTGTCAGGGCTCTAAATATGGATCCCTGTGAAGCGTACAAAAAGGGATCGAATCCTAATTAGTATGTTCGCTTGTTGGGCAACTTTGTCCATGTGGCACAAACCTCCGAACACTATACGAAGCAAGAAAACCCTAACAAAGCGCAAAGAAAAATGCACTTTTTTTATTGTTATTTTGGCTCGATTATCTCAAAACGTGATGCTTTTGTGCTCTTTTTAATCCATTTATCCTTGTAGTTAAAAGGTTCCTTTAAAATTTAACATGTTATCCCACTGATGAGCAAATGATCAGCTGATGAGAAAACTCTTGTAACACTCAAAGGTGTGTTTGTTTAAGAGTCAAACATTTGTCAGAAACAAGACACACTCCATGCAACATTGTTCCCATTCTCACAAACGCCTGTGCACAGTCAAAAATAAACAGCGTTATGATCAGTCACATGGTCTGTCCAGGAATGAAACAGAACCACCCTCAGACCGTGACGGCCGTGCCAGAGCAGCTCGAGGAAACATATACTTAACTGGGAAACCATGTGATTTGGCTGCAACGGGGATACGCATGTACTCCTTTAACTGCACATTAACTGGCCTCCATGCAATAACAAGTTAACCTTTTATCTGGCTATAACAAGCTCTACCGCCGTATCCAAATAAACGTGAGGATGCTGTTCAATTGAAAAAAAACTCCGGGGGAACCGGTTGAAAAAACACCCGCTATTTTGCAAGCTAAAAACTCCCGATTGTTTGGGTTATTGCGCCGCACAAAAAGAACACTGTGCACACTTTTGAAATGGAAATGCTGTTTGTTGACATTGCTGTTAGTTTTTTTTTTGAAAATATTCTTTCTCAGCTCGGTTTTTTGCTTTGCTGATTGCAAAATATGTTTCTAGCTTTGGTAAAAAAAAAAAAAAAAAAAAAAAAAATTATAAAAAATGCCCGTGTAAGTACAAATTAAACC
>JAQMCX010000059.1:297448-367073 GCA_029814765.1 Acanthurus leucopareius | reverse complement strand
TTTTTTTTTTTTTTTTAAAATATTCTTTCACAGCTCGTTTTTTTGCTTTGCTGATTGCAAAATATGTTTCTCCCTTTGTTAAAAAAAAAAAAAAAAAAAAAAAAAGGCTCAACAATGCACGTGTAAGGACACATTACACGCTGCTCAGTCCTCACAAAATACATCAGATCATGGATGATAAAGTTTAACAAGTTGAATGTGGCTCAAGTTCAGGCATAAACAACTGATCTTGGAAGACTATAAACTGAAACATAATACTGCAAGGCCAGCATAAAATCATCTTTCAAACATTTCAAGATGCTATCAGCCTCCCTCGCAGCTCCGGGCTTCCACTGCAGTCTTACCTGAGTCGGTGGCTGTGATCAGCAGGATGTATTTCCCCTGAGCCTCGCGGTCCAGAGTCTGCATCAGGCTCAGCTGACCGCTGGACGACAGGCTGAACGCGCCCTCGTCGTTCCCTCCGCTGAGCATGTAGCTCAGCTGGCCGTTGGCACCTTGGTCGTCATCTCTGGCAACAACCTGGAAAAAAAATGCAGAAAGGAGCTTATTGAAGGTCCAACTTCTTCTTCCTCTTCTACAAGAAATGTGTTTTTAATTTCCAGCATAAGAACAACAGTTTGTGTGGAGTAAACAGAAGAACTGGAGGGTCAGAGGGAGCCGTAACAAGTTGGCAGCGGTGGTGGAAAGTAACTAAGTACATTTACGTAAGTACCTAACTTATGTTTAATTTTATGCTACTTTATGCTACACTCGTACTTCACCACACGTCAGTGAAAATGTTGCATTTTTCACTTAACTACGTTTGTTTGGCAGCTTCAGTAAAAAATTGCAATGCATGTAAACACTTCTACAGCCATAATGAGCATATAAATTACAAGGCGGAATGGTACAGTGACTCAAACCACCAAAAATCATATACTGGTGCTTACAGCAAAATATTCTCATGCTGTAATACAGTAAACAGTCACACAAAGCCAATTCTGCCTCCTGAGTGACAACTTCTCATTCAATATTTTATGCTTTTTTTTAAAAAAATAATGTACATTTTAACAAAAGACATTTTGAATGGAGGATTTTTACTTGTAAAAATATTTTTTAAACTTTATTGCTGCTTCTTTTATTGAAGCAAAAGTTCTGAGAGACTCTTCCACTTTGTAGACTTTGTAGAGTTTTTTTAATCTCAAATGAAACATTAAAGATATAAGATATTATATTGAACTTAAATGACCTCCCCAAGAAGTTATACTTAAAAAAGTAAATATACTAAAAGCATAAATACACCCCTAGTTCTACTATTATTTATACTCAACTGTAATTTACTTTTAAAAGTTGCAGCTTGTCGAGACACAGTTAGTTGTATTACCTTGCATATATAAAGTAGTTAAATCCACACCAGCTCATAACTGATTGTTTGTTTGACATGTAAAATGTGTCTCATTTGAAGTGAAGCCCCTCAAAATGATTTTGAATAACAGGTCTTCAAGTGGCATTTTTAGTTTCTTTTCATCTTTGAAGAAAAAGTTGTTCTTTTGGACTTCATAATCAAATCTGACACAATATTTCAGTGTGGTGACCAAATTGTTAGTCAAATGATCTGTATGGCAAATACCCTGATGAAGAAATCTCATTTTTGCATATTTTAGTGTTGTTTTTTTAGTCCTGGATGTTTTTTTAATGGAGTTTTCTTACAAGAAAACTCAAAGTAACTCAATTCACACAACCAAATATAGCTGGGACAAACCCAGTAAAACCACCATCGTCACTGGGTCTTCCCGCCGAAGCAGCTAAGGGTAAATTACCATCACGATGCAATGAAGGTAATTGTCGAGGGAAGGAAGATCATTACTTATTCACTCGTCTAAACCGGCTCTCCCAGGGTTTTCCACAAATAGAGAAACAGAAAGTCACATATGCCTTCAATAGTCCAATGGGAATTTAAGATACACACTCGTTTAATGGTTTCTGAGTACGAAACTATCAGTAAGTTTACTCTTTTCCTTAATGCTGTGGCGTTTAGCTACCACATGTCATGCCAAATGCATTGTGGGTTGTCCTGCCCTCCCTGCCGTGCATGCCTCAGATCGACATAACCAGGTTAGCCTACATGTGTGTGTTCTCGTGTGGCAGAACGCCACCATGTCTGGACCCTTTCCCACCACATAACTGTACCCTCATTTCCTCAAAAGGTACACAAGCGAAGGAAAGCTGAGCCCCGCCGTCACTGGAAATCAGTCCTCCCCCCTCTGGTTTTTATATATGGCTCATTTAGTCATCAGGGCAGTTGGGATCTTAATTGCTTTCTCTTGCAATTTAGCCAAGTTTCATATTTTGGAGAAACCCCATAAAGCTCTAATTGTGCGGAGCAAATTGCCGTCGTATATCATTTCTTTATCATTTCAAGGAAATATTTGTCAGCAGATTTAGCAAAGTTAGACGGCCGTGGTAAAGTGGTTTAACGCACTGACACTGCTCACATACCTGCACTTATTAAGTTAGTATTACTACTAATTTGGTTAAAGCATTAGCTTGTTTGAGGTCTTAGAACTGTCATTCAAAACACGGCCTTCTTCTCGTTTAGGAAGTCCTGTCTGTGAATGTTAATGGTGCCTCCACTGCTTAAGTTTCGATAAATGTCCTGACAAGAGTAAAAAAAACCACACACACTGACCTGCAGGATGTTTTTTGGAAGGTTCTCCAGGTTCTCCTGAACATTAACGGTGTAAGGTGAGAGCTCAAACACGGGCAAGCAGTCGTTGACGTCCAACAGCACGATGTTGACCGTTGCTCGGTCCACTCTGGGGCTGCTGCCTCGGTCGGCGGCTTGGACCACCAGCGAGTAAGAAGAACGCACCTCACGGTCCAGCTGCTTGGCCACTGAAATCACCCCGGTAACCGAATCAATTCTGAAATCCGAGTTGGTGTTTCCTCCTGAGATAGAAAACCGGATCTGCCCGTTGGTGCCCTCGTCAGCATCGCTGGCGAACACTTGGATGACATCAGTCCCGGTCAAGGTGTTCTCCTCGATCTCAATGTCGTAGATGTTCTGTGAGAAGCTCGGCGTGTTGTCGTTGACGTCCAGGACCAACATGGTCACGTCCATTGTTGAAGACAGAGGAGGTTCGCCTTTATCTGCAGCCACGACTGTGAGGGTGTAGTTGGAAAGCTCCTCGCGGTCGAGTTCCCCAACCAACCTGACATCTCCATCGATTGTCCCGATGCTGAACTTGTTCCCAAAAGGTCCTCTGAGGGAGTACTCGACATAGCTGTTGGGTCCGCTGTCGGCATCCGTGGCCTGGGCCGTGAACACCACCGTGTCCACCGGCGTGTTCTCCTGGATGTAGGTCATCCTCTGGGAGGTGAAGATCGGCGGGCAGTCGTTGACGTCCAGGAGAATGACGGACACCTGGGCGGTGCTGGTGAAGCGAGTCATGGGAGGCGGAGCCAGATCATTGACTGTGATCACCAGGTTGTAGAAGGACTGGGTTTCTCTGTCCAAAGCCTTCCTGGTTTGCAGGACTCCTTCCTTGGTGATGACAAAGTGGCCCTGAGGATCTCCAGATGCAATCCTGTACAGAAGCTGTGCATTTGGGCCTGAAAAAGATGAGAGAGCCAATCAGAAGACTTCAGCAATGATAATCATTTTAGTTTAGCTTTCTTTTATGGTCTTTTATGGTTTTTTGGAGGTTTGTCACAAAAAACTCTCTTTTTAGTTTCCTGTTAGACCAAAAAAAGCAGCTTAAGTAAACTGAGCTTCACAGCTGCATTTAATCTCATGCTTTATACCAAAAGGCACAGAACAACAGAATTAAATTTTTTTATGATGTTTGTCTTTTTGCTCCAACGTTTTAACATTTTACTTTTTTCTTTTCTTCTGTGGAGGATTAACGAAAGCTGGTGCCAAATTTTAAGCTTTGAGCAAACAGGAAGATCTGTGGGGAAGCAGGATTTAAATGTGATGCATTTCCTAGTTTGTAAAATTAGTTTCTGGAGTTAGAGAGTATTTTTAACTAAAAATCCTGCTCGGTTACAATCTTAGTGCCAAAAATACATTTATCTAAAGGAAATGTTTTAGTACGACCTTGTTTTAAAAGACATGACCAGATAACATGCAGGTCAGATGTTAAAAAATGTTGATATTTATGACGAACATTCATTGTTCATGTTGTGATTGTTAAATATTCTGTACGTGTGTGAATTTGCCACATACAGTTCGTTATCAACATCCATTTCCACTAATTGTGCATGTGCAACAGCTGAGCTCTGGCTGCTAATCTCGTCCTCCAACCTGACAAGTCATCCACATGGCGAGAAAGATCGTTATCAAATGAGAAACATCACTGAAAATCTCTGAAAATCACTGAAAAACTGAAAGAATGTCTGTGAGATTCAGGAAAGAAGTCACTGCTGACATTGGCTCAGATGAGACACACTGCCGTCTGACAGCGTGGATGCATGCAGTAAACTATCTAACCTTGAAATGTGGCCTAATCCGCAGAACTTCCCTGTGACTGGAGGTTAAAATGAGCTTAAATTGAGCGTCCGTAATTCAACTCAACAGGGTATTCATGTGGAAACGCCGGCACCTTCCCACACTCCAGCGTGTGTTTACAGTACACAAGTAATCCCTCATCAAAAGCTCGAGTGCTACTTCCATCCGAGTTTAGGCTACAGCGTCCAGAGACAAAGTCTGGAGGTCGGGGGTCAGGGCTTAGGAAGTGCTAACAATGGTGGTGTTTTATTTTGACAGTGGAAAGCGGCGACTACGTATCTGAGAGGACGACGCGGTCAGATTATGTGGACGGTGGAGAAAGAAGCCAGACTCCGGCTGAGAAACCAGGCAGCGTATTTCCCAGGAATGTAGGTCACAATAACCACATTAAGACTGGATGAAGCAGTAATTACAGCTGAGGAGAGCAGCGGTGACTGTTCAAATACCACACAGCGCTTCACAGACACGAGAAAAAACCCCACCACCTGAAACGCAGGAACGACTCGAGCCACTTAATCACACGGTGAAGACGAGCGGTGTTTCATCAGATCGTTCAGGCGTGACAGGAAGTAAAAATGAAAAATAAAAATGGAGGTTTGATGGCTTCTGTTTGACCAACTGTCATAACAAAACGACAGGCGTGTATTTTAATAAGCTGCCATAGAAAACACACACTTGGTTTATAGTATGAAGGTGCATTGCTACTTTAATATTTACACATATATTGACATCTGTGGGTTAATATGGGATCGACTCTGATTTCACTGGGATTCATAAAATTATCCTGCTCACATCCTCATGCTACTAAACTTGATTTGTCAATATTGTTTCTATAAATATCAAATTATAAACTATTTATTATTGGTGGTCAAAACTCGAGTTAAAGTCATCTGAAATCTGCCAAAATGGCTGGTTTTGCCTTCATATTTTATTTGCTGAATATTATTTAGTGATTGTTTCAGTGCAGATGTGACTGATGATGCAAAAAAATGTAAAAATGATAAAACCTCAAGCTGCAAATGGATTAAATAAAACATGACTTTCATTAGTTACTTGTTAAATGGATCATTGTTATTTAAGTGCATCTAATGTGTATTTATGAGTTTGATCAATATATGTGTTCATTAATAATGAACCGCTACAGATGTTGTAAAGGATTTTTTAACAATATTTGTTTGATACATTTTACAAAATTCAAGTTTAAACGATTTTGTCGATTTCTGCTGTAACTTTATAAGCTTTCAGGTAAGTTGAGTGTTAAAAACTGTTGTTATTTTGTAAATTTGGCCACTTGTATTGTTGTTACACTGCTGTGCTGTGCATTAATAAGAGAGTTTGAGGATCCCTGCCAAAGTTATTAGTGTATGTTGAGAGTAAATCATTACCAGTTTCTTTTTCAGTCTTTCTTTCTTTGCACATTCCTCTATTTTATTCCATCTCACATGTGATTCCTCACGCTCACATACCGTCATCAGCATCACTGGCTTTAACCGTGACGATGCTGGATCCAGGTGGGAGACTCTCCGACACAGATGTGCTGTACACGCTGGTGTTGAAGATGGGCGGGTTGTCGTTCACATCCAGGATGTTGAAGTACACTCTGACCGTGCTCGCCTGCCCGCCTCCGTCCTGAGCCCTCGCCGTCAGGATGTAGTACTGCTGGGTCTCGTAGTCCAGCGAACGCGTCACGTTGAAAACCCCCGTCACCGGGTTGAGGAGGAACGTCTCGTCCTCGTCGTCGTCCTCCAGCGAGTAGGTGACCTCCCCGTTCACCCCTGAGTCAGAGTCGCTGGCCAGGATGGCCGCCACGATGGAGCCTGACGGGTTGTAACACGGAGGCGAGAAGTCAGACTTTACTGCCTTATAGAACAACAGGACTTTAATACATCTGTAGGGGGTTATTAGGGCTCTTTTATTAATACCAGTGAGTCAGTGATTCCTCTGCCAGTCGCTAAAATAACAGACTCACTCGGCCAGCATTGTTTCAGAATCAAACCTTCTCTATTATTTGGTGTTAAAACAAAAGACTTAGGGGTGAAGATAAAGCAACAACTGTGCAAACATGTGATTATATAGTGTTTTAGTTCAATCATATATAGTTCCATCCTCTCTGCATACTTGTCTTTGATTCCTGGACTAATTTATCTCTTTTCTGTGACTGACTGAAAGGGATGAAAGAGCGGTGCCAGACATTTGTCAGTGTTGTTGTAAATCTTACGGGGTGCTGATAGATTTCCATATAAATCAAGTATCAGTTACTGTCCTTTTACCCTATTAAAGTCTCAGTTTTCCCCTTAAGGAAGACACAGAGGATTGTGGAAAACTGCAATAGTAAAAAATGTTTTAAATATGTAAAAAATACTGTAATAAACTGCTACAAAGAAGCGGCTCCTGATAACTTGAGGCTCTTGATGACCTTAACAGAGCTGTCTAGGTTTGATCTGAGGGGAAAAAACGTTGCTTATATCTTTAGTTATCTAATTTATATCCACTTTCTGCTCATTTCAGCTTTAAAACTGATGATTTGTTGAACGTCACCAGGAGCTTACCAGGTGTCATGTCCTCTGGGATGTCAAACGAATATGTGTTACGGGAGAACTTGGGCGTGTGGTCGTTGACGTCCTTGACGGTGATGTTCAGCCTCATGTCGGACGACTGTTTTCCATCATCCGCACGCACAAGCAGGGAATATTTCGAACGGCGTTCCCGATCCAGCTTCTTGGTGGCGATCAGATCACCGGATTCGGGGTCAATACGGAAGCTGTCATCTGCCCCGCTGATGATGGTGTACGTCACGAGAGCGTTGGGACCCTGAGAGGACAGAGAATAAAAAGCAATATGAATTTCGGTGTGCTGTGAGTAGTCTCAGTTGAAACCAGACAGGTGACAAAATAAAACCAACATTAATTTAAATAAAATCACAGAATCTTCTGAGTTTGAACACTGATGGAAAAATATGGAAATGTAAGTACTCAACAAAATGTGTCACGAGTTAAAATGTAAAATTTTTTAGACATTTCATTTTGGAAATATCACACTTTTTGAATATTTAAAAAAATATATCGAAATAAAAATCAAAGCAAATTTCAAGACAACTGAAAGCTTTGTTTTATCAAACATCAACTGACTCTCTCTGTATCTCTCTGTTTCCATCTTTTTCTCAGGACTCGGAGCAGAAAAGAGGCCAAAAGATCAGATGGACTCTGGTGAACTTTTCGAGTTCTCAGGCCACAAAGAGGAAGAGGCCGTGAAAACAGGCATCAAAGCCTCTTCAGCTGGTAGGAAATCAGACTGTTTAGCCCACGTTGGCGTGTCACATCTCCAGATCAAATTAGCTGCTTGTCTGGCATGAAGGGAACCCTTCACGGTGACTTCTTCATGGAGACGCACCATAAAAGAAAGACTTGTGGCGCCAGAAAGTTCACAAATTAAGAAAGAGACAGTGAAAGAAGAGTGACAAGAGGGAAGAAAAGAAAACGGATGTCAAAGGAGTTTAACTCTGCTGTCCTCATTTCATGCATGTTTTTGGTTAGAAAAATTTCCTCCACAAAACTTAAACTCTAAAATAAAATAAAAATTGAGACAGGAGGAGAAAAAATAAAAAAGGAAAAGAAAAAGAGTTCATTTTAATCAATTATTCAAGTAATTTATGTCAATTAAAAAACTCTAAAAGTCGAGTTTCCTGAACAAGTAAAATAAATCTGTTCATGCAGCAAAATATTGCTGAATTTTCTGGAAAAAGAAATTTGTGTCGACTTGTTGAGAGAATAAAGTTGAAGGCAGTAAAATTTAAAGAAAAAAGATTCCTAATTGAGCCAAATTCCTTAAAAAAATGTGCCTGATATGAGGCACAGGTTTGGATGATGTCACTAAATTGCCAAATTTCTTTTCCTTTTTTGAGAAAATGTGACTTTTAGCCATCAACTAGACAAGAATAATTGATATAATGGAAAGTTAAGCAGTGTAGAAACTCTTAACACTTCATTTAACATCTGAAATCTGTCAAAGACTCATTTTACAAATCTTAAATCACATAATCTTTTAAAAATGCACATGGTCAGCAGGAGGTCAGGTCATATCAGACAGAGACAAAGAAAAAGGAGCACAGAAGCTGAGTGGTTTCGCTCTGTGCAGAGTCGACTCTGTCTTTGAACTTCTGGAGCTATAAGGTTCCTCTATAAATGCAACCAAAAGATCCGCCGTCACATCGAACGAGCACAGGCACTGCGACACATGCGATCGCTTCGGAACGGGAGAGGACGACTGAATGTGATGTGACACCTGAATGAAGTCGATGACAGAGCTCGACTTTTATATTTGTGCCGGGGACAATGAGAGACAGGACAACTGTCTCACTCTGTGTCTTCTGCCAACGAGGGAAAAAAGCAACATCAAAAAGCTGCTGCTATTCAGCCAGACGAAGCTCTGGTTTCACCTGGTTAAGAGCGAAGTTAAAAGAGACTCTTTCAGCCACATGACTGATGTTTGTGTGATGCTTTTTGATCCCAACAGGACAATGGGAAGGCTTATGGAGAGAGACGCTGCATTAAGCTCCTGCTGTATCTGCATATTGACACATTTACTGCTGTGGTGGCTCACATGATGCTCTATATATTGCACCAACTTCATGCACGCAACTTTATCAAACAGCTACATGAGCTGCTGGGGAGTTTTAGCTGTGCTTTGTGATACAACAAGACACTCTGCGTCTCACTTCTCGCTTAATTCGTAGCTTGCAGGCACACACTTGCTGAGCATGTAAGTTAGATATCAAACCCCTCCTGAACAATTAAGCAGAGAGTTTTTATGGGAGCACAAGTGCTTTTTTAGTTCATTAGCATAAAGTTTAACTTCTCCCAACTCCCTCTTGTTCTGCTGCCAGCTGTTGTTTAGCATCTTCGCCCATCTGATGTTACTGCCTCCTTATGTACAAAAGGTTTTATGAAAATGACTGACACCCCCCAAGCTACCGGATCGATTAACACTTAAAGCAATTAACGCTGGAAAAAAGTGTGTGTAATGAGAAGGAGGTTGCTCATAGAGATGAAAACGCAGATAACCGTTAGCCAGCTCTGCAGCTCCTCTCTGCTCTGAGGAGCTTTAAGCATCTCTCAGCTCGTCGTCGTAGCTCGCTCTCATTAGCATCGTTTCCAGTCATAACAGGAAGCTGTTTTATTAGCAAAAGTAAAAAAAAACCTGTGACAAAGCAACTGTTCACAACCTGTTGTAGCACCAAACTGCTGAGAGGACAAAGTTAGCAGTTTAAGGATCAACTTACAACCACGAGTTAACGCTAACGTCCTTGCTTGTTGGATGTGTAAATGAGCCGCTGCTCATAATAAGGTGATAATGTGTTAAACTTAGAGCAGGTTTCCTCTGCACTGAAGCTGCTAGAAAATATTTAACTGAAGGTTTGAATTGACTGAAAGAGGCCTTCAAGTAACATGTTATGACAGTTTCAGTTGTGCATTGCTGTGCATTAAATCCATTTTTTTATGTCTCTGCCATTTTTTAATAAAATGACACAATGTGCTAAAAGGCAAAAGTCTATTGATACAAATATTGATAGTATCAGTAATGTAAAGTATGAAAACTCTGATAAAAGATTGAAAAAGGTCAAGTTTTTTGTGTTTTAAACGTTCTTAAGATGCAGATAAGTTCTTGTTCGATCTTTACTGGTCAAAAAATATTAATAAACCAGCAAGTTTGGACATTACGGTCTTAAGACGCCTCAAACAGTCATTATTAAAAGGTCGAGTGTTTGATTTGATCTCGTCTCTTTTCCTGCTTTTGTGATGAAACCTCCGTCTCCTCGACCTTGCCTCTCATTGCATTACCAGAGAACTGGTCGGAGATCCAGACCCAGTAAAAAATGAGGGGAAACAAGCAGGACGGCGCGAGGCTCTGCTCATCTAAGGACCCTGCTGTCATCAATCAGTTGCTCCAGATCTGGCAATCCCATCAGCCACCTGGGCTGCAGTCCGGAACCCAACACCCGCCGTTTGCCAATTAATTTTCTGATAGGGTTCAAAGGCAGAGCAAGGGAGGTGGGAGAGAACGAGCAGGGGGTCCATCTAGGCCACAAGCCAACACACACACACACACACACACACACACACACACACACACACACACACTTTTACAGCTGATGAGCAGGAAAAAAGCGTTTCTACACACAAAAATACCTTCACTTTAATTAAAGTTTTACACTAATTCTCCTGACTAGTTTAATCTCCCTTTACTAAATTAAAATATGTAACAAAGGTATCACACACACACTCACACACACACTGCTCGGCCTCTTGACCTTCAACTCAAGGGTTTAACTACTTTACAGCTCTCCAAAGAGACCGTGGGTTGTTTGGGTGGTTGGGTGGGGGGACTGACCAATTAAACAGTGGCGTTCCAGGGAGCAGAGCGAACCAGACTGGAGCAGAAGGAAACTCATTTAGCAGATGAGTGGTTTTTGGGAGCACACAGTTCCTATGAGGAGTGAGAGGTGCGAAGCAGACAGCGCCGGCGGGGATAGCGAGCAAACCTCTAATATGCAAAAAAAAAAAAAAAAAAAATTTATAAAAGCACCAAACAATCGAGCCAATCATAACACAGACTCCTGGAAAACAAGCGGCGGTGTCGTCACTGACGGCGTAAGATAAAAGTTTTATAAAAGGCAGAGATGACCCGACCGGCTGCACCGCTGCTCGGTAAATCTGTTTCGAATGCGTCCACTGCAGAAAGCAGTCTAGACATGAACTTGCAGTGGGTGTGTTGGCTCCTGGAACACATTACTGTTCTTCTGAGGCTTTGCTTACTCTCAGTCTCCTCTCCTAAAACACCCATTGTTACACTTTTCTTCATTAGAAAAGGCTTTTTTTTTTTTTTTTTACCTGTGACATATTTTCCACATCAGGTCAGAATTCTAATAAAACATTCACAGCCTTTCGAAAAAGCACAAAGGGCAGCGTATTTCTCTCAAATGAGGTGAGAAACATTTACAGAGGCCTCGCCTGCGTTCGACCAAACAGCCCGGCTTCATATAGATTTTTCTCTCAACTCGAATGTAACCTCTTCTCTTTTTTTATTTTGGAGGGGGGGGGTGGAAATGGGCAAAGCAAAGAACGGATGCATAGAAACAGCGTTTTAATACCCTCACACATGAATCCCACATGTAGCACTGTTAAATTGGATGGGATCATTATGATGTCTGAATTCAGCCCGTCAGCTGGCCAACAGCTTGCAACTCTTGGCTACTCCGCACTGGCTCACACATGTGGCTTTCTCAACAAGGGCTCCAAATGCGTTCCGTACGGTTAGTGTCAGCGCAACTTAAGTTTCCTGCGTAAGGATGTGGGCAAAGATTTGGCCGGACTCATATCTGGCTCCGAGTATGAGCTGGAATGAGGCACAGGCATCTATTTAGCAAACCTATTCATGGCAGCACTGGAGTTTAGAGTAAACAGATCTGGAATCTGTAATTCCTTTAAAAATGCTCCTCTGCATTCTGTTTGAGAGCCTCCGAGTTTTTTTGTTTGAATCCCAGCTTGAAAGCAAAATGTGGCTTCTCTTCTGAGTTGAGCGATTTTGGAAAACTCGTGCATATAATGTATGTGCATGTGAAGATGAATAATTTTTCTACAGATGACTGAGAGCCTTAAGTTTCGTCTCACGGCTCAGACTAATGCTCGGCTACGAGGAAAAAGTGAGCAAGTGCACAAGTTTG
This sequence comes from Acanthurus leucopareius, assembly GCA_029814765.1. Taxonomy (NCBI): domain Eukaryota; kingdom Metazoa; phylum Chordata; class Actinopteri; order Acanthuriformes; family Acanthuridae; genus Acanthurus; species Acanthurus leucopareius. The sequence continues at coordinate 354,864 of JAQMCX010000059.1, read as the reverse complement.
ATTTCAATACCATATGCTAAACTTAAAGCTGTAAATACTTTGGTGCTGAAAAAAGAAAATAATCAAATAATGTCCTCAAAATCCCTCAACTGAAAAAAACTGACCCGCCTCCAGGTCTGAGATTTACAGTCAATATAGTGTTCCGACTAAAAGAAAAAATAGCCAGAAGTGAGACGTTGTATGACTTTTCTCACATTCGGAGTGAAGAGGAGGGGTGAGGGAACAGCTGTGCAATAAAAGACGTGTGGCCTCATAAGTTAACATTAAATTTAAGTCCATTTTCTCTCCTCTAATCTCTCTCCCCTCTTCGGCCCGACTTTTTCCGTTCAGATCGACTGTGTCCTTTGGCGTGGGCGAAAGGACCGCAGACCCCGGGGATGCCGGCGGGGCCTGCCTTTCGCTTGCTGCAGGATTTAATGTCCATATCCTGCCTGAAGCAGCTGAAGATGAAGCTTTTAACTTATTGAGAGTGAAGCCGGTGATGTAATGTGAACTACGGGACTATCGGAGCGAGCGACGGGCTGAAAAATCGATCTCTGGCCGCTTCCCTTCAGGCTCTTTGACACCAGGAGGCCCCAAGACGTCTCAGACAATGTCAACACACATGAGATAGAGAAAAGGATGATTCTGTGTTTGTGTGTCGAAGGAAGACGAATGTGTGATTCAGAGTGCTGGTCTTTGTTTTTTGTGTTACTTCTTTAAGGTGGACGGAGACGATCTGTCTCGACCTCTTTGTGTCACTGTGTGTTCAGAGGTTTGTTGGCAAAGTTCGTGGGTTAAACTAATCGATCCTGCATCCTCGCTACATTTCTGCAAGACTGATTGGACGGTCTGAAAAAATGTGTTTTTGTTTAGACAAATGTTATATAATCAAAACAGTGATTGATTAATAAAACCAATAACCTTCAAATCTTCTCCTGTGGCTGCACTCTCCATAAATTACGATGGAGATCTTGTAAGTTGTGTCTGCAGTTTAATTAATGCTCATACGAGATCTAATCTCTGCGTTAAACATTAGCATGATGAGGGTAAAACCACATATCTCTTTGCTGGTGAATAAGACTGAGATGGAATTTTATTTAAATATAATTTATCTATATTAGAATACCAATGAAGCTTATGAAATCCCCCTTGTTTTCCCTCTATTTTAAATCATAAATCTCTGTTGTTTGGCTCTGACTATTTTGTCTGACAGAGTTTCACTGAATCAAATATAAAATGTAACTTTTGTTATGGAAAGTGCTATAAACACACATCTTATCACTTATCAGAATCATGATAAATTTGTCACCACTCTCACTTACACAATAAAAAGTACAGGTTTGTGAAGTCACCCCAGGTCCTCCATAGTTCCCTACCTCACTCTTAATGTTGTATTAATAGCTTTTTGGACCTGAAAATCTGCAATTTTGAAATGAAAATGGTCCAACGTAAAGATTTTAAATGTTGACTCAACTCCATTTCAGTCCTGACAGCATGAGTTGGACTCAGAAACCCATTTGAATCTATAGTGGTTTTCTACACTGTAGGAACAAAAAAATTTGGAAGCATATTTTTTAATTCAAATCACTCCAGGATATCTGTTCTGAAATCAGCGGAGTGGAAAACGGGCTCAGTCAAGTACAAAAACACTGTCAGACAGAATAGAAACTTGGGGAGCCATTACCTCGTCTGCATCCGTGGCTGTTAGCTGCATTATCTTGAAGCCATCTCCAACATTCTCCTCAATGGTCACATCAAGGATATCATTAGGGAAAACAGGCGGGTTGTCATTGACATCCTGCAGCGTAATCTCCACCTGCGGAGGAAGAATAAACACCACAGTTTCCGTTAAAGCTCTGCCAAACTGGGCCTGCAACAGCTGTTAAAGACTGTTTCACAGAGAAAAAATAGCACCTCCATCTTCTTGGATTTCAGATGATGAAGAAGCTGCAAAAGCAAAAGAAGTTATCACTTCTGACTCCAGAGAGGCATCGGAGGAAAAGTGTAAACTGATCAAGTGTTGTATTTGACTTGAAAGGTCAAAAAGAAAAGCGATGGAGTTTCTGTTTCATCTGAAAAATCTTTTTTTGGATCTAATAGTCCGACCTTCAGGGCAAAAACAAATGGGCTAATTGGTCGACAATAAATTAAGACCAGGATTATTTGATTATTGTTTTAACTGAATACAAATTAGAAGGCTTAAATGAATACAGATTAACAAGTCCAACTCATAAGTGACTAGCCTAGCTTAGCTGTAACACATTAACTCTGATTTTAATTGCAGAGTCTTTACGACATCTGATCTACCATATAAATTATTGTGCCATAAAAATGTGTCATTTTGCAGAAAAAAACCCTGAAATTAGTAAAACTAGAAACTGGAGTAAAATTTAGTTGCTCCACCATCTTTGTAACTGTGTTTATGCATAAGACAGCAGCTAGATTTAATCATAATATTAAAAAAGTAACCCAAGATAAACTTAAAAATTAGCTAACAACCTTGATGGATTAGCAGTCACTGCCATTTCTAACGTGACTCTAAATTCATGCGATCTGAGGAGGTTGAACCACTTAAAAACAATTTAAACATATTTAATTAGATAAAAATGCATTAAACAAGCTTATTTATTCAATTAGACAGAAAAGCAGAAGGAGAAACAGGAAGAGTTTGTTGTTAAGTTTCTATACAGATGCAGTGTATAAGCTTTATGTTCAGTTGCCATAAACTCACATATATAGAGTTCTGCCTTGTGGGTTCATGTTGGATCTCATATCTCTCACTGTCACTGGAGCTCATGGAAAGTGAAGCTACTTTATACAAATTGGTTTGAGTCTTTTTTTATAGAGACTTACATTTGGTGTAACATGAGTGCAAACTAACTGCAGCTGAGGGATTTTCACTTTTGAGTCTCAGAAACTCAAATAAATACACATTACTGAAGACCACAGACCCCCCATGCAGATAAACTTTGTGCCATGTAGTAAAATTTACTCTGATAATCTAAATTTAGTCCAGACACAACAGTGGGAGGAGTGAACCTGAGATTACATCAATTATTTAGATACATTATGTGATTTTGAGTTAATCCAAATGACACTTTTCCTAATTACAGCAGACCATGTGAACCCACTTAAGGACCCCCAGGGGTTCTCACATCACACTTGGAGAACCTTTTATCATCATCCTAGCTCATGGTTAATACACTACACTGACAAAAGTATGTGGACAGAACTTTCCACATCTGTTTTTTAATGGTTTTTGGATGTGTTAGTTTTAATTAATGTAAATCTTACTGCTCCAGCTGTTAGTAGACAGAATTCGGACAAAACTGTGCCTTTAACTATGTGGCATTAACATTGGGGAATCCCTTTCCCATTGTTTCAGCATGACAATGCCCCTGTGCACAAAGCCAGGTCCATAAAGAAATGACTCTCCTGGTTTGGTATGGAGGAACCTGCCTGACTTGCCAAGAGCCCTGACTTCGACCCTGTCCGACACCTTCAGTATGAACTGTGAGTCAGAGCTTATCGCCCAAGATCAGTGGCTCACAAATGTTTGACACGACACACAAATTTAAACCATAGAACACTAGAACCAAAAGAAAAATGGGAGAAATAGTTTGTAAAAAATGCATTTGCTGCTGCAGTTCCAACAGGAATCAAGCCAACATAACAAAACTGTCCACCTTTAGCAAGTCAGAGGAGCAGTTACATAAGCTCAGCTGTGCTGAGGGAAAGTGGAAACCCTGGAGACAGTGAGAGTGAGACATTTATGGTTTCAGATGTTCTGAGTCTTGTGTGGCAATATTACATTTCCACTCATATCCCACAACTTAAACTGCGTTCTCCTCCACCTCATCCACTAACCCAAATATGCATTTCAAAGCCAGTAAACACGGTTCGCTTTTGAATCATAACAGACATTTTGCTGCACATTCTCTGTTTATTGCCTCTATAAATATGGAAAAGCCATGTTTAAATTCTCCAGTGATAGGATCTCCATTAATGTTGACAGTGATTATGGTAATTCTTGTGCTAGGCACCACAAGATGCCCCCACCTCTCTTTCACAACCTCTGAAACACACACCGACGAATCTGTGCGTTACTGAGATGAAAAAGGAAAAGATCAGTTGTCAAAAGTTGACAATAGGTGCAGCTTTTTGAGCCAACAAGAGTTTCCCAGCAGGCACTTTCCAAGCAGACAATGGGCCTCAAGGCTACATGACCACCAAGGTGGAGGTCAGACACAGCCGCCTATTCTTACCCTGCTATTGACAGGAAAAACAGACCTCACATGTCCTACAAATCTGCTTTCCAACCAACAGTAGCAGGAAACTCTTTGTCAGAGTGGCCGCAGACCCTTTTTTGGAATAAAAATGAGTTCATTAAAGATGTCCCAGAACAAAAAGCTTGAGGGATCCATGGCTGAAATTGAGTCTGGCTGGATAAAATATGCTTCTTGCTGTTTACTGCCAGGACACCGCAGAAGACGAGGCCACAGAAGGGCAAGTCCGCTCAAGGTCACAATTACAACATATCTCCTCACTGAGCACTTATTCATCTGTTCCGCTTGTGCCAGGATCAGGATGTTGTCCACTTATTAAACCGACTCTCAATTGGTGTCTGTGTGTCTGCATGAGTGGAGATAATTACAGAAGAACAAGACAGATTATGTCCTGGGCACCAGTGATGCAGAAGTCGCATAAACAAGCTCACAGTGACAGCGACTCTCGACTCGACTTGCGCCTGAGCCGAGGGACCGGGGCAAAGTCAACAAACAATGAATATTTATCTCCCGCCCTGTGTGTCCCCTTGATGTGTAAATAATGCAAGGCCCACTTCTGTGGAGTGAACTAATTAGTGTAGAAGTGCGGTTTTGAGAAATAATTACGCCTCACGCTTCCAGTTTGCATTACCCAGGTTCCCAAGGGACAGGAATATATCAAAGAGCTTCGGTGAAAAATTCATCGGAGGAAGAGGAAGCGAGGTCAGGAGGGGGGACGCCGACAGAGAGAGAGAGAGACGGAGAGGCAGGAAGAGAGGTTTTGTTCTCTCTACCTGTCTCTGGCGGACCCAGACGCCCCGGCGGAGGCAGGTGAAACACATTAGTTTACAAAGTAAAAGATTGTGTTTCACGAACTACTGTTTCAAGTTGCAGGTGCTGCTAACTGGCTGCCAGGGTTTTATTATTTATGGAGCGGTATGAATGATTCACGCGTCAAGTGGTTCCTGAGCGCTGTCGATTATGAGACTTTAAGTGATGGAATATATTCGTCCAAAAGGTTGAGACTGGATCTCGTTCTCAGCAGTGATAAATTAACCTTGTTGCACCGGAGCATCTCTGACATAAACTGGGAATGACAGGTGGGATAATTTAGATGTCTGAGCTTGTGTTATGTAACACAGGCTCTTTTTTCTCACTCACACAATTCAAATTTAAAGCATCAGTTCACCCAAATTACATGAAGACATATTTTCCATTCACCTCTCATGGTATCTAGCCATGCAGACAGTTTTGTCTTAAGTTTCTGTGGCGACTGCAACATAAACAGGGAGAAGGGATTTTCATTTTTGTTGCCCTCGAAGCATAAGATACATACAAAAGGAAAATTCATAAAAACTTGACTTTCCAGTGAAAAATCTTGCCTATATTGAATAATTGATAGACTTCACTGGAACTAATTTAAAGTAAAGAAGTAGTTCATATGGAAACCATCGAAGGAAGGGTCTAACAGGATTATCCAAAGCTACCAAAACATTGATTCTGGAGAGACACAATGTTGAGTTTTTCAGATGTCATATTTCAATGAAGGGAACAAGATAAATTTCCATTAATCTTCTATGTGTTTGGGTGAAGGCATTTGTTTCAAAGCAGACAATAACAAAACTTTTGAGTTGCTAACAGTTCTGCCAAGTTCTCTGCAGACAAACAGATGGGAAAAAGTCACTGCAGCCACTGAGAAAATACTGTATCCTCATAATTTGTGTGAACTGACCCTTAAATAAAACGAGTGTTGCTTTATAATTCATTTTCATCTTGCAATACTGACACTCTACATCTTTAAAAAGACTTGCTTCTTTAAGCCAAGTAGACAGCAGATATAAATGTACAGACATTAACCTCAAGTGTAAGAGAATACACCAAAATAATTCTTCTGTCTCACCACAAAGTAATATCCGAGGTGAGAAAAAAAAAACAGCTCTGGTTACGACTGAAGGTAAAAGCATCACCTGTGTCCACGTGAGCAAACAAATCCTGCCATTTTCTGAACATCCAAAAAGTTGAAGTAGCACAAGTTTTCATATGTTTCCCACTTAGAACGACTTGCAATTCTGCCAAGTCCTCTGCAGACAGACAGATGGGGAAAAGTCACTGTAGCAGCAAGCGATCTATTATTTGAGTACAATCCCACGCAGGCTGCACACATATTTGGTCTGTTACTGACTCAGTTATTTTTAATAACCAGTAGAGAGTCTGATTAATAAAGTGCAGAATGGTTTGCATTACGGATGAGTAATATGGTGCATGCTTGCTCCATTGAAAAACCTGAAAAAGGTTAAAACTCACATCATTAGCACAAAAATTCCTTCCAGAGCAGACCTTTGCTGAAAAAAAAAAAAAACCTCGTAACCTCTTAGTGCAACTGATGCAACAGTTGGCCTGTAAAAGTTGAGCTCATCTGATCGTAAAAACTGGAGAAGGGTGCGCCTCCTGCAGGAAATAATCATTTCAGAATGATTGAGAGTCTGATTAGATGCTGTCGACGAGTCGGGGTCAGGGGTTGGGGGAAGCACCAACTTCCAGCTCTCATTATAGAGGGCCTCTGAGATTGAATGATTCCACTTTGCATCATCCATTTTTTATTGATGACAAAAAACTAGGATCACAGAATAATTCCAAATATAACACTTCATCATAGAGCCGGTGCCAGAATCATACGCCGTTAAAAGAATTACTCAGGCTTTGGCACAGTATAAACAGCTAAATGGTACAGAGGAATTTTTGCAATGCCATAAAAGAGGGTCAGCAGTAAAAGCCTTTGAAAAGTGCTGATTCCATTATTGTATAATTAGTAAATAACCAAAACTAATCCAACCTGAGCTATAATGCACCGTGTGTTTACGATGACATGATGGCTCTCTGAGATAACATTGGTCTCAGGCCTCAGCCGAGCCTTGTGGAATGAGAAGGCGAGTGAAAGACGGGTACAGCTTGGATTGGTTAGCAGAGTCCTCCAACAGAAGCAGGAAAATGCAATCCAATTGCTGTGCTTCTGAAAGAGGAGCAGCGGAGTCATTGCTAAACTTTCGCATATTCAGACAGAGAGGTTACATCCCTTCAAAGTGCTGACTGCAAAACCTTCGGAGAGCCGCACCCAAGCACGTCGGTGAGGACGCCCTCGCTAATTCCCACAACTGCTTTGACAAAGCATTAAGCTCCCGGGGACTCTTAATAAACTCGCTGCACACTGGAAAATCAGACTCTCCCCACAAAGTGCCTCCTCTTAGAGCCACTGTATTGTACGGAAGAATCTGTCATCCTCTCAACTTTTAAAAAAAATGGATTACCAACCGTCTAGAAAAAGCCCAGGCCAGTGTCTGTGTTCGCCTCACTTAATGTGAAAACCTTATTGCACGATCCATGCACATCTGATGAATGCACTGCTATGTAAGAGAAAATCTAAAAGTGGGACCTGGATGATAAAACGCTACATTCGACATAACTCATTTCCCCAAAACCGGAGATATGCAGACAAAGACCATAGTTATTTCACTTAATCTTCACTTTCTTCTCCACCTCTCCTTATGGTTGTTTCAACTGTTTAGATAGACCGTCATACACTCTTGGCTCCAGATTTATGGAGAGTTCAACAAACCGGGGTTTCTGTGGGTCGAGGACACAGGTAGGAGTGCCATCTTGGCTCTGTCTTTAAACAACAAAAGGAAGCACAACTAAATAATTAAGACAAGGTCAAACTGATCTCTTCCGTGCGGCTTCTTTAACACGTGTACAATCGCAACTGGCTGGAACTGTCAAACAAATGCCTGCAGAGTAATTCATCTTCCAACCGCAGTCATCAGGCTCGGCAAAGTGCAAGCGCGCTCCGGAGACAGGAATTTGAGCGTGCCGGAGATGGGAATGTGCCCGGGAAAAAGCAGACAAAGCTGGACGTCAGCCAAACCTCAACGCACTGTGCAAGAGCAAAGTCAGGATACGATCAGGATCACATCCCCCCTCAAGTCCCCCCAAAAATCTGCTGCAGTCCCATGGAAAGGAAAGGGGGGAAAAAAAAGAAAAAAAAAAGAGCAAGAATGAGTAAGAGAAAGAGACAGACAAAACAAAACAAAACAAAACAGAAGAGCCTGCAAACTATCACAAAGCACCTTGGCCTTATGTAACCAACATGGTGGAGAGAGAGGAGAGACAATGTCGGACAAGTGGTTTTCATAAAGGGGATCACTGTCTTCTCCATGCACCACTTCACCAACTGCTAAAAGATTGTTTGTGTATAGCAGACCCCTCCGAGCCCCCTGCAAACTCCTGCCAAGCAAGGTTCCCTCTGAGCCGATCTGGTGGGACATTTAATCCAACAGAACAAATAACCCGAACGGTCACTTGGACCAGTGTATTGTTTCACAGAGGTTCTGGGCTCGAACTACATCTCTGCACACAGGGGAGTGGAAACAAATCATGATGGATTGCCATTTTTAATGGTCCTGTTTCCGGCCGTGAGCGGTGCAAACTGCAGTTCTTCTTCACTATAAACAGCCGTAGCTCTTTCCATATTATTCCTACCTGGGAGAGTTAGACGGAAAGTTTAATTAGGCCTTGTGCAAGATCAGAGCAGAGCTAATGGAGGCGAGACAAGATTTAGCTCTCCTTGAAGCTGGAGCACAATTCAAAGCCATCATTGAAATTACCATAGCCTATTTTAATGCAGCACATTCTGCATCCGTGGATTAAAAGGTTAGACGAACATCAAAACAAGCATTTCTCCTCTCTCGTGAGATGAAAGGTAAAAAACAAAATAATTAGCCAATTTGTGTAAAGTATGCTTTGAAGAGGTAAGGAAAGAAATGTATTTTCTTTTTATCAGTTGTCTGTCTTTTTTTTTTTTTTTTTACTTCTTAAAAAATGGAGGGAGACTATAACTGGAGTCAGCCGTCTATCAGTATCCATGTTGGTGCCACGGTCTCTGCGTGAGTCTACGGTCTTATCACTCCGCTCTTTCCACAATTACCTTCAATTACGGCATTCAAACCACACAGACCATGGAAAGGAGGGAAGCCGAGAAACACGGCACTTTGTAATTGCTCTTAAAAAGCCTCGAAATAGATCTAAAAATACAGAGGTTTTGTGATTTTTAACCATTTCTGGAACTGAAAAACCCACAGATTTGAGCTGCAATAAACAAAATCAAATCAAATATGGAAAGTAATTTTGTGTAATTACTCAAGTATTATAACACCAAATATTTTACTTGGGTGTTACCATTTTTGGAGACTTCACACTGTTTCAAACCAAAATACAGACCTGTTCACGAACTTTTAATTTTTTCAAACTTCTGATGGCTGTAGTCACAAGTTCCTCTGCTAAAAAACATTTTACATTCACCATGAGATAAACACATTTGCAGTTTTGAGATAACACTGTGAACTTTTTAAGAGCTGCCTTCTGTTAAACTTGATGGCAACACATTTCTACAGGAGGATAAGAGGTAAGAGGATGTTTTCCAGCCTGTAGAAAAGCATGTAATCCTTCAACTGATACGCAAGTAAGAAAAATCCCCAAAATTGGAGATACAAGCTTCAGCTCTCATCCGACAGCTGCAATATAACACACCGCCGCAGTGTAAACTCTCCAAGAGCATAATGAAGCAGTCAGAGTCAGCGCCACCTGGACCACTTACAACATTAAAAATAAAGCTTACAGGTTCATAAATCATAAATTTAACACACTGAAAGGTACCATTCCTCATCATAACCACTTACACTTTTGATACATGAGTATATTTCACTGTTAGATCCTATAAAGGGGTATTTTTCCGATGCAGTATAGCCCTGCACTTAAATAAGAGATTTAAGCACTTCTTCAACCACTGGTGGTGTCCAAAAAAGTTACATTATTGTCTTCTTCTGATGCAAATTCGATTTAATTTGTCTGGAGCCATCGTAAATATATATAGCATAAGATGGGGGGAGATTGTTCCAAATGGCTCAGTGCGTAATGTCAGCAGGATTTCAACAGATAAAGACTAAATCCAGGTGATATACAGAAGATATCAGGCATCCTTCTCCAATTTTGGTTTCCAAGACTTCTGGAAGAGCTGCAAGAGGCTTTAAAGACGATTATGGCATCCATTTCGCGGTTGCTGTCAACCATTGATAAATGCATGAGATTTACAGGAGCCGAGGGGACGAAAAAGCATTAGTGAAGGATCTCTGTTTGGATTTGGCCTAATTATTAATAAGGCACATCTGTGATGACATGTCCCACCTGCAGTAAAGCTAATTCTTGAACTTGGAAAAGGTTAGACAATTAGCTTACTGTAACGATGTTTGGGACTGATTTTATTACCCATTCATTAGATCTGGTTTCCATCATGTTTAGGAGTTCAGATAGCATTAAAGGGAATACTGTTCCCTCTCTTCTCCCTGTCTTCTTGTTTGTTGGTAACAAGGTTAGTGTTTGATATTTGACCTACTTTTACTTTATCAAGCCGAGAAACACACAAAAAACTTTTTTTGAGGGTGGTACAGGTAAACTTTTTGTGAATCTTTTAGAAAAAAATGCACAGCTAATCTTGTAGGAATGTTGGTGTCCATGCACGTCTTAAAATTGAGTTTTACATTGAACATTTGAGCTGGAGTCACTGGTTGGCAAAGCTCCTGGAGACATAAGGATGAGATGAGTTTGAAAAAAAAATGAAACTTAACTGCTGTTTGCTTCATTTAAACAAGCAACAGTGGAGGAGTCGAACACAGCGAGTCAGGAATGTAAGTACATGTGTATATGATTGTGTGCCCCTGTGTGTGTGTGTGTGTGTGTGTGTGAGAGAGTGAGTGAGTGGTTGTGTAGAAACCAGCTTTAATCCAAAACAGCACTGGGTTTGTTGTGTGAAAAGCTCCAGGCACCCCCCGCAGCCCCTGTTTATGTGAAAGACCCCTGCAAACATTAACGTTGGGAGGAACTGAGTGGGGGTGGGTCGAGTGCACTCGGGGGGGTCACGCAGTAGCCGAACTTGTGGCTGACCTGTGCTCCCGACTGCCAACCACAGCTCCTGCTGATCAGACAAAAAATAACACGGTAGCTCCAGTGACAAATTATAAAATGGACGTTTTTGGATTTTATCTTTTTGTATCCTCATTTTGTTATTTCTGTTAATAAACAATTATTTCCTCTGACCCAACAGTTTTGCATAAGTTTACTGTTCAGCACTGCAAAAATCAGAATTACTTACTAAAATTTAGATAAAACAGACACACAAACTTATGGCTGTGAGGTCCAGAATAAGACGCAGTTAGCTTAGTTAGCCAAAAATATTATAAATACAAAAATAAATGTGACGGATGTGATGCCATGTTTTGTTTTGACCAATACTTAAGACTTCCACCTACTGCCACATCTTCTTCATCACTTACCCCCACCTTTGTCAACAAAAACAGGCATCTGTTTTATGCAAAAAAGTTCAGATAAAACCTTCAAAACCCAACCCAATATGAATAAGAAGCCCATTTTCCTAAAGAGTTAGACTGCATTGGACTACGTTTGACTACATTCATCAAGTTGATGGAAAAACATGACTCCATTTGATTGATAGAGTTGCTCTGTGTCTCTCGGCTTCTTTGCTAATTCATTAGCCGTAACAATTTCACAGTGAAGCAATTTTTCAGCTAGCTTAGCGACTGCTTGATTAATGCAGTTGTATATATTAAACATAGCTGCCAGCCTAACTAAGCTAATAAAAATACTGTTTCACACCATCTCCATTAATCCTGATCCAAGAAACGACCTCTTTAGCTTCATAATCATGAAATCTACTGCTCTTTTTCGACGCAACATACGTCTGCTGCTGCCATTTCGGCCTCGGCAAGAAAACCTGATCTTAAGATATTCTTAGGGATGGAGAAATGTTGATGAATTTAACATGCAGGTGGCGTAAAAAAGCTTCTGCCAAATAACTTGACAATGAGGGACAGTTTCCCCCTGCTGAGGCCATTCATGGAAACAGACTGGAGGGCCTTGTGATAGCTCTGCCTTGCCTTTTCCTTTTTTCTCACACACAAATGGATGAAAGTGCAAACTGTGCACCAATCACACGGTAGGCTATGACATGCTTATTCATACACGGTGACACTTAAACCAAACCTTCCCCCCCGTCACACCGCACACATACCTCCACAGGCACTTCCACACTACAAGGAGGTCTTACAACGCTTTACGTTTAACTCTCTTATTATCATGAAGATGGGCCTTTTAGAAGTACCATCCATCTTAATTAACAAGCCATTTGTATGCACTTCAACCCCCAAGACAAAATAGCATGGGAAGAAATCCTGTGGCTAAAGACGAATTCTAGGGCTCTAAGACATCATTAGCGGATTAAAAAAAAAAAAAAAAAAAACTTCAATGGCCTTCCCATGTTGCCTGCACATTTCATTATCTCCCACTGTTCATGGTAATTTCCAGCTACAGCCTTTGCATTTTTACGGAAACGATCCAAAACTTTTCTCCATGGAATGAGAGCCTCCCTTCCCATTCCTTCAGAGTTCCACATAATTTGAGGCACTCTCTTCGTGATTTACGGCCCCGCCGTAACATCAATGCCCCACTGTCTATGAAGCAAAAGCAAGTGACGTATAACACGCCATTCTGTGGCTACTGAAATGAGTCAATATAATTTCTGCCTTCAGACGTCAGGCACGAACAAACACATGTCAGACTCAATATGATCTGTTTTCTCTCACCAGCCCCGTGGCTAAACGGCCTGCAACAAGAAGACATGTTGAAAGATCACTATTTTAAAGAGGCTCTGTTTTGGCAGATATCTGGCTTTTTGAAATGGTCACTTCACTGGGAGGTGGTGTGTAAGTGTGTGTGAGTGCACACATATAGGCTATATGGGGGTCTGTGTCTGCGAAACAGAAGGGAAATGTTTTAAAAAAACAGCCTTATGGGTGATTCGCCATCACAGCCTTCACTTTTTTCTTTTTTTTTCCTTTTGTCTGGCGGCACGCTTGAATGCAGCTGAATAGCCAAGAGACAATTCGTCTCAATTCCCCATTCAGGGAACCTACAGAGACTATTAATTGTCAACTCATAAAGGGCCCATAGATGCCCCATGAGGGAGGAAGCGGCTCATATTCTGAGAGTTTTCTCACTCTCCTCCTCCTCTTTCTCTGTCTCTACCATCATCCATAACACCTTTAGGTTTTCTCCAGGGTTTAGAGGGTCAGCATGCGAGGTCAAAAGGTGATAATTAATTCCTCTGAGCTGTTGCATTGTGGGAGCCTTTGGTTACTCAAGGGTCAAAACCCCAGTTTAGCACAAGGGTGTCATTTGTTAGTTGACCTTTCCTGCAGCTCTGACATGTATTTTGTGGATCGGGGGGAAAAAAAAGAGAAGAAAGCACGATGTTTGACTTCATTTCTATCATTTCTTGTTTAAATAAATACTCCAGACTTTTACCAATAAAAAAGAGAAAGAATGCCCAGAAAACAAAAACTTGTGGGCATTGGGAATTTTGACAAAAAAGAAAAAAAAACTTAGAAAACAAAAACAGCGATGCCGTCCTCCTCGTGCGACTGTGAAAGTGAAACCAGCAATCAGCAAACTCTCAAACAAAAGGGCCCCTCAAAACGACGAACTCCAAAGTCTGACAAAGTTTGTGTTTACGAGCCAGAAAATTGTTGAGTCTAGCAGCGACGGCAACAACAATAACAACAACAACAACAGAAAAAAATCAAGTCATTATCGATATCCAGGCAAACAATGTAGCTATGAAAGATGTGCGGTGTAAACCAAACTCACGCCACAAACACACAAACAAAACCCTGACAAGTGACGTATTAATTCAACATTTACACAACATTTTAAACAACACGTCCAGAGAAAAGTGCATTTTGTACAACAAGAATGCAAATTTCAAAGGGACAAGATCTTTTGGTAAGCATGCACAAGCTCTTAAAAATCAGCTTTTCTTTTTTTCCCCAGTTGGTGTTTGGGACAGTTTTAACTGGATGTCATTGCTAAGAGCTCATCATGAAAACAATATTTACCCACAACCACTCAGGTCTCCTTTCATGACGTTTTGTGGATTCAGGAATGATATACCAATCATGAAAGCTACAAATCATGCAAGGACGACCAGTCACGGAAGCTAAGTCAAAAAATCAAAAAGACTGGTTCGACGGTTTGTACGTCATCCAGGACAAGAGGGAGGGAGGAAAAAAAAAAAGCTTTTAATGTTTAAGCTGGAGGACGTCTGGCTGCTGTCACTCAGTGGAGAGAAGAGGATTTAAGAAGGGCTGCAGGGGTAGAAAGGGCTTACGGTGTCACATATGATCTAGTCAGCGACAGGAACAGTCACCACGTCCACCTCCACCCGCCCGACACTCCCCTCCACCCACCACCACGGCTCGGTATGCATGGACGAAACCAGCCGCTTGGCACGGCAGGACGGAGAGATGAGAGGGAAGAGAGGGGTGAGAGGGGTGAGAGAGGAGAAATGAGGGCAGCAATTGAGAGGCCAGAAAAAGACAAGTGAGGCCCTAAAGTCAATTGGGCCTCTTGTCTCTCTTCTCTGCTCCTTTTCTTTCTTTTCTCTCCACCTCCTCTTATCCTCCCCCCTCTTTTTGTTGTAAACCCCCCTTCACACTCTTCTGAGTCTCTATTTCAGCTGTCTTGCCTCAAACAGTGTTGGGCTAATATTCCACCAAAGGTCACTTATCAGCAATCCAATGCTGATATGAAGGATGACCCTCCTTAAGCAGAGTTATGAGGCACTACTGTGCTGAAATTAGCACAACTCTTTTTAATCTGTGTTACTGTTACTGTAAAAAATACTTCTTAGATCTCAAAGAACTTCAAACATCCTAAAAATTCATCTGGAAAATGGAAACATCCTAAAAAAGACTTCAGCAAACCTCAACAGGTGACTTCATGCATGACCAAACAAGAGTCTATAGTTCTGCAAGTGGCACAGTGGTGCAGTGAGCTAAATGCTAATATGCATGCTCACAATGACAATGCTAGTATGTGGATCGTTGAAAGGTAAGTTTATCAGTGCTTACCATCGTAGTTTAGCATGATTAACTTAAAAAGCTAATGCTGGCTTGTTACTGAACACAACAGGTTGATTGGAAAGTAATCAGTTTCTTGGTCTTTGGTGAGTAATGGACAGTAATGCACTAAATGAAGGTTGTTAACTACAAGCTGCAGCAAAACCTGCCTGTCGCTAGCCGACAAATCAGCTTTCAATATTCACTGTCTGTCAAATTTAAGTCCATTTCCACATGCACATCCCTCTCTGGGTCTTAATATCTGTTTTTATTTTCTCTACCGAACTCTAAAGCTCCTGTTTCATTTGAAATTCCTCTGACATGTTGCTCAGATTTCAAATAAATCTCTTGCCCACCACTGTTCACCTCTACCTGCTTAAACGATACCCAAGAGCTAAGAAAAATAATGACATGTTCCTAACTAAATAAATGCTACTGTATGGCTCCATTCTGTGAAGTTTAGCACACCAGACTGTCACACAGCAAGAGGTTTATTTTCCATTACAGTGATATAATTTCCACCTGACATGAAGCTGGGTTTGTTGGTGGACTATTGCTTTTCTCGTCTTTCTACCCGATGAAGGGTTTTGCTGAGCAGACATTCAAGAAGTCTGTCTCACATTCACACAGTTAGCACACATGCACACCTGGGAGCTGCTCAGTGTAAAAACATCCATCTTCTGCTGGCTGCGAGAAGCTTTACTCCAGCAGTTGTGGCTTGAATGAGTTGGTAAAACGTCTTTCTCAAGGGCACCTGAATGTTTTTTTATTGTGGAGGTGTTTCATTCAAGTTCTTCTCTCCATGTTTTTCTAGGCTGACTGTAGTTTTACAAGAATTTTTTCTTTACTCAGAGCTGCTCTGGAAGCATCAATTATGTCATTAGCTGAACATTGTTTTTTTATTTAATATTCTGACATATTTATAATTGTGAAACATTGTGAAAATTTAAAGTAATGGACAAGCCCTTTTTCCTGCCTCCGCACAGCCTTTTTACATGTTATTTTAATGTCAAAGCAAAGAAAACTAAATCTGAAACTTTACTGTGCACATTCTCCGGGCTCAAGTATCTAACTGGGAACTTGGTCAAATATGATAAAACTCTACAGTAAAAGACAAAATGAAAACATAAATATCATGTTATTCCAACCATGGGGTTGATGAATTTAAAATAAAAGCAAGCTGTCTACTTTAACTTGACAGCTGTGGGCATGAAATGTCTCATCTGAACATTGAAAAGTTATTAAGCTAGCTAAACTACGCTGGCTGTGGTCTAACATTACTTATCCAGTATAAAATGGTTCTTTGTCTCCATCCATGAAGCTTTAAATCAAGGTAGAAAGGATACTTCTGAGGAATGTTTTCATAGTTAAGACTGCCTCTCTGTGTAAGTCTTTCTAACCCTTTAGCTACTGCTTCTCTGCATGTCTCCACATTGTCTAGGAATGCCTTTGCATTGCATGGTAGCCCTAAGACTTGATATCCAAAAAAGAAAGGAAAAAAAAAGTCTCCTGAGGCCAGATGGTTTGGCCGGACAGTCGAGGCCGTCCACAGAGGCAACGCCGAAGCTGGAGCTTTTTCTGTTACGCTTCAAGCTCCAACACGCTGTAATACCAGGATTCAAACTCATTGGGCTGCATGATGTTTAATTGAACCACAAGCTGTTAATCCAAGGAAAGAAAATCAACTAATCCAGATTAAGGTCAGCCAGACGGGGAATGGAATTGTCAAAAGCACTCCCTGGCCTGCTGGGTACCTTTGGAGATCGGGCTCATTACTCGAAAGCCAAACACGCTCACGTGAAACAAACACCAAACAGACTGGAAGGGTTTTGTCGCGGCGTGAGAAGATTTTGACATAATCTCGTACGAAGAACACAACAATTGTTTGTTTGTTTTCTGCTTAACTAAGGATCCAAACCAGGAAGAGATCAGTGTGAGAAATGTGTGAATGGACTAATCCATGAATGGAATTTTAACAAGAGAGTTATTAAGTGTGAGAGGCGAGCAGTCAGACGGTTGTGATGGCACTGCTTCATAGCTACAACACTTATTCACCCTCTTATCTTCTGCAATAGGCAAACACACTTTCTTGCTCAGTTTTTTCTTGTTTCCAAAAACACACACTCGTCTAAACTTTATCAGCATTTCAACATCTTTCTTTCACGGCCTTTCCCTCTTATCTTCCCTCGCTGTGGGATTGACCGGGCCAACGGCATATCTTTATGAACACAGCGCTGGCAGGCAAAATTCATAAATAGTTCTCTGTTGCTCTGGTGACAATCCCATCGTCAGAAAAAAAAACTGCAAGGTTATGTCATTTCAGTCCATTGCGTTAATGCAACAGCGGGACACTTGGCTGGTCTCACTCAATGTCCACTGGATACAGAAAAAAGTGTGTAAAGCAAAAAAATATAGCGTCCAGCTTTGACAATTAAAGAGAGTAATTGACCTTCAAACAAAATAAAGATAAAAAATCCATAAATTGAGATCTATTAATTGTCAGTAACACTAAAGTTCCTCTATTTAATGGTCTCTGTCAGGTATTGATTAACAAATAAACTTGACTTAAGCTGGATATTTCATTCTTGAGTTTAGAAATCCTGATCCCAACTCAACATCTACCTACTAGCCTTTTTTAGGGCTTTTAAACTGTGGAACATGCTCCTTATCATTGCTTATCAGTCCTGGACTTTGTGTTTATAATACACTGTAGCTCTTCTAGATGTTTCTGTTGATTAAGTGCTTCAATTTTGACAGTGAAAATATAGTTTTCATATTGTGGTAAACGACTGGCTTTTCTGCACAGCGTTCCCCTGTGAACGAGGGGGATAAATGTTCGTGTTATTGATGAATAAACTTGCTTTTGTTGCCATATTGTGTCAGTCTGAATCAATGTGGCCCATTGTAGTTAAATAATTAGGGGATCTAATGCACACTGCCAGGTTTATAAATGAGGTGCTTTGGATTAATCTCTTGAGCAACGACAAATGGCACCAAGCACTGCACTCCGACTCTTATGCTAGCTGGTCCCCTGTGACGTGCTGTAATAGCCTTAGAATGTAAAGTATGTGAAGGTAAACCGACGTGAATGTAATAAAGAGGGATTCTGTACCAAATGTTGGCCATTAAATCCAAGTAACATGATACTTGTAGCTGCTTTGTGCAACACTGATCATAAGACAATAAAATTTAACTACATGCAACAACCGTTTGCAAAATTATTTATTTAGCCGAGACATCCCTCATGTTTTCACATCTCTCGCAGGTAATAATTTTAAGGCTTTCAGGCATGTCAACAGATGGGACTACCGCTGGATAATTTACAACTGAGGACAGTTAAACGGCGTTCCAAAGGCGGACATGAATAATACATCCCATACTGTATCCCATGCAGCACTTCTCCTAACACTCACTGAGTGATTTCAGTTGGGACTGGACACTAACATTTGTCCAAAATGGCAGCAGTGCAGAGGAGCGAAAAAAGAAAAAAAAAAAGGGCCAAAATTTGACTAAGCAGCTGTGTTTGGGAAAGGAAACTATCTATCAAAAATTGGGAATGATATATGCTAACTTCTCTGAGCTAACCCCGGACTCTGCGTGTGTTGTCTCAACTGCGACCGTTCTCAGAAATCCATCACGGCCTCAAAGACAGACGCGCAGCGCTCTGAGGCCTCCGCAATTAGAGAATCAACAGCTGGGGAGACCATTAGACACTCCTGGGTGTTTGCTTCATCTCCTTTGTTTAGAAAAGGCCGAACAGCACGGACAAATACGGGGACACTAATGAATGGTGTCTGTCACTGTGAGTGGGAACGCCCGGGTGGGAAAGTTTTCAAGGGCAATGATGTGAATTTTGGGGTAAAAATGGCGGGGAAGGGGGCTGAGGGTGACGTCAAACAAACGGTGGAGAGCAGTTTGGAAAATCTTATTAAGATGTGTAATTTTTGCAGATGTTCATTATTCTTTGGTCAGGGTTAAGAAAATAAGTGGTATTACAGTTTTGCCATTTGTCTTTGGAGAACAGATCATTGGCCCAAGTCTTCGCTGTGAGCTATTTGAAGCTACTTTAATGTATGCAAGGCAATCAAACCCAAATGTGAACGTAATGGTGGCCTGATGAATAATCTGTACATCGTGTGCTTTCAGGCTGGATTTGGAAAATTTAAAGCACCGACTGGGTCGTGTTACCGCGTGTGTGTGGCCGTTTACAACACTTCTGAGCCCAATTATCTGCATCAATACCAAATTCACATCTCTGGCATTAATTTACATCATGCAGACTACAGGTAGGACTCAAGGCATGAATATGGTGAAATAGTGAGAGTGTGGGAGTCTGAGAACTGTCCGCCATATCTTAAAGAATTAAGATAACCCCGAAGTGAATCACTCAACATGGTCTAAAGCTAATCTAAGCCCCAGCTGACGTATTCTGCATTATCTCACCTACACTCACACACCAGCAAGCACACACTAAGACACACACGCACACATATAAAAACAAACACAGATTACAGATGCCATTTATCCTCCATAAGTCAAACTGAGGGCTGGTTAAAGTGTACGCACGGATGATAAAAACCTTTACCCCAAATACCCTAAATGTGGTTACGTCTGCTTTTTAGGAGATACTCAGAAAAATGAGATACAGAGTGTTTGCATCGTGCTGCCACGGCTTCCAAGAGAGTGACAGTGATCATTTTTTTCCCCTTTTTCTTGGGCAGAGTTCAACAAAGGTTGTAAACGTAATCCATCCAAAAAGGAGTGTACTCCTCTCTGCAGCTGACTCCCCTCAATGTTGTTATTGGCAAAGGCCCTGGAGCTGGCAATTGAAAAGAGTGATGCTATTTTCTGTAACACTCCCCTCTTTTCTTCTTTTACTTTGTTTTTTGTTTGGTCTTCTCTTCTCATCTATTCCTGAAATGTTAGACAGTAAATATGTTGATTTTTTTTTGGTCAAGTGTGGGCTAGAAATCGAAGGCCTGTAATCAGTTTGCCAAACCTCCGTGCATTCACTGGGTCAGCCTGTTTATTTCCATCTTGATGACACTGTCAAAAGTTGGTTCATGCTTAAGTATGACACATTAGGAGCTACAAATCCACGCTGCTGTGTTATGGTTAAACTTGTGCCAGAATAGGCCTGTGTTTTGTAAAGATTAAATACAAAGCGGCACGAATGCAGAGTATAAAACCCAACTTTCTCTCCGAGCATGATCAAGATCTATTGCCTTAGTATGGGGTTGTCAAATTTAGAGGCACTACATCTTGGTCATTTTCCACACATTCCACAAGTGTAACACAAGTGTATTTATGCTGCCCATAAGCTCCGACATGAAAACGAATGGGGTAATTAAACCACTATTGACACTAATTAAATGTTCTCCAGCGTCCAGATTTAGAAGATAAACAGAGCTGAGCCAGATTTAGTTCAAACTGTAACCAACTGTACCATCATGTCCGTAAATCAGCTTTACAACCACAATGGGGGATTTACTATCTAACCAGTGCTGTTCACCACTGGAAGCTCATATACACATACATGTGTGAAGATTAACAGGGGAGAATAAAAGGTTTAATGCTGCAATATCACGCTTAATGCTTCGTGAAAATATTATTAAAAAAATAATTTGAAATCCGTGGAAAGTTTGGAGACCCCAGCTGGCAGAGAGAGATGTTTATTATGGACAAATAACCTACTAACTCATCTCTTTGCTGTGATGCCAAAAGTAATTCAGTCAGAGGAAATGTGACAGCTTTCAAACGCCGTCTTCCTCCATTTCAGTACAAGATGCTTCAAAGGGAGAAAAAGCTTTTAGCAGACCACTTTTACAAATAACTTGGAAGAACTCGGCATGGAAAAAATATGCTTCTGACTCCAGTAAGGAAGATCTGAGATGGTACCAAGAGTTTCCGAGCCGAGCTCCACAGTGGGTCTGCAATAGGAATAAAGAGCACATCGCACAGAAAAAAAGACCTTGACAAAGAGCAGCTGGGGCTGAAACATTGCTAAATAAACCACTATCCCTCCAACAATAAACCTGCAGTGCAAAGATATGTTTTCTCTCTTTTTTTATTGTCTCTTGTAAGAAGAACTTGCGTAAACGGACCCCTTTCCAATAGTTTCCCTTCTATGGGCATTGCTTCTAAATTAGGGAAAAGCTGGATAAACAAACAATCCCTGAGTCACAATGTGAACGAAACAATACCCAGTGGCACCGCTTAGTGTTAAACCACTTCTGGGCAGATCTGACCGAGGCGACACGAGGCTGAAGGAGGTCGTAAAGTTAAGTCAGCAGAAGAAGGGGAAGGAACGAGACACAAGGGTGGGGATTGTTGGAATTCTCGCGGCGCAGCCAGCACAGCTTCCTGTTATTTGTTTTGTAGTAAAATGCTGACTCTCGGGGGGATATGAGTGACCGTGCTGCTGGACACAAGTCGCCGTCTGTCCTCTGACCGATGTCGTCCGCATGACGCTGTGTGTGAGCGAGGGCGACTGCGTGAGCTTGAATGTGGGTTAACTGTGTGTGTGTGCCTGTGTGTGTGGAGTTTTTTATGTATCTGCACTTGTGAGTTGCTTTTTTTGTTTTGTTTTGTTTTTCATAATTAGGGTTCACATCCTTTTGAAAACCTCCTTTTGTTCCAATCTAATTCAGCAAAAGGGGACAATAAACCACATGAAGGCTGGATTCAGACAGTAACAATGATCTTGTAAGCAGCAAACTTCACAGAAAAGGTAATTATGGTGAATAACTAATAATAAATATCACAATAATAAAGGAAACTCATATTCTAAAAGACGGCCTCGACTAATTAAGATCTCATCCGGCACTGGCTGCAAAAACAGGGAGGAGACAACAGCTGCATGTTGGAAAGGTTGTTATAATAATACAAACAGAAAAAAGAGAAGACAGAAAAAAATACACATGTATATAAATACTTATACATGACCTCAGACAGAGGAAGTCACAGTACAGCTTAAAGGTCAAGACCACAGGTGTGTTTGTTTCCCTTCACATTGACTAAATGTAAATTTTAGCTTTGGTTTTGTCCTAGAAAGCTATTTTTTATCAACACCGTATAATCAACACCATATAACTGCTCTTAATGACTGTTCAGGCGATGATATAAGGAACCAAACTCTGTAAACTCTGCACATTCAAAAACCAAAAAAGGTCCAATTTTCCTCCTTTTTCTTTCTTGTTGCTATTGTGACACAGACGGCACAGCTGGAGACAAACAGGCATGTTTTATTTTCCTTCAGAAGAAGAGATTTACTGGCAATTATTCTTGTATAAAAACAAAACGGAGCTCCACACGGAGGAAAACCATCAGCATCAGAGCGAACGTGGATTCATGACACTGTGTCAATTATACCTCTGTATTCAAGTATATTCAGAAACTGTTTGTATTGTAAGAGACACAAACACCTATAAACGCTTACAGAGTGCACCATTAAATTACATCTTCTTCAAGGTTTAAAAGGAGGGAAATAGCAGTGATGCCCATCAGACTTGGTTCAGTCAGAGTTATCGAATATTAAAAACCCATCTTTGCTCTGTAAATCTGACCTTTTTTAACCTCAGACATGAAAAACCAAAGGTCATGAACTGTTTAAAATAGCCAAAAATGTGAAATTATCAGTTGTCTTATTGGCATCGATGATAAGAAGCAGTAAGTTATCTGTTATTGTTATTAGCTTAAAAAAAAACTCATCATGCATCACTGAAGCAGATGCATATGCTTGTGTGTGTATGTGGCTGCAGAAGTCTACACATCAATATGTTTATTGGCAAGTAATTCAACTGACTTAACACCATGAACATATAAAAGTCAGAGGTATAAATCATAGAGAGTAGTACGATGGAGTAAAAACAAGCAAAAGAGAACAAATAAATTCATCTGAAGAGAGAAAAAGGGAAAATATAAGAGAATAAAGAACGGAAAAAAAATTGAACAGAACAGAACGAGAAAGAGAAGATGAGAAGGTAAAGCAAATGACAAAAGAAAGAAAGAAAGAGGAGGAAAAATAAAAAAAGTAAAGCAGTGTGAGCGAGGACTGAACAGACTCCACGCCTGGAGTTTTATTGTCTAACTACTTAATTGTAAATAACAGGCCTCAGCGATGTGAACGACCATTCATTCGCCCAGACAGAGTGATTAATCCATGCTGGGCTTAAGGAGGGTGGGCAATATGTGTGTATGTGTGTGTGTGTGTGAAAGACAGGGAGTGAGAAAAAGAGAAGGGTCTTTATTTTCCTTTCTTTCGTGTCTATCTCACGACGCTGCAGGTCTTAATTGGTTAATTTCATAAACTTCTCAAAGGGAGGCTTGCCGACGCCTCCCCGCCTTCCTTTGAGAAAAACAGGAGCCGGCTCAGCATCGCTACCTGCAGCTCCTCTGGTCTTTGTTGCGGAGGGGGATGAGAGTCGGACGGCGGCCGCGGGGGTTCCTTCACAGGGAAATACAGCAGGGAGATAATGGGCACGTTGAGGCTGGGAGGGAGTCGGAGCTGGTCACTTCCCAGTGTTTTGTCCATGGGAAGAAGTCTATGACCTGCTCATTATTGCTTTCTGGGGTGCTGCTGTGATATCATAGCTAACAAGCTGGTCTGGGAATTGAGCAAATCGGACGTGGAGCTTTGCAAGATGCTTTTGAATGTCAGACTGTCTGTTAGCTCAGTTAAAATGTTAGTGTTGAGAATTACACATTGGAAAACTAAAATTAGAGGAACACTTCTATTAGTTGTAATGCAAAAATTAACTAAATATGTCCAGAAACTTCCACATCTTATAGTTGGAAAGCTAACTTCAGCTCACTGTCATAGTCTGAGGCTCTAAGACTGAAGAGAACAAGAGATTTTATGAAATGTGGTTGACACATCTGACCTTAAACAAAATGCTGTTTAATAGCGAAGATCAAAAACAACAACAACCTGAAGCTAAAAGATTTTGTGCTAAAACACTCCAACTAAATGTAATAATAATGTATCTCCCCATTAAGCTGTTGCTTTGCTAGCAAGTTTGATTGTTGCAACACCATTTTTTAAATCACTATGTTGAAACTAAAGCACTGTGCACACAAACTTGTTGATAAGTAGCTTGTGAAGCTCAGTGTAACATATGTACATATATGGCCATGTGTTTATACACCACTGTTTCCATAATAAATGTCCAAGCTGTCTTCTTCACTTGGTAACTGAAGTGATTTTGATTTTGGCCCAACTATGTAATTTTCATGCCAAGGAGTCATTTGGCGTCATGCACAAAAGTGTTAATGTTTGTTTGCCAACTGACCAGAGGAGTTGTTTCTTCTACATGAGGCTGAAAATAGATTTGATACGCTTGAAATAACATTCAATGAATGAAGCATAATTGTGCATTACCGAAACAGCCAGCTATAATCACTCAATAATAACTGCATTAAATGGCCGCCTGCAAAATTGGTGCAGCCAGACATTGAAACGTCTACATCAGTTACTCTCCGAGCAGGAGTCGCCACCAAAATGCTGCTCTTTTGGAAGAAAGACATTGTTAAAACCCCCCCTATCAAAGCCTGGGATCAGAGTCTTTAAAGTGTTTCGACCCTAAAATGAGCGAGTGTGCCGAGGCTCTGACGCCGAGTTTACGCTCCTCATCCACGTCAGCGCGGACCCTGCATGCATGTCTGGTCCGGGGAGACGATACCATCGATGCCTCTTTTTGTCGTGTGTGACGAGCTTACCGCTACCTTTCCACCGAGCCTGACGATTATTCCTCTCATTTATTTATTTACAGGATTTTGTGCTGCATTATCAAGCTTTTATGAGAGAAATTCCAGCCTTTGTACGATGGAGATCCCTTCACGGCAGATAAAAACTCAAAGCATAAACACGCTCCCATTAGGGAACTGGCGGCCCACCAGCCTTTACCTCAAAGGGATCTGTGTTATCTACACAGCAGCCTTGGGCTCCGTCCCGGTGATTCACTGCTGGGACCGCTGCAGAGGACTTTGAGATGAGCCAGGTCTGGGTGCAGCGGCGGCCTAAAGGCCAATCTGTCTCCATAAAATTGACTTGTTCGCTTGAAATGAAAGAACAAGGGGTGTCGGCATGTTTGAATCCGTGCGTATGTTCTCTCAAAGCAATCCTAAACTCGCTACGTGTGAACTTTGCAAGTGTGCATTAAATCAACAAGTATGAGCCTCGGGGACTCGTGACACTGCAGCATTCTCATGAAAGAGCAATGCCTAAAAAGGATGAATTTCCCTCAGGTGGCATTTGTCTTTCGGCCGTTTCCTATAAGGAACCATAAATATTGTCCTGGGTTTGGTATTGAAGGGGATTTTTGAGATCGACCCCTTCGTGTGCTCATGTGCAACATTAGAGGTACTGTAGTGCTGCTGCCATCCATCAGCATCCACAGAGCAGTTTACAGTTCTATAAAAGTGTTGGTGTGTCTTTGCCTTTCTGTAAATCAGGTGTGTAGAAGACTGACATCATACGTAACACAAGACTAATAAAACAGCGACTGAATCTAAAGGAGTTTTATAAATAATATATATTAAGAAGGTCAGGTGGCAATAAAAAAGGAGACTGGTGCACCATGGGAATGCTGTCCTGCTGCTGAGGCACTTTTTTATATTCCACAAAGAGTCTTATGAAAAGGAGATTTAAAAGAAGCACGGAGGTTTTGTCTTGCAGTCGGCTTGAGAATAAAGTTCGAGACGAAGTTGAAACATGAACTGAAAAATGAGCTACCAGTAAAAAAAAAAAAACAGTTTGCAGAGAGTGTTTCAGCGAGCGAGCCAAAAAAAGAAGCAGAAACACAAACATTCACATCTGCAAACTTTCCTTTCATCTCAACTTTCCGTGCCGTTAGCCATGACCACCGTTCACATTTGCATTTACATATAAGACTCTGCAGAAGCCATCTTATTTTTTGCTTATTGAGGCCACTTATCAGCTGCTGTTGCCAACCCGGCATAAATCCCGAGGATTAAAAGACTTCAAAAAAAAGAAGTTTTGGAGGGTGTAGGAGGGTGGGTGGGGGGGATAAAGTAGGGGGGGTTTTCGGGCGGAGGGGAGAAGAAGCCGACAGGATGAAAAGAAGTTGGGGGCCCATAGAAATGCTAAGGAAGTGGCCCTCTTTTTCTCCCCCCAAGTCGCTCAGGGGTAGGAAGTTCCCAGCTCCGCCACTTCATTAATTCATGCTATTTAACAAGCGGGATTGTGGTGGGGCTTCTTCGGCCCCCTTCACACTGGAACCAACAACAGTGCCATCAGTAACTGACAACCCCCCGGGCGGAGGGGCTATGGCCTCCGGGGTCCACGCTGCAAACAGAGCCACGGGAAGCAGAACCTTGCCATTCAAGAGTTCAGCCTTTATTTGTCATCCCTGGTTTCTCCCCACCATACACATCCCCGATCATGGGCCTCCGGGGGTGGACGGCGTACTGGAGGATGAATCTCCACTATTTCCTATTAGGACAGAATAGAGGAAGGGGGTGGGGTTGTGTGTGTGTGTGTGTGTGTGTGTGTGTGTGTGTGTATGGGGGGGGGGTCGCTCATCAGAGGAATCAGTATGCTCATCCATAGCTTCTTAACGTTCGCTGACCACAGGGTTTGTGAGATGCTGGGAGAGGAGGAGGAGAAGAAGAAGGAGGAGGAGGAGGAGGCGGCAAGAAAAACTTGCAATGTGCTTTCAGACCAAATCATCCAAACTTCTGTGGCGTATTTTGCTACGTGTTTGTGGGTAAATGATTCACAGGGTGTTTTCTCTTCCAAAAGCAATGAAGCAACCAGAACTTCATCCAAACTGAAATTTACAGTCTATGAAAAACACAACAGCACAAACCCTTTTTAACAGCTCTTCACAGATTGAGCTGATTACGCCCCACTTATATCTGAAAAAAGGGCAAAATAAAGTACTGAACTTTTTATTTCTAACATATTTAAGGTTGAAATTTTTGCCGAGATTGACATGAAACGTAAGTTTTGGTTTTGATTTAGAAAATCAACATGAGCACATTTTTCTACAGAGATTACGAGATAGAAAACTCCATAAATAATCAGCTAACATCTGAGAACAAAGACTCAACTAATACCAGAACAATACTTAACGTTTCCCAGCCTGAGGGTTGGGGCCCTTCGAGGGGCCACAGGATCATTAGCAGAAAAGGAAAAAAACATGTTTTGTGGGGCAAAATTTATGTTTCTGTTATCTCTGATATTTTTCTTTCTGAGTTCTTGTAGTCTTGCAATGCAACAATCGTACATGCTGTGTCTTATATTTAGATGCTGAAGCATGAGATTGCTGCTGAAAATGTACATACTTGTAAAAATATTAATTACAATAATGGACCTTTTCAAAACTAGTGACTGGATTTTGCAAATTTATGTGATACTGACGCTTGGTGAGTAAAAAATAATACACAATACTCTAAAAAGTTTAAATGTGAGTATCACTCACATGACACAAGACAGATGCTTTTAAACTTCATGCAACCCTGACTTTGCACTGGATACACACTGATAGTGCCCGGTAATGTGCTGCACATGTGGGTTTCCTTCAACAACATGCAAACACACTAAGACCCCCCAGGGAAGCCTCATACGGACATAAGCTGACAGATCATCGCAGCCATGAGGGCGGATTGTAATTCAGCCTGAAGAAAACCTGCATGTGAGGTTTTACTATGATTATGGAACGAAAGCTGGGTTATCCTCTTGGTGAATTAGTCGGAGCTAAATTGCATTAATGCCTGTCTGAAAGAATGTTACCCAGAATCCTTGAGGAGATCCTGCCCAGGCCCCACATCACTCACCGGGCCTGAAGGTGCTGAAATCAGGGGTTACATTCCCCTATCTGAAACCTCAGCTGTTCAACGATCTGCTCATTTATTATCTTGCGCAACCGTCGAGGGACGGCGACTGAAAATAAACACCGCGCATGGTGTTATATCGTCAAGTGACAGTATCTTAAGTCTGTTATCTACAAGTGTGACACCATAATGAATGAGGCTCTAAGAGGACATGGATGATGTCTTCTCTCAGGCCATTAAGCCCGGCCGCATGCGGGTGAGACCGGGGAAGACGGGACAATTTGCGAGGACGGCTGCAGGCTCAGATTGTGGCTCGGCCTCATCCTGTAATTGCTAATACAGTTATTACGGGATGCCAAAGGGGGGGAGAGACCACCGGAGTAGGATTGTCCCTGAATTATCACAGTTGCCTTTCAGGGGCCGTGGAAATCCTCTAAAGACCAGCGATTCAGTGACACACAAGGCTTTTATCGTCGTCCCACTGGGGCCCGAGAGGATCCCCACGAAGACCCACAAAACACCAAACCTCAGGCGCGCACATACACACACTCGACTCACACACACATACACACAATAAGAAGAAAAATCCACAAATACACAATACCTGATGATTCAGTGTCGGTATTTGTTATACTTAGATATTCTTAGATGTTGGGTATGTGATGTTTTAGGGCTGAAATAATTAGATGATTAAGTGGCAACTATAATTAAAAATGATGAATCAATCATGTTTTTAAAGAATTTTTTTACTTTTACAGCTTCTGGACTGGAGATTTAAGCTAAGTTTGTTGCTTTTGTTTAACTTTTTTGACACTAAACTGAATAATGATGGATTTGTCAAACTACATTGAGCATCTTTATTATGTTCTTATATTTAAAAGACTATTAAGAAAATAACTAGTGAATTAAAGGATGAATATAATAATTTTTGCAGCCTTAAATGCAAAAAATGACAAAATAACTAAACTAAAAAAAGTGATAGATTACAACCTTTTTCCTACTTGATTTTTGAGTGTGCTCTAAACGGACACTATCATTGAAGTGGTTCCTAATGGAGTAAAATATTCTCTCTTTGTTAAGTTTTATTGTCAGTCGTGTTAAAAGTCAAAAAGCATAAACCAACCGCTGTCTTTCCTTCACTCTGCGGTGGGAAAAGGGTGTGTAACCACGGATATAACAGTCGTCCAGAACATCCTAACAAGCCAAAACCATCAAAGCCTCATGCAAACAAAACTCTGATACATCTTTGGAGACGACAGCTGAAATTAATGGGGCGATGTCATCTTTTAGAGAGGTCATCTTTTAGCCGAGAAGATCTGAGCCGAATCAAAAGTGCTGTTTATTCTTCAGATGTACACAGAACCGAATGGAAACGCTCTCAATTAATACTTCAACTTCTCCTCCTTCAGCAAACTTTATTCCCATCTTAAGGAGCTTAATGTATCGCGACAGATGTAGAAAAAAAACCTAAAAGAACCATTTAAGAGACAAACCTCTTCTCTCCCCTTTTTCTTCTCATTTCACGGTTAAAACATTTCCCAGGATGGGACACATCTTTTTTGAATGAAGTAATGAGCATTAAGGACGCTCTCGCACACATTGACCTCAATTTTTTCACTTTTTCTTTTTTTCCAACCAGCTAATGACTTTAACATACTCTGATGGGTAGAACGGGTAGAGGCTACTTTTTTTCCCCCCCTTAGCCAAACAAGGGGAAATGCCTGGGAATTACCTGTTGGACCCAAGAGATCTTGGCAAGCCCCATGCCAGGGCAAAAAGGGCTGCAGTGAAAACACTCGGTTTAACAAACAAAGACAGAGGCAGCTCAGGTCTCGAGGGCAAAATTCGCTCATTAATTCCACTTAGCTTGATTTTGCACGCTTTTCACAGAGCATTGACTGACAGAGTTTGCCACAAAGACAGCATTGAGACATCTTCACTTCTGTGGCGAAAACCGGTAAAGTTTGATAAGGCTACTGTCACGCTGCTGGAGCAGAAAAACTGCGACTTTGACCACCAATTTGGCAGAGAGACAGTTTCCGATCCGCCTCCCTTTACGACAACTTAGGCCGAAAGAAAAGAGTCCTTAACACACTTTTTCCAAATTAAATGCAATATGCTGTATACATCTGATTGCTGGAGTGAGCTTTTGCTCAGCTGGGTTAAGTTAACTATCAAAACGGGTCAGTGCTTTTTAATATTACTCTTTTTGCCAGGAAGGACAGCAGCCCTCAATTAATTGTCAAAGGCAAAGCGGAAATCCTGCGATGAGAGTTTCTAGAACGGACTAGTCATTAGGTTGTAAAATGGGATGGAAAATGAAAGAGGGAAAAGTTTGGCAGAGCAGATGTGTCGCAGTTCATGACTCCTCTCCCCTATTTCTGCCCTCCATTGTTTCATCAGAGTCTGTGTGATGGCTATAATGGTGGAAAAGACTGACCAGGCGTCTCTTTGAAGGCAACAAAAGCCTCCCGGGCTTGTGACATCTCAGCCTGGTAACATGTAATCTCTGCGGTCCCAGGCTGTGCCACTATTAGCATGGCAGCAGCGCTGTGCAGAGAGACGCCCGGCCGGCCGGCCGGCCTCTGTGCTCGCTCAAACCTCAGCTAAATCTGTCTGATTCTCATCAAACGTGGAAGGGGGGGGGGACCGAGGGGGGGAAAAAAACTCAAGCCTAGACTCAATACAGACGCTGCACCACACAACTCGCCTGGCAGGCAAAGCTGTCACCATTCAGTTTACTCCAGCACTCCAAAGAGACAAGCCAGCTACAAAAACAGTCTGGTGGTGCCTTGAATCATGAGAGAGAGACGGGACAGACAGGGGGGAGAGACGGGGGTGAGGTAATCTCAAGGTAATGGAATATGATAAGGAAAAAGTGTCTGTACCAAAAACAAGCCAAGATGACAACTTAAAGGTTAGTTTTCATTTCACCTCGACGTCTTTTTTGGGTGTGATGGATCATTGACTTAAGTTTCTGCAAAGTTTCACTTCTCAAGTAGGACAAGATGGTTTTTTTTTTTTCCACCTCCTGTGTGACACATTTTCACCACCTCTGACTGTCCACTATACGCTCGCTGCGACTGCTTTTGTATTTTTGCCACCCCCCCCCTCCTCCACAAAAGGGTTTAACCTCGGGTCAACACCAACTTCTTAATCAGTTCAGCACATGACCATTCCTTTCAATCCCCACATACCAGGAGAGAAGCACTCCCTGATACAGTAAATTACGATAAAGAGCTCACAACCCAAAAATCGAGGGACCATATCCCCGAATGAAAGCCGGGGCCCTGATACATCAATAGACAGATTTGGGTGCAGGGGCTGCAGGGAGGGGCCGCAAAAGCACTTCTCCTGAAAATCCACACTTCAAACGAAAGCAGTATTACATTGGGGGGAGGTGTGTGAGGAGGATAAAGTCCCCCCCTATAAAGTCTGCCATGCCAATCCACTGTGGTCACTAAGAGAAAAGAAAGAGGGGGGAAAAAAAAAATCTGAAGGGAACTAAGATGTTAATGTGTTCGTTCACGAAGCTCTTTGAAGAACACAGGGCCCGAGTTTCAAACAGCCTGATGGTTACCAGTCGGCTTATCATCATTTTGATGTCTTAAAGCTAAATTCATGGACTGCGATGCCCCACTGTCAACGCTGCATGATTTCTGGGTGTTACACTCTCCATTGTGTTCCCATTATGGCTCTTTCACCAACTGTCGGAAAGACGGTGCTGGAGGCAGCAAACGACTGACTGTTCAAGAGGGTCGGGGCAATTTCCTGGGTCAGCCAAACAGCCTGGAGGTCAGAGGTCAAAAACAGCTCAAAGAGGTTGGAAGCCAAGTCAGCAGGAGTCAGAGTTCAGCCTTTCTCAGTTGTATTTCTTTTTTCCTGCTCGTAAACCCACAGGAAAACCCGCCTTTTCTGTTAAAAGCACTCACAGACTCGCCTTTAGTTTTTCATCACATGATCTTCTTTAATTGTGTAATCCTTCTGTTTAACGTTCTCTCTTCATCTTGCTGGGGAAGATTACAGATTTAGCAGTGAAACGGCGTGCGATCCCGACAAATGATGACAAATATCATTTTTACCTTCCGTCTCTGTTGTTGTAGAAACAGAAAAAGGTCAAGATCTGGTCAGAGTTTTGCATCCAGCAACACATCACTGCACTCTTCAGCAACAAAATTATTTTTGGCAATCATTGGCAATATATTAGTTGGTGTTTTGGAACACGCACTAACAGAAATTATTCCATCCTTCACACATCCTGGACGTCTGCCCGGACTAAGCCCGCAAACAGTATTTATCATGAGAGAACCAGAGCCAGCTCACTTCAAAGAGAGGCCTCGATAAGAGTGACCCGATAACCTTAAACCTAGACGAGTGCACAACACACTCTGATGAGAGGCCAGGGCTCTTTGGCTGACGTGAACTTGTAAAAACAAGAGCAAGTGCCTGATGGCAGGATTTCACCAGTATTGAACTCGTGTTTTATAGAAATATTTTTTGGACAGCAGCTGCCAATTTGTTCAGCCATGGTTTAGAATTAGACTACATTTTATTTAGTATTACAAATTGATTCTTTTTATGCGAACGTCGGTGATGCCAGAAATGTTCTAGCGAGAGGCTTTTTATTTATGAATGAATAGGCATAACATAAATGGACAAGCTCGGGCAGGGCTGCTTGGAATTAGATGTTTCTTGTGTCAAATGCCAACTGCAATCACTTTTCTGGGTACTTTATGCATTTATTAAATAACCTTCAGTGGAAACGAGGATGGGAGCGACATGCTACAGAGGAAAACACGAGACACAGCAGCCAAACGAAGGAAATCAGACCTGATTTTTGTTTGTCAAACATCTGGTTTTGTCTTGACTTGAACCCACACTTGTGCCACTTTTGTATACGATAGAAAATTTGCAGATTGCCCTTATTTAGTGCACTGATCCAGAATTTTGTTTGCAGACTTTATACTTTGAAACAGCACCAAGACCATTGTGAGACAAGTCAAGCTAATGAAAGGGTGTGGTTCAAGCCTAAAACCAGACGCTGCGGATCTGTATCAGAGGAGAAAAACAGAACGGGTGCATCCTTAGTGGTGAGGAAATGCCACTGACAGGACGTGTTAAATTACAGCAACAAACCGAGTTGAACTCCCGACTCCAGAAAACACCAGTGAGGCTCCCAGTTTGGTTCAGGACAGATACGAGTGAAGAGCCCTCTCCTGCAAATGAAGATGACAAACAACCTCTGCTCTCCGAGGCGATGGGACTCAGAGGGAGGGTGTCGGGGGGGGGGGGTCAGAGAATGAAACGGCAACACCTCTGCAGCCACTTGACAGGATGAAAAAAGAGCGGGAGACGGGGGTGGCGGGTTGTTTGAGAGAGGGTGGGAGTAGCACTTGAGGCCAGAATGGAAGACACAAGCCTCCCAGCAGCAGCAGTCAGAGGCAAGGGGGACACAGGGGCTACTGTTCCCATTGAGGTCTTTGTCTCCCAGGCGCTCTCTTGTTTTTCCTCAGCAAACCGTGGGCACAATGAAGGCGGCATGCTCCCCTCCCCTCCCGCAAAGGGCTGTCAATACTGGACCTATCAGACCCTGAATGGCCGAATCAGCCTTCCCATGAAAATCAAGTCAATGACCTGCTTCCCCTGGCTCTCTTCCTTGTGAAGTGGGTGACAGCTATAATTTCAATAAGTAAAACAGTGGGAGAAAGCAAGAGAGAGAGAGAGAGAGAGAGAGCAAGGAGAGAGTAATGGAAAGAGAGAGAGAGAGAGGGAGTTTTCTCACATGTTGCTGAGGGGACTCTGCCTCAGACTCGGCATCCTCATATAAAATGCATTAATTCCTTCTCTGTGAGCTCACCGTAAATGATTTGATTGTGGCCGATTCGACATAGTTTTTTTTTTTTTTTTTTTGGAGCTTCCCTCAGCGCCATTAAAAAAAAAAAAAGAAAGAAAAAACATGATGCTGGGAATGCTAAGACAATTTTGAACCAAACATTTAACTTCAGCCTTCTGACCCAATCAAGTGGAAGAGAAGACAGGCTTTGTCCACCACGGCCCATCCAAGAAAAGTTCGCCAAGGGGAGGGGGGGGGAGAGAGGGAGGAAAAGAAATGTAAAGATTTTGCCAAGCTTTTGTCACGCCTTAAGGACTGGCTTAGTCAATTGCTGTCAGATCAAGAAGACAGAAAGGAAAACAGCCGTGGTTGCCTTATATAAAAAAACACTTTCTCTGGCAGCCAAGTCGGGAGAGTCCCCATAGACAGAATTACACAGTTACTTTTAAAGGATTTGCATTTAAAAGATTGCGTACAGGCCTGAATGCGGGTCGTTTCCCTGTGACCATAGAAACACTAGAAAAGGTGGAAAATTCAGTCCGCTGAACTTTAAACGACTTTATTAAAGTGTCACTAATCAGACGTGAAAGACACAAGGTTTTAGTGTTTAGGCAAACTTACAGAAAAACAAAAAAAAAAAAAGCTTAATGACCTGTTAAGAGCATTACTTTGAAAAGCCGTGTTGATGTCTCGTTCCATAAAAGAAAGGATCATTGCTCAATCTGAAAAAAAAATAAAAATTAATGCGGAAAATATTCCAAGAATCTGACCGAAGCGTTGAGCTCCTGAACTCTGATTTCAGGCCACCAAAGTTATAAAAACAAATGCTTTAATACGCGATTTTCATATAATTTTGTAATTGTATGATAATTTAAGTTGAGTGTAGAGTTTTTTGACCACATAAAACAATGTTTCAGGATATCAGGGCCACAATGGAAACAGATATTTTTCACCGATGACAATTTAGAAAATAATCTAAAAAGTGACCAAGCGTGGAAATGTAATTTAACACTTTTTTTTTTTTTTTACAAATTACAGATGATAAATGTTGAATTCAAAACCTTTCTGGCATGTATTTCCCACTGAAAGAAAAAAAAATAAGCCAAATTCCAGTGCAGAAAATTGCGACCATTAGAGTTAGAGTTAGCGTAATGGGATAACAACCCAAAGAATAATCCCTCCCTAACAATGGCGAGGTTTGAAAAGACTCCTGTGAGTCCTGTTCGCTGTCTGCCAGGAGGAGCGCCGCATTTTTACAGCCACCAACCGGCGATGTAATCTCCCCGATCTCAATGGAGACCTGGAGCGAGAGCCTCCACACGGGGGTCTCTGTCCCCTCTGTCCCCCCCTCCATCCATCCATCCACTGATACATCCATCCCATCCCTGAAGAAATGGTTAGACCTCATTTCCATTCGACACACACCGCGTGAAAGGGTTTCGGGGAGGCGGGGGGGGGGTCTTATGATCGGAAGAATAAAACCGCTACAAGACAGGAAAAGACTGAGCGAAGGAGGAGGGGTGTGGGGGGGCTGTGTGGAGGGGGGGGGGGTGGTGGTAGATGAATTAGCATTGGTGCTACAGATTAAAAAGAGCCTCTGATCTTCCAGGCTGGTCCTAATCATATACACCCCAAATGAATCATCCCGGGACTTCAGCTAAGTTAAGTTCAATGCAAGAATTAATTAACAGCAAAGCGAATTGATTTATGCGAAAGGAGCAGAAGAAAAACAACAATGTAAACAACCCCAACAATGGGGTGTAATGATTGCAGGGGGCTAATTTGTGTCATAATGATATGAGTTTGATTTTGTGAGCTGAGGAGGATTAATGAGGGAAACACAAACCCTTTTTTTTTTTGAAGATGAGAGGTTTTTCAAAGCGCGTGGAAGAGATGATGGCACTCGTTTCATAATCGCAGCATGAAATCTGAACGATGTGCTCAAGATTGTCAAAGAATTACTGTTTTTTATATACTGTTTATTATGTTTTAAAGGGATTTCAGACCTTTTTGAGGTTGTAGCAAATGTATGGAAACCAATGACTAATTAACTGTTTTCTTTTTGGCTCAAGCTGCTTTTAAATTACATTAACTTGGACAGAAATATTAAAATAGGACTGTAGAATGTTTTATGATCATATCTACACCTGGCAGACATCTACAGTTATATAAATAAACTTAAAATGAGAGCACTTTCTTGGTGTCAATGTCAAATCCACTTAATTCTTCAGCATTTGCCCTCTTCGTCATCTAACCCCGAGGAGGGGGAGGAATGCAATCCCAACTCTTGTGAGAGACTGGGCTCGTTGTCCTGTTAATACCGAGCAGCACCATGTCCACGCAGCCTCCATATGGAGTCATGCATTAGGGGCAGACGGGGCATTTTTGACAGTCAGGGGATCAAACTGTTTCCATATGACCACAGCTGGCATTACTCCATGCCTGGGGCAACTATGGCTCCCTCAAAGCCCGAGTCGAGGGCTCGTGCGAACTCCACAGCGGGTGTCACGTATAAAAGCCCGAGAATAAATCTTGGGTTTCAAAGACGATTTGAAATATGATGCCCATGCCCCCATTACTGCTTGATTTCCATGAGGAGAGTTTAATTCCCAAAGAGGATACTCAGAATTCAAAAGGGAAAAACCTCTTACCATAAAAAAATATTTGATCTCCAGCAATAAAACCCACTGAGCTGTGGAGAAGTTCTGATACGATTATGGCGTTTTTCAGTTTTTCTTATGATAAAAGTTTTGTTAGCTTTGTTTTAATTTGATCTAGTAAAAAAAAAGGTATCGTACTCTTTGGTTTTAGCTAACAGGGTCTTGTTTAAGGGGGTTGCATCTTTTTTTGCAAGTGGGTAAAAAAAAAAAAGACACCTTACGTCAAAAGAATAAAATATATGTCAAATTTAAAATATAAACGCACTTTTCTGAAGCCTGCAAAGTGAACACGGTTACACCGTCATGTTGCAAGATAACGTGAAGAACAGTTTTGTGAATCAGGTCCCACGAGTGCTTCTGTCTGAACGCTTCATAAACAGCCAAGCACCGGTCTCCCCAGGCAGCCGACGAGGGACAAAGCGAATATACCGCACTGTTTTTACGGCCCGGCCTGCAGCGAGGCATGATGGGAAGTAATAACCACATCATTACCAACAGTGCCTCGGCCTTGTCAGACGTCAGAGGAATAAAGGAAGCATGCAGAGTTCACACTCGGGCTGCCAGTCTGACGCGCCGTAGGACCCCGTCACACATGCTCGTTCACATGTGCACAAACATTCATCAGCCCGGTGAAACACAACCGCGTTTTCTAAAAGAGTATATGTGCAAACACACCCACAGACACACACACACACGGCTGCTTTTTTTTTCACACAGCCAAGACAAGAGGCAGCACTTCCTGCTCAACTTCTGCCAAGTCGGGTCAAAGGTCACATGATTCAGTGGGAAGCTCCGGAGAGTGTTGCTACCCATCAGATCACTCACTCATTATCAAATAACTGCATCAAATGGCACGAAACTTCCGTGAGGTCATGTGTAAATCTGCAAGAGAAGGGATTAGCACTCAGGCAGCTGGTGTGCTGGATGCCTGCAGTGGTTTCAGGGTAAGATGCAAACACACACACACACACACACACACAAATACACACATGTGTTTGAACAAACACAAACACATGGCTGCTTTGTCTTTCATACACATGTGAGGGATTTCTCCTCTGCTACTGTCTCTCTCCGTCTCTTTCTTTCTCAGATTCAAACTCACCGGAGTGTGAGAAGTCGTTTATCATATCATTGCCAACACTGATGAAACAAGTATCACAGCAGCCAATTACACATTATAATGTCATTTTAGGTGGATGTAAGTGACTTCTAATGTATTTGCAAGCACAGAAACCATAAGTAGAAGCTGCTGAATAAACAAATAATAACAGACAACATAGTAAAACACAATAAAACAAATGTTCCCATAAGAGAAGCTATTATTTCTGACACGTTACACGTTAATAAACACTTAATTGGAGTTTTTACTGCCTGTTCATTTATTGGACAAACTTAAAAATATGTTTGAGGAAGTTACAAATAAAATGCTGCAAAGCTAAATCATTTTATCAACTCATTCTAATATGTATTTAAGTCTTCCAGACGACTTTTTCCCATTAATTTTGAATAAGTTACCCAAAAACTGTGGCTCCTGCATTTCCCATAATGCAAGTTTTATTATCCCACATTCATGTCATAAAGGATTGAGACTTTGGCAGGGTAAGGGTTGAAAATAGAGTACTGTGCTCTTATAATGTTCACTGTTTCTATTAAATTTGGGTTTAATTACTCTGAATGAGACTTTTTTCTGGCATCCAAAGCTCCTTCAGAGCCACAGAAGACAAAATGTCATCGAAGTGAACTGTTTTTACAGGCTGAACGCTGCTGAGCGAACTGATCTCGATGTGTACGATCAGCGGGGCTTCCTTTTAAAAAAAAAAAAAAAAAAAAAAATCAAATTTTCTTAAAACAACAGAAAAAAAAATCTTCCAGTACAGAAAATATCTGATCATGTTTCCAAAGCAAACGGAGTATGAGATTCTCGAGCAGCTGCTTAATCTTATTTTATGGATACTGACACTATTTTACAGCCGAGAGAGGCCTTCAAAGATATTAATTGTGGTGGGAACAGGGCTGAACTGTTCGTACAGCAGCAGTTTATGGAGTTTTTGCAGTGTGAAAGGCATTCAGAGGACGATTGTGAGGGAGCTAAGAATAAGTTTCATGTGTTGTGTGGTTTTTACTGTACACCTCTCTCTCTCTCTCTCTCTCTCTCTCTCTTTCTCATGTACCCACAGGCTTCTGCACTCAGTCTGCAGACCTCAGTCTTGTGAAGCCCCAATAGCAGCGGCCCCCTGGAGGAGATAGAGACATAATGTAATATCTGATCACCCTCCGTGTAATACCATAAGAACACAATGTCCTGGGAGGGAGACTTCATTATGATCTGTCTGTCAACAGCAGGCCGGCCAAGTTTAGACAAAGTTTTGGATGATTCATTTTTTTTTTTTTTAGTGGGCTGCTTTTTTTTTATTTTTTCTTCATCTTAGGGAGCTACGTGTCAGTGCCAGAGACGCCGAGCAGGATAACCTCAGAAAAATGAGCAGAGGGCGCCAAGATTTGGTAGATTGTGCAAAAAGTATGCAAGAACAGCACTGTTAAAAAATGAGGACTTGTACTGTTTCGAGGGGATACACACATGAGCAAGCACACACACACACACACAAACAAAAGCGATGTATACAAAGTGAAAATAGCTCAGTGTTTGAAAGGAAAGACCATAAAGTCAACTTTCAGAACGGCACTTTGTTAAATTACACCTCCACATCCACACACAATAGAGCCTGGTGAAATTAGGCCACTTCATCCATTTGCATAGGAAAATCACAGAGTGGGCAAAAAAAGAGGAGTGAAGAGTAAAAATAGCACATTGTCAACGACTGTAATCGAAACCAGAGACGCAGCTTTCTCCTCTGCCCCTCCGAGAGCCTGAAACAGTCCGGCTTTCCTTTCGTTTGCAGCCTGAGATATCACCGAGCGTAATAAAAACATAACTTTTGTCTGACAACAGAAGCAGGGGAGGGGGGGCGGCTCAGGTACCCCGACTGTGAGCGAGCGAGCAGGCGAGCGAGAGGCTGTGTCACGTTTACCGAACCCACACGTCTCTGCCCAGAACCCTCACCAGCTGGTTTCAATTAAACAGGCCCGACTGGAGAGGAGGAGGAGGAGAGAGGAAGGCCACATTCACCAAAATGGCTAGCTAGTTTAAGCCAGGAGTTCTTTCCTGCTCGCTTTTTTCTGACAGCAGAGCAGTTATTCGAAATCTGTGCAAAGACAGTGTTTTGTTTTCTATCAAAGGCCTTTGCTTTGCTGCACAGTCGCACAAAACACTGCATGTGAGATGGAAACTACTTGCATCCAGTGAGATTTTCACTGAGAAAGACCCTCAAGGATTATAGCTTTGGAAACACAGAGCGGCAGCGCCGACGTCGAGCCCCCACTCCTGAAGGAGATAATAATCCTCTGAAGCGAGGCTCGTGCTCTGCAGTTATTGTCTCGGTGACCACAAGCTATTTTCCCGAGAACGTTCCACTCAGCTACGTGCTCAAAGAACCACAGCCTGTCTGCAGAACGGCCCAGGGGAGGATCATGTGTTCGGGCGATTTAACGAGCTGGGAAGCCTTTGAGTCGAGGAGGTTTCGTAAGGTGCTTCACATACGACCAAGCCGCACAGAAACACCTGATAAGAAGCACCTGCCAGCTCAATAAAAGCTTTAGGGGCCAAGTAACCGAAGGATGAAAAACATAAGAAAACACACTGTCTCACACACCTGCTGCTAAAAATATCTGGCAGATTTGGCCTCTTATGGTTAGTTTTTGAGATATCTGTGTCCATTTATATGGAAGTGGAACAGAAATCTCAGAAATTGATATATTTTCTAAATCTGGACAAATCAAACCAAAACTATCTGCATTTATACAAAACATTAGAGGTAACTGACCAGTTTTTGTACAATTTAGGAGGAATGACCCTTTAACCTTATACTTTTTTTTTACTTTTAAGTTATAAATACTTACATTATTGTACATTTTCCGCTCAACTTCAATAAATACATGATAAATAGTGTAAATGAGGTTCAAAACCAGGACTTTTCGGTTGCTTTATCCCTATAAAAAGTGACCTTCTAGACGATAAGAACATAATTTTATGCACTCGCAGACCCCAAAGTTTGATTCTGGAGGCATTTTGGAAACTTTATCATTAGTTAAAATAAAGTTTTGCAGGTTTAAACTGTTTGACTGCATAACATGTCTCTGAAATGATTCACCCAACAACGGGGCAGAGGAGTTTTAGAGGTAAATAAAACTACAGTTTTTTCTTTCCAAAAAAAAAAAGGGCATAAAAGATTTGAAAACAAAAGAGACAAAACAATAAAAACGGCTTTATTACAAGGAAAATCCATTAGATTACATTAAATGGGTCAGTGGATTTTCAAGGATTGAGGAGAGGCCAGCAGCCTGTCAGATGAGGAGCATGAACAGAGTTACCAACAACTCGCATCAAAATTGAGATTCTGCGGAGTCTAACGGAGACATTTTGAAAGCCGAAATATTTCCATTTGCAAAAGTGAAAACAGCTGCAAATTGACTGTAGCTTGACTTTTTTTTTTTTTTTTTTTGTTAGCTAAGACGTGCACGGCAGAGAGAGCACGACATGGCACAAGGTCCTGCAAGCCTGCATTGTAATTTAATCACAACAACACAACTGGAGAACCAAAAAAAAAAAAAAAAAAAAAAAAAATGCTGCACAAATGCTAAATCACAACACGGTAAACCTCTTAATAAAGTGAGACGGTGTGCTGCACACAGAGAGGCGGAGCTGCCGCACATCTCTGATGGAAAACTCATAAAATAAGAGGGGAGATAACAATAACACGGGCTCTCGCTCTCTGGTGCCAGTCTATCTTTGCTTGTCTCCTGCCTCTAACACTAAAGCCCCCGCTGCAGCCCCCCCCCGCCCTGCTCCCAGCTCAATCCCTCCCCACCAACCCCCCCCGGTCCTCTCCTCCAACCATCTCCCATCAAGCTCCTAAATTATCTGTCCGGGCTGCAGGAGATACCCCTTCCTGCTCAGGTCGCTTGTCTTACCGCAGGCCCGGGATGATGAGGTGTGTGTGTGTGTGTGTGTGTGTGTGTGTGTGTGAGTGTGTCTGCATGTGAGTACAGCGCACACAGAGGCAGAAAACGCACATCCTCTCTCTCCCCTTCTCGTTTGATATCCCCAGAGGTGGGGAGGATCTGCGAGGGAGGCGACCGCACTAAATGTCACTTTGGAGGTGTCGCTGATGGACGGCCACAGCGGGGAAGTGAGATGTGCTAAAGAGCAGGAGCCAGCTCTTTTTCTTTCTTTCTTTCTCTCTCTCTTTCTTTTTTTTTTTTGGACAAAAAGAAGAGAAAGAGACGGGTCAAAGAGGCAGCACAGTGGAGTTTGAGCTCTGAAAACAATGGAAATTTGCTGTGTGTATCTCTGCATGTGGATGTGCTGGAGTGTTTGTTGATGCTAGAGAGCTCAGTGAGTCACGTGTAAGAACAAATCATTCTGTAGCTGGGATCCATTATTACCGCAGAGAATACGGGCCAAAATCAACCCTCCACTCTCTCTCTTTTCTCTCTAACTCCCTTCGTTTTACAAGTGAAAGTAGTGGAACATTTCTTTTTTTTTTTTTCAAAGCTGGACAGACTTTGGGCATATTTTATAGTCCCTTCACAGTCAGAGCAGAGCAAAGTGATGAAGAAATCTCTGGGATGTAGTCATACTCAGGCAGAGATTTATTTCCCTATGTAGCACTTACTCAGGGAAAATGCATAACCCAAATCATAGCTATACCTGATCATTCCCACTTCGACTACTCCAATCAACCTTGCTGCGGTTGAATGAGTATGAAGCTCGGAAACTTTAGATCACATCTTCTGATGGACCTTTCTGATTGCACTTGAAGCGATCCCTCCCTCCTGTTAGCAAACAGCAAACGGCTCCCTTTTGATCACGCCTGATTCTGCAGACCAAAGTAGAAAAGTTATTCCCGGCAGAGTTTAATACTATTTCAGTCGCACATTTGGTCCGAGCATGTGCACTTTAAGACAGAGGAATGACCCCCCCTCCCAAATGAGGCGTGACAATCAAAGTCGCAGAACAAGAGAAATGTATCTCTGATGTGAAAATAAACCCCGATGATGCAAAACTCCGCCGAGCATGCACAGCTCCGGCCACATTCATTTATTATTCTAACCCGAGGTCCTGCATTGACTTTGCATGAGGCAGAAGACGGGGGGGGGGGCAAGAATGAAGGAGAGAAAAATTGGCTGCAACAGTCGACCGCAGAGCCGAAAGAGTTTTCTTTTAATACATGTACGTTCCCTTTATAAACATGATTTAGCGGCAAACCGAGTTTAAAAATAGGGTGTGTAAATAATTTCTGTTTTAACCTGTTTAGAGAAGCAGCAGGGTGGAGTCACCACACCAAGACAATTCAGTTCGCCACAGAAG
This sequence comes from Acanthurus leucopareius, assembly GCA_029814765.1. Lineage (NCBI taxonomy): Eukaryota > Metazoa > Chordata > Actinopteri > Acanthuriformes > Acanthuridae > Acanthurus > Acanthurus leucopareius. The sequence continues at coordinate 311,884 of JAQMCX010000059.1, read as the reverse complement.
ACAATAAAAGCAGTGTTGTAAAGTTAACACAGTGTCAGCCTCCGGGCTAATTCTGTGTAGTTTTTCCTTTAGTTTACTTTTACCAACAATATCTGCAGCTCAGTGATGCAGCGACACCACGACTCGGTGTGGAGCACAAACAACTGAATGCATCAGGCAGAAATGTGTCCTGACAGCAGGGCCAAAGCATGAAACTCCAGGTCTATTTACAGAGAGCTTCTGTGGCCCCTCCTCACATGAAGACCCTGTATACTACAGTCACATTACAGGCTCCATCCAGCAGATGATCCCCTGTGTTGACCCCCCAAAGAACCAGGGATGAGTCAAAAGAAAAAGAAGAAGAATGCTTTTATTGTTTAATAAATGATTGAAGGAAAAAAAACATCTGGACAGGGTTTCTCAAACTATGGCGCCGGTTCAAAACCTGCAGGCTTGTGTCCCCACAAGAAGTCACGAGACAAAACTGAGGGGTCACCAGGCGACTGTCAGGATGAATGAGGTAAAAACACGACAGCTCTTTAGTTCAGCTGGTAGCAGATGGTTAACAAATAAAACCTGAGGGTTCAGAAGACTACGAGGCCTCACTGATGTGAGAAATCTGAAAAAGTCATCTTAACTGTCCTCAAACATCACTTTGAAACATTTTAGCCTCAGTATCAGAACTCAGGCATCCTGCTGACACTTCATTTGTTCTATATTTGACTGTGCTGGTCATTGTTCTGTAAGCCGCTTTTTTCCAGTTAAACACCATGAAGCTTTGAACTGGAACATGTTGGCTTTTTAAGCAGGTTTAAACAAATGTAACACAATAATGTGACTTCATTCTGGTGAAAAACTATGTAATGGACAACGAATGTGACTCTTGAGTCACTCGAGCGAGTAACCGACCATGTGTGAAGATCTCAGAGTCTCCTCTGAAAAATCTGCCGGGTTGTAAAACACAAAACCTGACGAATAAGTTGAGGGATTCAACAGCTTTTTGTTTGTAGGCCAATGAAAAGTTATCTTTGCTCTTTCATTACTAACAAGACACTGGCTTAACTTTAAAGAACAACAGAACAATACGCTCCTGACCTGCACTTCGAGCCGCGCCAGTGGCCGCTTTCTGATGAGAAAAAAAGTCAAACATGGTGAAATGTGAGTCGCCTTGTTATACAAGCAAAAGTTAAAAACCTGAAGAGAAAGAAAGCTGCAAGAGAGCTCTGCTGAACGATACGACAAAACTGCACTGCAACTGCAGAATTCATCTGAAGTGGTGGGGGACGAGCTGAGGAGGAGCAGCCTTAACTGCTTAACGCTGATCCAAACACAGTCCGACTGTGAACAAAACAAACGAAACATGACAAACATTAACAAACAGTCTCGTTAAATAAAAGGAGAAGAAAGACTCCGAATGTGCAGAGGAGAAGTCAGAGTGAAGGATCCTCACAGGGAAATGATCACAATAAGCTCTATGAAACTGAATTAGTTTGACTGTGGCGAGCATTTTCGAGCTTTGCTGCACGGGAGGAGTGCGGCCATTGTGTGTGTGTGCGTGTGTGTGTGTGTGTGTGTGTGTGTTTTTGGCAGCATTTGCTCACACGCATGTATGCATGAGTGGATGTTTATCCAACTTTTATGGAGATTGTCTCGTAAAAAAATGGACAAGCTCTCAGGGACGAGCCGCCCCTCCTCCTCCTCCTCCTCCTCCTCCTCGGCACCGGCTCGCCCGCAGGTTCACCCACGGCGACCACCTACCAGGAGGAGACGCGCACACGCTCACCTCCTCAATGACCATTTCAAACACGCGTGTCCGGTCGCATCACTGCATGAATTATGAGCTGGGTTTGCAGACACGCTGGGCTGTTACCACCCTGTCTCCAGCACATGTACACAAGCACAAAAAAACACAGTCAAAAAAAAATCCCAATTAGACCATGACTTACAACACACGAGGAGGCCGTTCGTTCTGCATCATCCCTCTTCCAGTTGTTGTAAAACGTCCCTACTGAGGAACATGAAATTGTAACAGTGAGGTCGTGTATGACTCAAATGTAATCAAAGTGTGATTTTTTTTTATGTTCGGTCTGATTCAACGAAGAAGACTAAAGGCTCTGCTCTGAGGGGCTATCAGTATCACCGCTCGACCTTTCTCTGGCAGCCGCAGCCTTCAGTGTATCAGCTTATATTGATGCTGTCTCACACAGACACAAATACACAAACAAAAGCCAACATCCATATCGTATCGTCCAGCCGTACGTGACCTTCTCCTCCCTGCTGCTGACCTGGATTGTTTTATGGGACTTTTTTTTTCCTCTACATCTCCTCTACAATGCCTTTGACTCCCAAATCACTTCCCTCAGAGGAGGTTGGAGGAGGTTCACCATCACTTAAACACGGAGAGAGAGGAAGAGGAAGAGGGGATGCAAGAGAGGCAGAAGTGACTTTAAAGTTTGCTGCCAGATTTGACTTCTGATTGAGATCGATCTACATTACAGAAAGACACACAAACAAAAAGGCAGGGAAATGTAAAAGAGACGCAAAGACAGGAAGATATAAAGCTGAACAGAGACGAGCGTGAATGCAGCAGAGTGTGAGCTAAAGCCCCACAGATCCACAGTCAGGTCTATTTCTGCATCAGCTGTCTGCGTTGTGATGTGCAAAAGCTCCGTGCACTCCTGCTCCACCTGCTTAAGATCACTAGCAAGCCTTGCCCTTGCCTCTTCCTTCCCATGATCCCTTGCAATGCTGCTACTTCCTGAACCCTCCTAAAAATGTCTCCGTCCACCCCTCCTCTTCCTCCATTCCCACAACTCCCAAAAACACCGTCTGACAGGTCCAAACGCTCCTGAAAAACACTCTTTTCTTTCTTCAAAAAACCCTCTCAGGCTCCACCGTTCGTCCCTCTCTGGTGAGGAGAGGGGAGGAAAAGCCGGCTGACAGGGGCATCCATACACACTCCTAAATCTGCCAAAGCAGGACGTTGGCACAGACAAAAAAATAACAAAAGCCTCCCGATCCGCAGCCGGGGCAGTGCAACACTTTATCTGTGAAGGTAAAACAAAGGAAGGCCTGTTGAACGCTCCGACTGTGTTTACTTTCGAGGGGGAACAATGCCTTTAAGAGGAGGGAGCAAGGACTGATGTGGTACGTGAGGGCCTCACTGTAGAAACAGCACTTCATTTTGATTCACAGTGAGTTTAAGAAAACAGTTGTAGCAGTCCGGTCTATAGGAGCTGGAGGGTTTGAATGTGAGGAGGAGGGCGGAGGGAAAGAGTTCAGAGGACGCAGAAGAAACAAAGATGGTTGAGAAGCCAGAGCCCCGGAGAAAAGAAGTCTGTTTGACTTGATCTCGGTGATTTTTTCTGATCCCATGTTTATTTTTTTTTACTTCTTTAAAAAAGTACTCCACCTAAAAAAACTCTTTTTATATGAAATAAGTTTTAAATAACTAGCAACAAACTCACACTGAGCTGTGTAACATTACTGTGCTGCTGTTTGCAGACTCTGGTGAACTTTTTGAGGGTTTTCTATGAGACACCTTCTAACGCAAATCCATTTTTCTCCCATTTTAGATCCTTCAAACAGACTGTCAGCACTGTTACATGCGAGTGATCAAATCTGATTCGTGTGTTCAGAAACCTGTCTGCAGAGGTTGCTGTTGTAACAACATCACTGACGGTAACTACGTATGCCGGTGACACGGCTTTCCAACGCCGAGGCCAGAAAGATCTGTCATTTCACCCTTCAAACGATCACACTCAGAGCAGAAATCCCCCGTTGCACCAGACTTTTCATTCCACTCCTGACTCTCCGTCGTTCATGTGCGTTGCATTGTGACTGATGCAAAAGACCCTTTGAAATCCAATTCGAGCAGCCAAACCACCTTCAAAGGTGGCTTGGATCTGATTTACAAAAACACGTTTTATGTAGACTTTATAAAAATAGTCTGGATACAATCTGGACTGACAAATCACCTTTCAAGCACCACTGGAGAATGTTGGACACCGAAATGATTCATTTAACACTTTCTTATCATACAGAATCTCTAAAAAAAACATCTAATATGATTCTGCGTTGACCTCTGCACTTGTTCTGTTCATTATTTAAAATAATATTGGCAAATAAAGAATATTCTACTGTTGGAAATCATTATATGATCATGAAAGCGTCAAAATATTAAAGTAAATTAAAGTTACAGTTGTTGCAGGATGTGCTGTTATAACATGTAAAGGGATTAAACTCTCGTATGTGTGTGTGCGTGTTTGTTCACACCACGGTCGGTGATGTGCAGGTGTTTCGTCTTTAACAGCTGATGGGAAAAACCTTCTGACGCGTCACTGATTAGACTGCGGTCAAAAAGTGAAACAAATACACGAAAGTTTCAGCTCGTGGAGAGAAATGTGTCAAATGTGGTTCAGCGTAAATTCACTCAGGGAAGGTTACGAGGAAGGAAGACCCCCCTCCACCTCTAAACGACGACATCACAGGAAGTGACGACTCAAAACTTTTGAGTGAAATTAAAAACATCCTCCTGAAAGCTATGAATGGAATCTGGATTTACTAACAATAGATGAGTCCGCTGCCAAGAGATTTTGTGTCAACATCTTTATCTGTACAGCTGCTAAGATGAAGAAACAAAAGGCAGATTTTTGGCTGATGAAGTCATTTGCACAACATTTCAAACTGACACTGTTTCACACCCGCTGACGTAAAATGACCTGATAGAAACATCTGAAGAGTCACTGATGGGCTAAAAGAAATGTCCACTGCCCATCATACAAACGCCACGAGAGGAGAAAGTCCTGCAGTGACAGGTCTTAACAGCATGTGACACTGAATTTTTCTTAGACATAAAGAAGGTCAGGGAAAAAAAACTCCCTCCTCTCTTTCCACTGCAGGCTCGGCAGTTCCTGGGTTGTTTGAGATCACGGCCGTCGATAAAGCCGGTCCAGCCATATTCTCTTTGTCTGAGTGTTTCCAAAACATCGCACATGGTGCACAGCGGAGGAAAAAAATGCCAGTTTTCCCTCATGGATCCAATCAATGGGGAAAATGGGAAATGGAGAATGTGAAAGGGTCATAACCCCAGGGGGGGGTGGATATAATCCCCCAGTTGCTACCGGGTATCTGGTATATAAACACTGCACTGGAAAAACATTAGTCTAAGTCTGCAAGTTTACACTATTATATCATGCTGTCCTTTGAGAACTCATTGACAGAGTGGATACAAATAGCATGAATATGGTCTGTTCAGGTTTTCTATTAAAAATAAATCCATAAAAGACGACTGCCCATTGCATTTCAGCACCAAAACCGGACGATATTTCCAAGTGTGGAAGGTCGTTTGAATTCCCCCAAGTTATTAGATCTCACGCTTCTCAAAATAAAGAGATTGACTGCTCAGCCAGGTGGTGTGGTAAAGTCATCTCTCAGAGGGGTGAGAAAGTTCAAGCCTAGCATGAAACCAGTCTAGAGTTTAAGGTTTGGGAACGGAGCTCTGAAGCACTATATTCTCTCATTAGGCCGACAGTAGAGTCTGCAGGAAAGCAGATTGCCATCTTCGCTGCAGGCAAAAGTGAGAGAACATTTGATATTCCCATTTGGCCCGTGCAATCCTTTAAGTTAACTCTGCTAACATGATTTCGCCAAGTAATCCTTGATATCAATAATATGTGAGTTTGTCTCCAAATAACTGATTGCTGTATTGGATTTCTGTTTCAATATCTTCCGTGGTTGAAAAGGCATCAATACGAACTGTTAAAAGGCATCCTACCAATTTAAAACTCTTAAATCATTTCACATCAGGCATTTTTAAAAATGAGGTAACATAAAACACATTTGTTATGAGGAAGAGGAGCTTACACCTTTTTGCTTTTGCTCTCAAAAGTAGCCTACTATATATATATATATGTGCAGTGTGTGTGTGTATGTGTGTGTGTGTGTGACATCAAGCCTGTAATAACATGGTTAAAATTTCCAAAACATATATAGACTCACATTTGTTTTTCATTTGACTGGTGGCTAGGCCTTAGCCACCCAAAACTGGGTTTAGGGTTCCCACATTACACTTCAGAGAATATAACTCCCTTTTTTTTAAAGGGAGAGTCTGAAAAAAAAAAAAAAAAGGTGCAGGGCATAACGCAAACTCAGTGGACAGCTTAAGTTTCACTCTCTCTGCCCTCAGCGTCTTTTCACAGAGTCTTAAGGGGTCACCCAATTTTAATGGTCACTTATTGCCTGTGGAGCAGTTCCCGGCGGTATAAAGGTACCCCAGGACCACCCCAGTGCCTAAACAGCCTCAGGCTCAAGGGCTCAAAATAATACTGGCACTGATGATGCATACCTGCAGAGGAAGACTTTATGAAACTCTCCCTTTTCATTTCTACTTGAGACACTTTAGAAAACCTTCACGGGCCTTCGACCTGAAACAGCAGACCTGAATGATTTATGTCTACAGTGGGGAAATTAAAAAGTGGTCCTTTTTTTTTTGATTTGTGCACTTCATATCCGCTGATAAGAATATCGCTGTTCATGAGACCAGGAGAGGAGTTTGTGCAGAAGACATGCAGCACTCATTTCCCTTTCTCAGACTGCTCAAATAATAGAGGCACATTCAAGATGAATTGTTATGGCTAGAATGTTTTTTGGAAACCAGAACAATAAAGTTATGCCAAAGAACAAGGCCCCTCTTACTCACGTCCAAGAAAATTATGATTTAATATAATGCAGAGCCATGCGTAAAGAAGGAATTTAATTAATGAGCAGACAAATGCAATAGGTGGCTCTGTTTTATGTGTGACTTGGACAGTCTCACTACACATTTTTCTTTTTTTTCCCCCAGTTTACAGCTTGATCTCATTACATGTACTCCATCCAAATGTCTGTAACAAATGCCAGCAGGTGAGTTCATGCCCTCTTCCTGCCAAACGGATCAAATATACCAACACGGGCAAAATATAAGGTGGTGTTTCAGTACCTGTAGAGAGCAGAAAAAGTTAGCGGTGTACTAACCTCGGCTCGCTGTGTTCTGGGTTGGCTGGCGTCCGTCTCGATGGCGTACACATCCACCAGGTAGAGGTCAGAACCTTGTTCTCGGTCCAGCTCCGCAGCCGTCTGTATCACTCCAGTGTGGCGGCCGATGGTAAAAAGTCGTCCCACTGCTTTTCCACCACTGCGAACTGCCACGATGAAATACTCCACTTTGGTCGCTGAGCCCCGCGGGCTCGAGGCATCCAGGGAGATGACGTTGGTGCCCGGCGGCTGGCCCTCTTTGAGGATGGTGATGTATTTTGGCTGAGAAAAGACAGGTCCATCCATCCCTTGGAGGATGATGGTCAGCTCAGTTCTGGAGGTTTTGCGGTCGGTGCCGTGGTCGGTGGCCGACACCGTGAGCGTGTACATGAGTCGGGACGGTACCAGCTGGGACGCCAGACGAATGTCCCCGCTGTACCTGTCCATGATGAACGTGTTGGCGTCCCCTTCCACGAGCTCATACTCTACTTCACCGTTCGCCCCCTCATCAGGGTCGAAGGCCACCACTGTTGTCAGGATGGAGCCGATGACGATGTTGGGCTCAGCCACAAGGGCATTCTGGGACATGAAAGTGGGAACATTATCATTCTGGTCTGTGACCCATATTGTGACGTTTTTCAGGGCAAAGCGGCGGAATTCGACAGGAACTGCCTGGTCAGTGGCTTTGATTGTCAGCTCAAACAGATTTGAAAACTCCCTGTCGACCTCCTTGTTGGTGTATATGAGCCCGGTGCCTGGGTCAACGCTGAAGTGGTTTCCCCGGGGAATCTGTTGAACAATGGAGTACTCCAGCTGCCCGTTTATGTCTGCATCTGTGTCATGAGCTGTGATCGTCATGACCGAGGCTGAAATAGGAAGATTTTCAGGGATGGATTTAAAAATGTCCCCAGGTGCAAATATGGGAGGGTTATCATTAAAATCCCTGACATGAATGACAACAGGGATGGATGAGGAGCGCGGTGGTCTGCCATTATCCTTTGCAGTGATGTTGAGTTTGTAAAGTGACTGAGTTTCAAAGTCCAGCTTTTTGACTAAAAAGATGCTGCCGGTGTTGGGGCTGATGCTGAAAGTGCCGTGGTTGTTCGTGGCTGTGATGCTGTATGTTATGTCTGCGTTCTGACCAGAATCGGCATCGGTGGCCGTCACAGAGGCCACCAGCTCCCCTATCCTCATGTTCTCCAGGACATCCACAGACAATGAGGATTTAGGGAAGGAGGGGGAGTTGTCGTTCTCATCCAGGATGCTAATACTGAGCATACATGAGGAAGACAAGGGCACAGCTCCTGCATCAACAGCTATGATTTTCAATGAATAGGAGGATGTAGATTCATAGTCCAGCTTTCCTACTAAAGTAACTTGTCCAGTGCTGCTGTCAATAGTGAATTGTCTTTCCTCGTTGCCCTCAGGGATGTGATAATGAACCAGTCCGTTTTTGTTTTCATCCACATCGGAGGCAGAGACCCTCAGCAGTTGTGTCATGTTTTGAGCCGACTCTGAGATGGAGGCCTGGTAAATGTCTTTAGTGAATTTGGGTGGGTTATCGTTGATGTCTTGAATGTAAACTTGCACTTTGGCCTGGTCTCTAAGGGGCTTGGGGAGACCCTGGTCTGACGAGACGACCACAAAGCTGAACACGGCGGCGCCTCTTTGTCTCATGAGTGACTCACGATCAAACTGCAGCGTGCTGGTCAACTCTCCCGTGATGGCATTCAGCTCAAAGTTGTGCTGCGGAGTCTCAAATGTATATCTGACCTCACTGTTTGGGCCAAAGTCTTTATCCTCGGCAAAAACACGCCCCACCAGTGCCCCTCTCTTCTGCTCTTCCTCAAAATGAAACACATAATTGGTGCTGTTAAAGAGGGGACGGTTGTCATTCACGTCATCCAGAATCACGCTGACATTGACGGAGGCACTAAGCGGTTCCACAGCCCGGTCTCTGGCCACAACCACTAAGTTATATCTGTCCTGTATCTCTCGGTCCAGCTCTGCTTTGATGTACAACTGCCCGTCTGGGAAAATGCCAAACACATCACCCGTGTTGCCACCAGCAATGTCATACATAATCTCCCCGTTAAGCCCGGAGTCTTTGTCGGTGGCCTCCACTTTGAAAAAGCGGCTGTTGACAGGTTCAGACTCCAAGATGATGACCTCATATGAAAGCTGATCAAACAACGGCGAGTTGTCGTTGACGTCGTAAACGCTGATGATGAGGACGAGGCTGGAGGTGTGTTTGGGGACCCCCATGTCTGATGCTATGACCTCGACCTCATAAGAGCTTGTGGTGACCTCCAGCGGCCCTGTCAGCGTGATGAGGCCGTGCTTCTCATGAATATGAAAAAGGCCTTTTGGGTTTTGTTTGAGGCTGTAAACCACCATGCCGTTCGTCCCTTCATCGGGATCTGAAGCTTTGGCCTGGAATATGACGTGACCTGTGCTCCAGTTTTCCACTGCACTCACATGCTCCACAGCGTGGATGAAGTGAGGGGCATTATCGTTTAAGTCCTTCACAGTGATGTTAACAAAGGCCTCTCCTGTGATCTCCCCGGCTCTGGCTACAACCTTCAGCTGATAAAAACCCTGCTCCTCTCTGTCGATCTGGCTGGACGCTGTGATCTGACCTGCACTGTTCACAGAAAAAAGCCCCCTCTGGTCCCCTGAGGTGATAAGATATGAAATGTTTGTGTTTAAATCTACCGTGGTGGCCGAAACTGTTCCAATAACTGTCCCGGTGCCCACATTTTCAAACATGACAAAACTGTACCCTCTCTGGCTAAAGACCGGCGGGTTGTCCTGCGTGTCTATGACAGTTACAGTCACTATGGCCTGAATGTGTGAGCGCAGGCCGCCGCCATCTGCTGCTGTCACCTGCAGCTGGTAAGCAGTTTTCTCCTCTCTATCCAGGGGCACGAGCGTGGTAATTTTCCCCGTGTTGCCATTAATGCGGAATTTAGATGCATCTCCAGCTGTAATTATATATTTGACTGTGCCGTTTCGACCCAGATCAGGATCTGTAGCTGAAACGGTGGTTACGTAAGAACCCGAGGGCTCGTTCTCTTTCACATTGGCGAAATACTGCACGGGGTAGAAAACCGGCCTATTGTCATTGATATCCCTCAGGGTGATGTTAACTTTTCCTACAGAGTGCAGCGGAGGGCTGCCTGCGTCTGCTGCCCGGATGTGGAGTAAGTAGGAGGCCTGATCCTCTCTGTCAAGCTCCACGGCTGTGCTTAATCGCCCTGACACGGCATCCAGGCGAAACAGCTCCTGGACTGAAGCTGGGGTCTCTGCGTCAAATGAGAACCGTATAGTTCCATTGGCCCCGAGGTCGTCATCTGAGGCAGACAGCACCACCAGCTCAGTGCCGGCAGGAGCGTGCTCCACCAGGGAAACGTGAAATGTGCTCTGCGTAAACGTGGGCACTTGGTCGTTCACATCAGTGATGTTGACTATGAGTTTAGTGTAGGAAATCTTGGGCTGCAGCCCCTGGTCTTTGGCACTAATGTTGAGCACAATTTCAGATGCTATTTCTCTATCCAGCAGAGCGGCGCTGGTAACCAGACCACTGTTTTCACTGATGGAGAACCAACCTAAAGCGTTTCCAGACACCAGGGAGTAGCGCAGATTGGCATTCTGCCCGGAGTCGCCATCTGTTGCAGAAACCCCTTTAATGTAGCTGCCTTTTGGTATGTCTTCACTGATATCTACTCTGTACAGTGTTTCCTGGAAGATGGGCGGGTGATCATTGATATCGTTGACAAAAATAACCAAACTGGCATAAGATGACCTCGCAATAGGCTTTCCATTGTCTGACACAGAAACAGTCAGGTTGTATGAGGAAATTCTCTCTCTGTCTAACACACTGGCCACTTTGATCAGACTTAAATTGGGCACGGGAGAAGTGTGAACTTCAAAGTGTCTCTGCTCGTTGCCTCCTAAGATTGAAACAGATATGTTACCATTAGCTGAGGGGGAGTCTGAATCGGAAACGGTGAGCAGAGCCACGACTGTGCCAATCTGTGCGTTTTCATCTACAGAAGCAAACTTAGAAGTTGTGGGAAAATACCTAAACTTCACCACAGGGTCATTATCATTCACATCTAAGAGTTTGATGGTGGCCTCTGTTCTGCCTGACAGAGAGGGAACCCCATTGTCCACCGCATGTATAGTGAGTGAGTACTCTTTCTTACTCTCATAATCCAAACCCTCTTTTATAATAATAGTACCTGCTTTGGGGTCAATTTGGAAAGGTGTTCCTTCATCTAAAAAGTACCTGATTTCTGCATTGGCTCCCTCATCCTGATCTGACGCTGTGATCTGCAGGATACTAGAACCTACAGCTGCATCCTCAAAAACACTGGTCTGATACTGATCTTGCTCAAAAATAGGGGGGTTGTCATTTATGTCTTGAATAGTGACGTTAACTTGCAGGTAACCAAACTTTTTCGGGTCTCCCTTGTCCTCCACTTCAACCAGGAGCTGATAGAAGGGAGTGACTTCTCTGTCCAAGCCTCCGGTTGAAACGAGGTGCAAGAATGCCCCCTCTCCACTCGGATTGACTGTAATATCCAAGCGGAATTTCCTCTGCTCGTTGCCTTTCACTATTCTGTACGTGGTGTGATCGACTCCGTTAGTCCCGATGTCTGAGTCTGTGGCGGTGTCCAGGATCACCTGCCTGCCGCTGCTGGCGTCCTCTTTGAAAGACACGACAATGGACGCGTCCGGAAACACCGGGGAGTTATCATTAATATCCAAAACTACGATCCTGACCTCGGTGGGGTAGGTGGGCTGGCTGGACAGCACCACGACGTTGATGACATCACTTTGCAAAACCTCCCGGTCAATCACCGAGGAGGTGTAAATGACTCCGGTGGTGCCGTTAATTGCAAAAAGTTTGTGGTTCTCGCTGAAGCGGTACGTGAAGCTGGGTTTGGTCTCTATCGTGCCCACGTACGTGCCGATGGGCTGCTCCTCCAGGACCTGAAACTCTTGACGCACTTGGCTGGATGCTGAGTACCGCGACAGAGTCCATAACATCAGCAGAACCAAATGAAAGCGGCCTAAGCCCCTACCTGCGAGCGCCATGGTCAGTGAGCCGGTCCACCTCTCTCAGACAGAGTCCATGCCTATGATGCATCAACTTCACTGAGCTCACACGAGTCACTAAAGCATTGTAGTCCAGCAAAACGTGCAGGGGGTGAAAAAAAAAGAAAAAACTCAATGGGAAACCCAGCAGCGACTCTTTCCACAATCACTAAGAGTCCCAGAAAGTACTCCAGAAGTGGCGTTTTGTTTTGTTTTTTTTTTATCCTGCGCAGCGCTGCGTTTCACTGCAACCAAATCCTCTGAATGGAGAAAAAACCTCCTGGTTTCATTTCAACTCCTCAACAAAAGAACAAAAAAAAACATTTCCAAAGCGGAATCTGACAATCCACTGACAAATAAAAGCTCAGAAAAAACAATAAAAAGTTCCTGGATCCTTGGAGATGAATGAGGAAAAAAGTTTATCCAAAGTTAGAGCGCAAGTGAGCGGCGTTGAGTGTGTGTGTGTGTGTGTGCAGGCGGCTGAGCCTACGCACCGTCCCGTGGAATAACGGTGCAGGAGCTTCAGTCATATTGTGCTCAGAGTCCCACTAAGTTAGGACAAAGCTGGAGTTCCACAAACTCCCTCCCATCACTGATCCCATTGGATAGCGGCGCTCCTGCCCGCCCTCCCACCGCCCTCCTCCCTCCATTGTGCGGCGCAGCCCGTTTGTCCCCGCCTGTAAGAGAGGATGTCAGTCAAATAAGACAGGTAACGATGCCTTTAAAGTAATCCCATAACAGATTAATGTGAGTTTGAACGGTTCCTAATGAGCTCTGGACATGAAAGTCGCTGAAAACCACCAGGAAAAACACACAGATCCTCTAATTAAAATACTTTACAGAAGTATAATCACTCACTATGAAGTAATATCAGAGAAATATTTGAAATGCTACAGAAACTAAGCATGAAATGGGAGGAAAAATGACTTGAAAATCATTTTTAAGGACCACAAAGTTCTATTAGGAATGTTATGGGGATACTTTAATGATACCCTCAAAACGTCATTAAAGTATGCTAAAGACTAGATACACATATAAATTATCTGTGCTGCAATTTCTTGTAGAATCAACTCTTTATTTAAATATAATTGCATGTTTTTGCTGGATAATTTAAATTCTTTGCTCTTTAAATTGGACATTGAGTCTTCTGTGTTTGCCTGTTTGGTCTCTTTGGTGACTTTGGAGGTAAAATGTTGATTAAAAATGTTTTATTTATTGTCATAAAGTAATTTCAAAATGTTTTATTTCCAGGATTCATAATGGCCTTTAAGATATTTGCATAAAATCAAAGTTGAAAGTTCAAAGCCTCACAAACGTGGGTGAGTAGCTCCATCTAGTGGTCAAATCAAGGTACAACCAAAATACAATTCAGTGACTTTTGAGGTGCTTTGGGATAGATAGATAGATAGATAGATAGATAGATAGATAGATAGATAGATAGATAGATAGATAGATAGATAGATTTCACTGCAGTTTAACTCTTTTTGGCCTGAGGAACCTAAACTTTGAGCAGAATATGAGTCTTGTGTAAGTTTTTAACATGTTTTTTTCTTTACTTGTCTTCTTCTCTCATGCCGTGGTCATAATAAAAAATAATAGTAGACAACAAGACAACAAAAGGAAATTCAGACTTAAGTCCAGGTTGCAAATTTCTTTTTGTTCCCTGTTAACAAGTACTCTCTTGCTGCAATGTAAGTTCTCAATGCAAAAGTACACTGATGCACAGACATAGTTAATTCTGCTGGCACATCCTCATGCAGGAGAACCAGTTTATTTAATCATAATTTTGCAAATGACACATCTAAGCATGAACAAACTGCACAAAATATCAAATCCTCCAAGTTTTAACACATTGATGGAAGTGAATTCTCTTAAATCTCCAAAAAAGTATCATTTTCTCTGCAAAACTATTTTATCTTCAGCCTGTTCAACATTGTTAGTTAAGATGAAAGTACAACTCCTTAAAACCTTTGAAATTAATAAAACATCTCAGCATTTAAACCTCAATATTTAGAAAAAAAAATTAATTATAGCCAATTTGAGCAGTTGTGCTTTTTTATATTAATTGAATTAAAATTTATCACTTAATTTGTAATAACTAGCAAATGTTTATTGAGAAATGTGAACATTCACATGACAAACCTGGTTCTTTAATAAAGTAAAGTCCACAAAAAGTATCCGGATACAGAAAGGAGGCAGATGGTAGCAGCTCTGTTTTTCCTTTAATCACTTTCCCTTTAAAAAACTCGGAGCTTCTGCAAACAGAGCGCTGGCATGGGCCTTTAATTGTACCATCTTTATTGACTGCAGAGTTGGAAATGATCATCTGAAATTCAACAC
>JAQMCX010000059.1:246186-270922 GCA_029814765.1 Acanthurus leucopareius | reverse complement strand
AACGCCTTCCCGGCCCCCCCATGGCGGGGGGGGGGGGGATCAACCCTCAACCAGGCTGCACCACAGCAGCTGCCATGCCCGCCTGCCCCCCCTCCAACCTCCAGCCCCCCCGCCCCCCCACCGACGTCTGATGCAAAAAAAAAAAAATCAAAAGATCAACTGCTCGGAGGTCTGGCACATGTCAGCCAGACAACCGCTTCTGTCATTCTGAAATTTTTGACAAATGACACATCGTGTTTCTCTGAATCGTGTTCGCAGCATTTTGCTTCAGCTGCCACGGAGACAGATGTCTGCGCCACAGCTGCATCCCAACGCATCCTGAAGCTGAGGAGCGCAGATAGCTCATAGCTCGCTAATGGCTTGTTTTCAATGAAAACATCTCAGAACGCCTGAGCACATCTCATCAAAGGGAGACGTGTTCGAGTGATTCAATAAAAATAAAAACAAGTGACGACAGACATTTTATGTGACTCGTATGTGTGATTGATTAGATTCACACTGATGATTCTGCTGTTCTTTGGGCCTGTAGATATTTAATTTGCCATAAGTTTGATCTCCAGCCTGTAGCATGTTTGCTAAGCTAACCATGCAGCTGGTGCCGTGATTGGCTGATTAATGTCCCGAGGGAGTGTTTGTGCTCACACAGCGAGCGATGGAACGATCTGAGCAGAACAAATTCAGTTTAACCCCAAATTCTCTGCAAGTTCATGTAACACAGGAACTGAAACTCAGATCCTCTCTGATGAAAAGAAAGTGGACACAGTAAAGCTGCATGAGTAGCATCGCGGGCAGAAGCATTGTATCTGGTTGCATCACATCTTAAAGGTGTCGCCTCCACCGTGTCCACCTCCGCTCGTCACCTTGCTGCACCCTGAGCAGATGACACACACTGACACACACTGACACACAGCGAGCGCTGACGCTGCTCTCTGCAGCCGCAGCAGACGACATGTTACATAACGCAGAGGAAGAAGGAGCACGTTTTGGAGTCCCTCCCATGTGAGCGGTGTACGCAGCAGATGTATTTAGTGGGCAGAGACGCCACGCTCTGGCCTGTGGTTCACGCTGGGTGTGGTGGTGGTGGCGGTGGTGGTGGTGGTGGTGATGGTTGCGCTGAGTGCGGCCGCTCTTTAAGGGGAGCATCTCAACCATTAATTGGGCTAAAGGTTTTCATTCCCCGGAGAGATGAGTCCCGTCCAAACCGTCTGTGGTTGCCCCCCCAGGACTCAGGCGAGTGGTGAGGTTACGCTTCGGGCCGCCTGATTAAAAATAAAAAGATCAAGGAGCTTCAAGCAGACATGTTGGTCCGGTTACTCCGAGAGCAGAAAAAAGGGTTTTAAAACAGTTAATTAAGTGCATTTTCCTGATGATCTAATGCATTGAAGTAAATAAGCACGACTGGAACATTTCTGACTTTGTTTACGGACAAATGAAATGTAACATGACTCTGCAGTTATTGTGTGTTGTGTTTTTCAGTTTCATAACATAAAAAACCTGTCGGACATATTTGTTTTTGAGCCCCTGAGTGTGAAGGCTGGCTGACATCTGGGAGCTGCCATGTAAAAGTGTTGTCAGCCTCTTTGGTGTGATACTGATCAAAAACTTCATATTTACAGTCAAACACTGGTTATGAAGTAGAAGCTAATCATGCATTAGCATCAGTAAGTAACCATAGTAACAATACTGCTGTTTTACATCATGTTTGAGGTTAAAGCTAAAGTTCAGAATTATTTGGCAGTGAGAGTAAATACATTAATAAGCTAAACATGCGTATAAAGTGATAGTCTCAGTTTCACTCTGTTCACTTTTACATTTTTCCTCTTAGTTTGTCAAACCAGCCACAGCAGGTTGATGGAAACATCACTGATGCATCAGGAGACGAGAGTCAGACAGTCAGAGAGTCAAACCTGGGCTTTACTGCAAAATACAGAGATGATCAGAGCTGTAAAAGGCTTCGTTTGCATGGTGTGAACTCATATGATGAAGCACTTCAGTTTAATGTTTGTTATTCATGTATAAAAATCCAGTGTTGCAGGTTTAAAATCACTAAATTCAAACTGAAGAAACCGACTAAACTTCACACAGTGTGCTAAAGTTTGTCACATCAGGGAGGCTGGAAAGTTTAAATGCACAACAACACGGTTTAATCACAGTCAGTCACTGGTTATTATTATTAGTTTTATTATAAAAAAAATACATCAGAAAGTTCATATTTAAGGTCAAAAGAAAATAGTTTATTTAATAATTAACTGTTCTGTTCAATTGCA
Organism: Acanthurus leucopareius; assembly: GCA_029814765.1. Lineage (NCBI taxonomy): Eukaryota > Metazoa > Chordata > Actinopteri > Acanthuriformes > Acanthuridae > Acanthurus > Acanthurus leucopareius. Next base: position 268,655 of record JAQMCX010000059.1, on the reverse strand, counting down.
CACAAACATCACATCAAACTGTAAAATTTAATCATTTGAACCACTTTCATTATCATTACAGAGGAGTACAGTTGATTATTAATCAGTTCAGTTAATTAGATTATTTGTAATATACATTCATTTTCAGAGATTCACAAACATATTTAAAGCTTTGCTATATATATAATATATATATATGCTATATATATATAAAACTAAAGGCCATAAAATGTTTTTATTGAGTCATAAATTTGAGAAAACTGTTTTTGTTCAAGTAATATTCTATATTTCATTAACATTACACACTAATCCAAGGCTAATTAATCAAATTGATGAGATAATTAACAATTTCTGATCAAAAATCACTTATTTAAAATCATGAAAGCTGATCTATGAGGTGAAATATTGTGATCTCATTTCTCACAGATGAAAATCTGTTCGGCGAAGCAGCCGTCGTCGTTCCAGTCTCCTTTGTCTTGGTTCACCACCAGTTCTCCACAGTCCTGTTCGCCGCCGTGGCTGTTTGGCTGCCCGGGCTGCCAGTACCTGATGAGCCAGGAGACAAAGACGGACATGATTTACTCCTCAGACAGAAACTTTACACAACGCATAGTTTTTGCCAGTTTAGTTCACAATCTGTGTTTCTGTTCAGTTCCTTCATGCTCGACCCAAAACGACTGTAACTGCTTTAAAGAAAACAAGCCAGAGCTTCTTCTCTTTAATCCCAGAATGATGATGTTTGCTTCCAGACTTTTCTGCAGCATCGACGCAGCCGTGTAAAGACAGAGCTGATGAGCCTGAATGGACTTTAACTTATTTTTTTCATTTTGATTGAGCTGCTTCTGCTCAGCTCGTGCAGGATCTTCAGCGGGTGACCTGAATAATGCATCGGCCCTTCATGCAGGAAATGAGAGGATGATTGATGGAGGAACCTTTCTAACCGGACCGGCATCTCATGTCCTGATCCGGTGAGATGATCCACTTCAAACAGTCTGACGGTGAAAACTTACGTCGTGGTGATGGGGGTCCCATCCACCCACATCCAAGTCCCCTCTTTGTTACTGTCGGTCAGACCGATCCAGACGTTGCTGCCTGAACTCGCCAGACTGTTGACGAACACCTGTAAGCACAGAATGAAGAAAAAGAAAGATTAAGACATAAATATTGAATATTCTTTTAATAAAACTGCTGTGGCAGTGTCATTATAGTCATATACAGCCCAGAACAACATCAGGTCTATTGAAAAATTGTCACAAATTTAATACTTGGTCACCAGTGTCTGTTTTTTTTTATTAATTACAGGATGACGTCCAAATGTAAAATGGGTGTCTATAGATTATTTGAAGTATTAAATGATCAGATTTTTATTCATATTTAACCAAAATCACGTTTTCCTTCATCTAAACCAAGTGAATAACATGTATAACATGCAATATCATCACTATTTATGAAGCTAAGACATTTTTCCAACCCAAACTAAAGGCTCTTGTGGCCTAAATCTGACCCCAGTTGGTCTCAAACTGTCATGATTTGCTTATTAGTTCAGTTCATTCTCAAGTTGTGTGTCAAGTTTACTTTTGTATAAATCCTTGTTTCATTGTTTCCTGTTTTGTTTTGGTAAATTGTGTTCTGTCTTGCTACCCACGTCCTGTCAAGTTTCCCTCCTTTTGTAGTTACCTGCCCTGTCCTTATGTGCTTCACCTGAGTTGATTGCCCCCCCTGTGTCTCATCATCTCAGTGTGTATTTAGTCTCTGTGTTTTCCTCTTCGTCTTGGCCGGATCGTCTGTTGTGCTGTTTTGCTTCTGGTCTCCCTGCGTCTTTATTTGTAGCATTTGAGTTATTTTGTCTTCTTAGATTTAGTCTTTTTTCGTTGGACTTTGCACCTTGTTTGATTTTGTATTGTCAACTTGTTTCTTAATAAAACTCGCTTTTTGTTAAAGTCCCTGGATATTTTCTGCACTTGGGTCCTTAGTTTTCTAATTCCGTGACAAACCATTAATTTGTGTCAGATTCCAGTTTTTTTCACACCACCCTTCAACCTGACCCGGCAAATTTCTAAACACCGTGTTAAATGTAATTATATAAATGTGTTGCAAAAGACGGTGTCACGAAAACACTGAAAATGTGTGCATGAACATAAAAATTATACAATAAATTTAGCAGAAGCTCCTCTGAGACAAGAAATGTAAGAAATAATGAGCATTTTTTTCTGCTGTTTGCCTCCAAAAACTGTCTTGGTAAACATCACCTTTCTTTCTTTCTTTCCCCTTTTCTATCTTTCTTTCCGTCTGTCTGCCTCTCCGTCTCACCTGTTCAGCCCTGTCGTCGATGACGACCAGATCTGCTCCCTTGGCGACGCAGTCCTGTCTGCTTAACGTCCAGTTTTTCTTGACAGTTGAAACAAAATAACAGCTGATGTCAAACTTCCTCCAGCTCCTCTGACAGACCAAACCTGCGACGTGAAACACGGAGAGAGACAAGATCTCACCAAAAACAGCTGAAAATACCAAAACACTGAATGCAACTGTTTTACTGAGAGAATTGAACTTTTAGGAGCAACATCTTACTTCTTCTTACTTTGTTGATCTTCCTCTGTAACTGATCTTTAGTTGCAGTCAGGCTTCTGTAACTGCTCTGTAACTTGTCCTTCTCCCTCCGTAGGGAACTAAAGCTGCTCTGCAACTGCTCTTTGCTTTTCCACAATGAATCGTAGCCGGTCTGAAGTTGATTTTTATTAACATTCAGTGTGACGTAGTTTCTTTGCAATTGTTCTTTGCCTTTCTGCAATGAGTTGTAACGAGTCTGAAGTTGATCTTTGCTGACGCTCAGTGTGTTGTAGCTCTGTTGCAACTGCTCCTTGTCCCTCCTCAGTGAGGAGAAATTCATCTGCACCTGCAGAAAAGAAACCTGCAGCTGGCCGTTACTCGCTGTCAGATTATTATAATTCCTCTGCATGTTATTAAAGTTTCTCTGCAACTGATCTCTGTCTGCAGTCAGGCTTTGGTAATTGGTCTGCAACTTCTCCTTTTCCTTCTGCAGAGTGTTAAAGCTAGTTTGCAGCTGTTCCTTGCCTTTCTGCAATGAATCGTAGCTGGTCTGAAGTTTATTTTTATTAACATTCAATGTGTCGTAGTTTCTTTGCAATTGTTCTTTGCCCTTCTGCAATGAGTTGTAACGAGTCTGAAGTTGACCTTTGCTGACACTCAGTGTGTTGTAGCTCTGTTGCAACTGCTCCTTGTCTCTTTTTTGTGAGGTGTAATTCATCTGCATGTTAATAAAGTTTGTCTGTAACTGATCTCTGTCTGCAGTCAGGCTTTGGTAATTGCTCTGTAACTTCTCCTTTTCCTTCTGCAGAGTGTTAAAGCTAGTTTGCAACTGTTCTTTGCCTTTCTGCAATGAGTTGTAACGAGTCTGAAGTTGATCTTTACTGACACTCAGTGAGTTGTAGCTCTGTTGCAACTGCTCCTTGTCCCTTTTTTGTGAGGAGAAATTCATCTGCACCTGCAGTAAAGAAACCTGCAGCTGGCCGTTACTTTCCGTCAGATTACTGTAACTCCTCTGCATGTCATCATAGTTTGTCTGTAACTGATCGTTCTCGTCTTTTAAGGTGTCGTAACTTGATTGTAACTGGTCCCTCTCATCTTTCACATTGTTGTATCTGACATTGAACTCATCTCTTTCGGCTGTCAGAGACTTGTAAGTCTCTTGCATCTGTTCTTTTTCCTCGGTCAGGTTTCTCAGTCTGCCCTCGAACTCTTTTCTCTCTGCAGTTAAAGCATCGTCATCGCTTTGCAGTGGATCTGCTCGAGCGTCGTAACCGGCCTGCGACGCGTCTGCTGATGCAGGACGGCTGATTATCTCATCTGTGAAATGCAAGAACATTTAAAAACAGTTGGTGATATTATTGGATTTTTTAGAAGATTAATCTTTTGCTTTCCTTTGTGAAACATATAATCATCCACAACATCAGCTGCACTGTGGCTTATTGAACAGTAAAGGCCTGGCAGCAAACAAATCACTTACAGTAGACGATCTGTCCGATGTTACCGGCCAACAGGACGGCGCACAGCAAGGCAAGACACACAGTCCCAAACCTGGACGGCTTCTTTTTTCCCCGAAAATCCACTGAAACAAGAGTAAAAAGGCAAACAAACAATTTTCAAGTGAATTTCCAGTGAAAAGAAGTGACCTCGTGGCACTGAGGCCTGATTGATGAGTCTGTGGCCTCGAGTGAAAAGAGATAAGTTATGCAGCTCTTGTTAAATTCATGGATGATTATGCAGAAGTTTTTTTTTTGTGATTTCTGGTTCAGGTTCTTGGACCACGTCGTCCTTAAACTTCTCGTAAAACAGGACGTGTCGGCTCCACAGCTGCTGGACTTTGAGTGTAAGTGAAGGAAGGAGGCTGTATTGAAAATAAATGTGCAAACTTCTCTTAAATGAACTCCTTCTATCTTAAACCATGAACTTATCAATCATCCCTTATATCAGAAAACGTCTTATATAATTGCTTTAACATTAAAGTCAGTGAAGATGTTCATTTTCAAAAGCGCATCGTCTAACTTTTTAAATAGTTTCTTACTTAATAATCTTAATATTCTGTCCATGCGCGAGTCTTCCAGTTGATACTTTACCTTTGGTGACTAAACCCTCCATCGTGAGGTTCTTATTCATATAAATGTCATCGTCGATTTCCATCGCGTCCATCGTGATAACGGATCCACTGATTTTCCTGTTTGAATTGAACGTGTGCAGATAAAAAGTCACAGATACATAATCATATTGTTAATTCCTTAGACATGATCTCACATTTTAGCATTTAGTTATTATCCACTCAGTTAGTTGTGCCTTTATTTGTGTTTGACTGAAATCTATAAGTACATTAAAAGTGCAAAGTCTTGTAAGATGCTGCATTCAAAGTCCTGCTCAATATAAACGTTGCTCTCAACATAAAGAAGCCTTTAATTTGAAAACACTGAGCCAAAATCTATAATCTCATTTTCAGTTTTGCCTTTGGACCGAGCACAAAAACAAGCTTTTATTAAAGTTTTCCAATACTTCAGTTTTAATTGGATCATTTAATTTTACAGGACTGATAATCTATACAGAGACTTTTACTAAAACCAAAGTGAAATTAGAGTTAATCCTACAATGTTCAATAATGTTGGTTGGAATTAGCCAAAAATTCTCTTACCTTTGATCTGAGAGGGAAAACGATCAATACGGCAGCTTTAACTCTGAGATGAAGCCATTAACATGCGACAAATGCAGCAAAGTGAGTGTAAATGCATCAGTGCAGCCGTATTTAACGTGCTGAAAACAGGATGCTCCTTTTGTCCGTGTCATCAAGTGTTTGACTTAAACTCAACTCAACTCTGATTGGTCTGAACATATTTTAAGAAACATTCAGTTAATTTCTCAGGTAATTTTCGGCCAAATGCACTCAAAAGGAACAAACCGGAGTTCACGGTGAAGTTGAGTTATCACGGAGAAGGTGGTTTCCTCTCAGGCTGCAGACTTTCATCCTCGGTGGTTTCTGTTCTCTTTTTCCCACAGATTAACTTCCTGCAGCGTTTACATGACTGAGACACAAGGTAAGCCAGATTAAACAGAAAACGCTGGCTCAGCGCTGAACGGCACCAACAAACACTCAAGCACATTCACTTTTAAAGGCATTAATGTCTTTATTTAATAAATTCAGTGTTGTGTTCGGGATGACATCATCTGCGTTTGGATCTCATTAGTTTTGTGGGCATTTGCTCGTAAAACAAAACCGTCGAACGAAGTGAAATTTTGACCGGATAAAAAGCAATAAATAAATGCTGAGGAGGCTAAAAGCCCTTTTTTTTTGAAAAACAAGTCATTTGCATGCTGATTTCAGGTCTGCAGTCACCAACACAGCGTCTCAGCGATGCGTCCGGCAGATGAACCCGCAGCGTTATTGCAAGTTGGAAAAAATAACGGAGCCGAAAAGAAATTATCTGGCAAACCACAGAACTGAGCCTGCAGATTATGTGCATGCAGAAAAATCCAAATCAGATGTCGCAGTGATGAGATTAAGATTAATTTGTGCTTCACCTGATTGTGTGAAGATTAATTCACGTCACTATAAACTGGGGCTTTTCTTTGTAAGAGCATTATCTGTAACTGATGCTATTCACAGGCCCCCCCCCCCGCTGCCGCTGAACGGTGCAAAATGGATTAAAACTGTTGAGACGAAATGATGGAGCCTGGCACCGATGCCAGATTTAAAACTGTGCCAGACTGGAGGTGATGGGCGTCTCCAGCAGCCCGTTCACCGTCAGCTCACGTTCACTCCGGACGGACACACGTTCAGGTTTACTGGTTTTCATTAACAGCCAGTATGAAGTTTTAGTCTGAGATGTTTTTACTGAGTTTTTGAAACTATTGCAACAACTTTTATCAAACATTTCTGACTAATAAATGATTGTGTGTTATTAAATGTTTATGCACCATGATGGATGCTTCATAAAAAGAGTTCAAATCCATGAAGTTCAATCAGAAACTTGACTGTTTCAGCAAACGAAGCGAGTGCTGCACAGATGTGCATGCAGCTGCTGCAGGCAGTGACTTTAATGACAAAGTTTTCCAAGTTTCATCACCTTCTCATCACCATCAGCAGTGTTTGTGACCACTTGTGTGTTCACATTTGTGATTTCCTGACTCCCCCGCTGAAGCAGAGTCACGTCAGAATCTGCACAGATCTCCACTGTGATGTGACATGTGACCGTAAATCAACCAACGGCTGCTGACTCGCCGTCATTTTGATCTTTACAGCCTCGCTGCTTTCATGGCTGAGAAGATGACAGGAAAAATACAACGTTAAACCGATGAATGAAAAGGCACACGCTTGGGTTTTCTCTCAGATTTTGTTTTCATGATTGATGTCGGAGCCACGGTCATCATAATATATTCATATGATTGATGTTTTCGTGTTGATGCTTTCATGCATTGAGGAATCAGTCACCTGCTCTTCCTGATCTGTCAGGCTCTAACGTTTTTCTCCTGACAGCGTGAAGAAGCTCCGGCTGAGCTCAGCCACTCAGACGGCAGATAAAAAAAAAAAAATCCAGCTGACAGAAAACATGAGTCTATTTTTAGAGGCTGAGCTGAATTTCCTAATCACCTCCAGGAACTCCTGAATGAAAAATGAAGCGAACCCTGTCAGTAACATAAACCAACCAAACCAAACCAGGCTGAGCATCCACAACAAAGCACGTCGGCGGTGGAAAACGTCTCCATATCAGATTAAAAACAGGAGCTGATTGTTTTTTTTTTTTGGATGCAGCAGTTTGTGACCCCATGTGGCCGTTCACGTCTCCCGTCTCAGCTAAAAGGAGGCTGTGAATGAGGAGGGCGAGTGTCTGATGGAGATAAGGGGGGAAATGACTGTGGCTGAGAGACGCCATCCCTCAGCCTGTCACACCCCCGCGCTGCCCATATTAATTAGCTCCCATAACTCACGAGCTGATCTGAAACCGCCACTTCAGGGATAAAAGAGGAGACGACTTATCTCTCCCAGGATCCCGCTGTCTCTGCACAATAACAGCACAGCAACGTGTGTTACCTCTGTGATACCGTAGGCCACGACATGGACAATATTAAATCATAATAACCCCGAGAAATTACTTTCCATGATTCATTTTTATGTTTTTGTTTGATTCTCAAGTCGGTTAATCTTCATTTCATTGTAATAAAACAGTGAATTCTTGAAATAGTATCTCATATATGCTGCAGATCTCATTTCCTGGAACTGTAATTTGCATTTGCTGATCATTATTTATTTTATTACTTTCAGAAAACAACATTGTGTATCCAAATAACTCCTTATTATAATTATTTTATAGCTTGTAATTCCTCTTGGATATAGAATTTAATCCACTTTAAGTCAAAACAAGTAAAAGCCAATTGAGAAAATAAGATCATGAGTCATAATAACATTATTATGACTATTTAGAATTTTAATGGGTTTTCTTTTTTGCTTTTATTATTGTTTTTATTGAGAAAAAAACGGACTGAAATAACTTTCTCATCAGATTTCAGATCACGTTTCTTCTGATGGAAAATTTAGGTTTTGTCATCATTAAAAAACACCTGAAGCCAAGTTTTAGATATCAAACACTCGGACCTGTGGTCACGTCAGGGCTTTAAAAAGGTTTCAGACTGTTCCTTTAATGGACGACATGATGGAGCTCGAGGCCGTTTTATTAACCACTGACCCAGATTAACAGTTGTCGCATTTCCATCCACTTTTTATCAAATCTTCAGAAGATCAGCAGAAGAAAATGCATGAAAATGTGTCTCGATACGCTGACACGAGAAATGAATGACAGAGATTTTTACAGCGAAGGAAAGACGACACAGGGAGGAAGATCAAAGAGGAAAAATCAGGAAAATGACAGGAATTCCCTGAAGAAAAGAAGGTGAGAAGGAAAAGTAATTCCTTCATGTGCTTCAGCCAAAGTTTCTTCAAGTGGACGACAGATTCTGTCCTCTGTGGTGGAGCGAGCTGCAGACTTTATTGATTAATTGATATTTTCCAGTGGACTATTTTTCATTGCTTTAACACATTTGTGGCCCTCAATGGAATAACAGGAACATGGGATTAATTAAGCTTTCAGGGCTCTGATGCCTCAGATGGTCATAAATCTTCGTGTTTGTGTCCGAACGTGGGATGAAATCAACGGTAACGAAGAAAAAACACAGTCTCAAGTTTATCAAAGACATTTAAATTAAACCATGCACGCCTCTTTGTTTCTGCAAAAAGAAAAAAATCTTTTCTAACCTCAGAGAGAAAAACATTTCGGGGCGGTTAAACTCCACATGCATGAACTCTGCATCTCCATCCAATAACGGTGAAGCTTTGACTCGCAGTTGATGTTACACGGATCACATTTCAGAACATGCCTGAGGCTTTTTTTTGGTGCACATCACCGTGGTTCATAACTGAAGAGGCGAGGAGGAGCTCCAGTGCCCCCCCCCACCATCAGACAGTGCCTCTGTTTTAGTTACAACCTTGAGATGAGAGCGTATGGGTCCCGGAGGAGGTCCTGGAGGAGGTGTCGTTAACATTTTTGGCAGCCGTCCCGTGTAAACCCAAAGGCCCTCCTCCATATTCATCAGGGGTGATTATGTGCTGACCTCCGTCTGCTGTTAATCCTGAGCTGATGTATGCCCACCAGGCAGGCGTCATGGAGGAGGGCGAGCAAACCTGACACTGAGGCCAATTAAGTGTCTCTGAGGTGAGAAACAGAGAGAGAGAGAGAGAGAGAGGGAGGAAGATAAAAAGAGAGAGCACTGGAAAAGATTGCATTCATATCTGCGTTGAGGCCTCAGCATTCAGGTGTGGTGATGAAAGAGATGAATGACATTATGATTGTGTCATTAACAGAAAAATGTGTTTACCGAACAACAAAAGCCAAATCCAGGACACAACTTGAAAATATACAGCAAAGATTTCTTTAAAAAGAGAAAAAGCATGTTTTTTTCTACAGAAAGGATGCAAAATGGCAGAAAAATAAAAGTAAAATGAGAGTAAAAAAACAGATAAGAAGAGAATAAATGTTAAAAACAAGACTCACTCTGGGAGGCTGCACACTTCATCCTCCTCAGTGGTGGCAAAGAGGGAGGGTTAAGCTTCCCCAAGTGGAAACCTCCACAGCTGAAAAATGAAGCCACCACAGAGTGCCAAAAACATGCACCTGCAGTTCTTTAAGTGGCCACATGGGGCTCTCTGCAAAAGGAAGTCAATTCCAACAGGGTCCTGTTTTAAAACGCTTAAAACGCTTAACTTTACAGCAGAAATTTCAGATTTCTTTAGCTAATTAACCCTTTAATGAGAACTTTACAAAGTTTTGATTTTATATAATTCACATTTAAATCATTTTAGGCTTTAAGTTGCATAAATAACAGCAAGGCCCCTTCAAACAGTGATCAGTTGTTGTTTCTCTGCCTCTCTATTTTTGTCCTTCATGCTGATGCTGATTCAGACGAGCTGGTAACTTGCGGTGCTTAAACTCTGACTGTAACTGAGTCTTGAACTGTTTCAGGTGCCGTCGCAGCACCGACAGTCGCAGGAGTTCAAACATATGTCACATCTCTTTTTTTTTCATGCCTCTTGGTACTGAGAAGAAGGAACGCCGTGCAGCCTTTCACTCTTCACACTGATTAGAGAACATCATGTCTGCGTCACATGCGGAGGGGAAAACATCCGACTTGTGACATTTTTCAGATGCAGTGTGATCGTAACTGCGGGGAGACAGACGGAGAACATGAGTTCAAACACAGAAAACAGAGGGAAGAGGAGGGAAAGTGAAGAGTTAGCCAGCTGTGTTGGTCAGATCACAGCTGGATCGGCTCTCTGACATCCTGTGGGCTTAAGAGATCCAACCGAGGAACCGAGGAGCTGAAGGTGAATCCATACAGCGGAGTCACACCAGCAGGGAGGCATCACTCTGTATCAAATTAACTGCACCATAATTCATGTGCAGTCCAGCTGCATTATGAAAGCGTCAGTGCTGCTTTTTCACGACGAGATCAATCATGGGCATGTTTTCTCTTCTGAGGTGTAATTAGTGGTGAAACTGTGGAAAGTGCAATCTAACGGTATTATCTGTGCATTATAAATGTTCATCAGACTGTCAGTCAAAACTCAAATGACAGAAAAAAAGCTAAAGTAAACTTCCCTCTGAGGCTCTGTGATATTATTTAAACAGAAGGAAAACTGTGACCGAGTGGCCATGTTGATCCGTATGGAGCTGAGAAAATACTGTGGTTGGAGAAATGAAGCTCGTGCACCTGCTTAGCTTCACGCTGACTGTCAGTTTTTAAAAAAGAAGATGGATAAACACATGATGGTTTGGTTTTTCCAATATTTAAACAAAATATGATATTTTTTCAAAGGATCTTTATCACACGCTGAGTGAATGAGGTTGTTGCAGTTACTAAAAGGCAGCTCTGCTCTCATCATGTGGCTTCATTTTAGTTTCTGTTCTCACTTTTTTTAAAGTTGATTTGCACAAAAACAAACAAGTAAACACAATAAGCAAACTGCAGACGTGTGAGACCTGACAGACTCTCCCTGATGAGCTGCTTTTAAATGTCAACTTGAAATAGATGTGATTTTTTGTTATTTTTTATTCATAACATGTTATTTTATGTTGTTGTTTTTTTTTCATTTTAAAAAATTGTGCTGTTTATTCATTTAAATTCCCCTTTGAGACGAAGATTCTCAGCCTCTGGCCTCCAGGGATTTTAGCCTGTGAGCGATAATAAACGCTAAGCTAAGACTTCCTGTTTAATGTGTGAGTTAAAATCAGCCCCCCCCCCTCCTCCTCTGAGCCTCTGACACCAACACCGGGATTAAATTTACAGTCTGAAGACACTAAACAACTCAATTAAATGTGCCGGACTCCATCAGTGAACGGCGAGGACGGATGGATGTGCTGATGTGCAGCATCAGGCACTTCCTGTCGGGGAAACGGCGCAGTGGAAGATGTGTTTTCTCCTCTTCACGTCAGACGCTTAAGTACCTGTCAGGTTCAATCAAGTGAGTGAGGAGTGACTTACAGGAGCGGGACCGGTCTATCCTCTGGAGCACTGAGCTAAAAACGGGCTCACAGGAGCCTTAAAGAGACTGAACACAACCTCAGCTGGTGTGAATGTTTAATTATTAGTTGACTACATTTTTATTTAGTCAAAAAAATTGTCCTTATGAGTCTTTCAGTCACACTGTCCTCCTCTTTCACTTCCTGTAGCAGGAAGTTCAATCCTCCACCTGCAAACCCTTTAGCTCGTTAGCGCTCGTTAGCGCTCGTTAGCGCTCGTTAGCGGTGAAGAGCTGATTTTTCAGGTTACCAGCCGTTTAATAGGTTTTTCTGGTGAGCTTATGTTTGCCACTTGGAAGTCTAGTTTACTAGTTTTTTAAAAATTATTTAACATTTTAAATCTTCTGGCCAACAGCAGGTGAGATGAATGACTGAAAACATGTGAGACAAGTTTGCTGCAAAATAAAGTTCTAATAATTTAAACTTTTCAAAAAGAATCACAGGAGATCAATCATGTGTCTGAATGATTAGTATGGAGCTGGAGACGTAAAGCAATAAGCTATTTCTTAAGATTAGACATCGATTGAATAGAGGTCCTAAAGAAAACTAAATAAGACCTCATATATTATTTATCAATCGTAGGAAAAGTAATTTGACTTGCTGTGTTTTAAAGGATCAACAAGCCTTTTTTGCTGCAGAGATTTTGACACTTCAGGAAACCAACAGCTGTAATTAACAACATTAATGATGGAAACAATTAGTTCAGGTGTATTAGTGCTGATTTGCTGGGACATTTACAGTAATATTATCAGTTTCAAGTCAGACTGTCCGCTGCGAAAGGAATCATCGCATTTGTTTTCATGCTTTGTTGAAAGCTTTTTATCTGCTTGGAAGGAGATTCAGACACTTTCCTGCAAAAGCTACGTTTTAATTTCATGTTCATTATCTTATTTGTGAATTTATAATGCTGCTTTCCTTAAACAGAATGCAGATTATGATTTATTCTAATATTTCTGATCCTGTTCAGCATCCAGAATAAGACGTGCAGTCGCTGCCTTCCTCCTCTCTGCAGGTGTTGGTGATAATTGAGTGAACTCTCACCTTTTTTCCTCACCTGCTGTGTTTTTTTCTGTGTGTCATTATGATGTTGGAGATGATTTGTGGTGGTGGTGCCTCGCTCTCTCTCCTCTTGGCTCTGAGTTAAACCTGCAGGGTTTTAAAGAGTAATGAGAAAGAAACACACTGAATTATCAGCTCGCCACAGGTTCATCTGCTCCATCTAATGCAACGAAATATAAAACCTCTGCAGTAAATCCCGTCTTAAGCTCGCAATCACTTTTTTGTTGACACACTTTAAGAGGTGTTGATTCGGCCCTGTGATTAGTTTTCAGACCTTGTTTAGTCAGAGGGAAAAATTTATTGAACAGTTTTAAATCTGGAGGTGTTTCTATTCTTTATCTCCTTTAAGGCAGACAAAGTATTCAAACATCTTGACTTGAATTATGATTCTTTGCTGCAGTGAAACTCAACTGGAATATAAGCTTCTCTGACTTATCTTGGAAAGTGATGTTTAATCTCTTAGGAAAAGAGTTCTAATCACATTTCAGATGATATCGAGAGAATTATTTCTTTAAAAAACAGTAAAGCTGCAGTGTTTCTGCATCATAACTTGGTGTCAAGCCATGCGATTTTTATAACCTGAGGCGACTTTTTGACCTTAAACATGCAGCGTTATATTAGACTTATAAAAAGAAAGAGTCTGGCCTGCATCACTAAACACTTCCAATAACTCCTGCTGCTTGTATAAACCTTCATAATGGATGGGTGGAGTCGGCCCCGAGGCAAAATACAAAGAGTGCCAAATATCTGAGACAATAACAGGAAAAGTATTTAATGCCAAAACTAAGTTGACACTGTCTGACTTTTGCGGTTACCGTCATGCCTCTTTAAGTTCTGCAACGAACAGTTTGCTTTCTGAGATCCCACTGTGGCGACGTCATGCTGCCTTTCTTTAATTTACTTTAGTTTGCTTAGTTGTTGTTTGCACGACAACTGAAACAGTTTTGCTAATTTTGAGCAGCGTAATCTGCATGAAATTACTGTCCGTCCAGGGAAAAACTGTTGAATGTTCGGAGCCTACACTTTTAAAATGACTCTTTCAACGATGAACTGTAGCAATTATTAATGTGTTTATGTGCGTTTGGTGGAAATCTGCTTTGTTTTGTTGTCACCTTACACCTGAATCCCTCTGACATCAGAAAACAAATTAATTTCCGAGAGCTGACCTCGTTTTGACTGCAGATGGCCGACATGAAATCCTGCTGCTGGATTAAAGACACGACGGTGGGAGGAGGAGGAGGAGCAAAAGACTTTCATTTGCACCATCTGGACGGTGGATTAGACACCTTCATGCTTTCATTCAATAAGCGGCGTGTGAGGACAAAAAAAAAAAAAAAATCATTATCGATTGGAACAGACAAAGCAGACAGATGCTCCAGTCAATTTCTACAAGGACCCTCCATCTCCACACGTCAGGAGGAAGAGAGACACTTGACACAAATATTAAAACAACCAGGTGTGGCTGCTGTATTTCAGCGCTCTTACAGTGAAAACACACAGATAGTTTCAGTCAGGCACTGATTATTTTATCGCTTCAGGCTTTTTTTGTTTTGCAAGCAACTGTGGCTCCAAAATAAAAGCATCAGCGTTGTGTTGTGAGGGCGACAAGATTATCAAGCGAAGTGTTTCGAAATCCTCGCTGTTCATGACGCACAACTGCACTGATTTTTTTCCCTGTTATCACTCAGTGTTGACTACAGTTGCAGGTCCTGTTTCAGCTGTGGCTCCAGGCTTGTTCTCCCCTCGAGGTTAGCAGATGTGCAAAGGAGGGAAGAGACTCTCCCAAACAGATAGAATCGGATTCGCTGAAGCCTAAACAAACGCACAACATGGCACAAAATTCAAGGTTGAACGAGAGAGGGTAGAGATTAGCCATCGCAGCGGACTACCGTTTCTCCACGTGAAGGAGCCGTATCTGCCCTCGACATGTCATGTCATTGCTTTCACTCGGTGCATGAAAAGGTGTTGCTGCACGAGTGGCTGCAGGTCGCACCAGCTCCCGTTATCTCCCGTTATCTCTCTGTTGATTTTAAAGGGTAACTGCTCTCTCGAATCCTACAAGAAAACTCTCCTCTGGCATGCAGGTATGTGAAAAATGCAACAGCTACGGGAGGTGTGATCCTACAACATCCCGCAACAATCTGGAAACTCTGAATTATTTCTGTGTTAAAATGAAAAGAAAGAGAAAAAAGTGATAAGTTAAGTCAGTAAAACAATTAAAAGGTTTGACTTAAACATGTTTTTCTGAGCTCCGCTGTGATTCATTCTCAGTTTTTGACACAGATTTTCCAACAGAGCTGCACTTAGTATGAAGACAGAGCTTTGTTCGCTCCTCCGTGTGGGAGTCCATTTCCACCACATGTGCTTAGATTTCGCTTCAAGCTGCAGAAAATTATCCCAAGGAGGTAAATCTTGAAATAATTTATGCCGCTGCCTGCTGACGAATTAAATATGAATCTGAGTTTGGCGTTCAAATCCATCGCTTGTTGAAAACCGGTGCGTTGCTGTAATAATGTAAGTGGTGTTTTCTCATTTTTCTTTAAAAAAAAAAGCATCCAGTCGCTGTTCTTCAGCGGTTAAAACTGGGCTTCATTTCTTCTCTGTTGCTTCAAAAATAGACGCAGCATAGCCTTCAAATTATACTATCCAAGGCAGTGAAATATGGATCAGAGAGGTGGTGAGACCAAAGCGATCTCATCTGCATAAATAAACATGACAGAGTAATGACTCACACACACACACACACACACACACACACACACACACACACACACACACACACACACTCATTTGCCTACCAAGGTTAAGTCTTCAAGTGACTGAATTTCACTATGTAACAACCAGCTCGAGCAAAAAAAGATGATGTATGATAATGTGATTTAGCTTGGATGTTAGCAGCTACAGATGATCTGTAGACTTAGCATTAGCTTAACAGTCAAACTCCACTTTCATTCAAATCCAATAAAACATGTGAGCGCAAAAAACTTGGCCGAGGAGGAAAAGTTGGAATTTCATACGTTGATGTTGACTTTGTTTGAAAACTTGACCCTGTGGTGCCTCTTTTTGCGTTTCCTCCTGCAGACTCAGTGCTCACGTCAGGATGTCGCTCATCGTTTCATGGCTCCACTTCACCAGAGAGGCCCCCCCCAAAAGAACCCCAAAATAAATACAGTTGGGGGTCGAACAGAACAGAACAGAAGCTTTCAGGGTTCGGAGGCAAAACTGTCACAGCCTTTAACACACTTACCTGTTATTTATTATAACGTATTCACTCTGCGCTCGGCCTGTGTCCATGTGCAGCATGTGTGCAGCAGGCTGAAGTTCAGAAAAATGTGTTCGACACATTCTGGACGTGCTTGGCTCGGCCGGACTCGCTGTGATCTG
This sequence comes from Acanthurus leucopareius, assembly GCA_029814765.1. NCBI lineage: Eukaryota > Metazoa > Chordata > Actinopteri > Acanthuriformes > Acanthuridae > Acanthurus > Acanthurus leucopareius. The sequence goes on along the minus strand of JAQMCX010000059.1, from coordinate 252,606 downwards.
CACTGCGTCTCTGGGTTTTATGAAAGCTGAACTGACAGAATTATGGGATTTATAGGTTTGATTTTGATAAGCTACAAATATGAGCTTCAACTTACAAAGCTGTCATTCTGACTGAGGGAATCTAAGTCATGGATTTTTATTTTTACACCAAACTTCATGCATTTTTTATGTGTTTTTGACAGGAATGTTCTTCCTTAAGTGATTACCTTGTTAAGAAACAGTGATAGGAAGGTAGGATGGGAGGGAGAAAAGAACTTAATGCCGCTCAGACACAGTAATTATGTAATCTTGATGCAGGGTCTCAGCAGTTGCTTTTTAAGACATGCACAGTCTCATATTCTAACAATAGAGCTGCTGCTCGAGCAGAGCTGCACGGAGCAGGCGGGGAAGGAGAAAGCAGCTGCTGGTGTGTCGTATCAGCTCGATCTGCATCAGTTAACCCCAATCTGCAGCTCAGTCTCTTTCTAATGGAGGCTGTCAGCTGGCAGATCTGGCTTTTTCTCAGCACCTCCTCTACGTTTCCACACATTATTTCTCCTCACACTCGGCTGTTTGCGGCTGCTGTTGTGAAAGACTTACAGCCCCACAAAGTCAACTGTTACTGGAGTGAAGAAAAACAGGTTTGTGTTATGATGGATGAGTCTGTAGTTTGTCAGATAGTGAAGCTGCTGCTCAGGTTTTTATGTTTTTAAAACTGTAGTCAGTCAAAACGTCCAGGTAATAACGAACCATTCAACCAGATTATAACTGTTTTATTTCACCTTTACCGCCCTGAAAAGCTTGTTCCATATTATCATTTTCTTGTAAGCTTGTGTGACTTTAGTCTAAAAGATTTTCACAGTTTCAGAATCTATTACCGTCTTGGACATAAATAACCTTTTGAACCTACTGAATGATCTGTGAGGAGCTAAACAAGATGTTTTTCCTCCTGAAAAGTTCAAAAATTCATAAAAATTCCACTGAACATTCACCGTCCACGTGTCATCGCTCGCTTGGAAAGTCGCTTCACAAAAATATTTGAGGGAATGGAAACTTTTAAAGACATAAACACGATGAAAAAAATGACCAACCAACACACTTTTTTTCTCCATTTCCACTTTACACACAAAAACACACACACATACAACACAGACCGTGTCACTCCGTGCTGCATAATGTCACTGTTTTTTCGTCGTCATGCAGAAATGAGTCAACAGCCTCTCGTTGCATTGTGGACTTGTTCTGCAGTCTGCTGCAGCCGGCAAGAACGTGCCAAGATAAATTTGTTCCCTCTTCGTGGCGAGACTCGCTGTGAATCTGGCGAACAGTCCTGGCCTAGAAAGTACACACAGCGAGATGTATCATTTCACATATTTCAGCTACAGAATCAAAAACATTACTTCTGGCCTGCAAGTGTGTGTGTGTGTGTGTGTGTGTGTGCGTTGTCCAAACATCCTTTTGAAAAATGCCGTGTCTCTTCCTGTTGCCCTACTTATGTCAAATGACCTAAAAAAAAAAGTGGAGGGGAGGGAACACAGATCTCGCTTGTTTTCTCCATCCAGAGTTTAAAACAGTATGTCAGAATATAAACAGCCATCCAGGATCCAGATCACCTCACTGCACTTTTCCTCTGCACCTTCACTGAGCAGCCTGTTCAAACCATTGACTGTATAAAACACTGGACAAACCCTCCGTGACGTCACCCATTTTTTTCTGCATGAGCGAAAGTGAAGCCTCAGAAATCTCGTCCTGGGCGCCGCCATTAGCCTGCGCATGACTCCGCCAAGAGCCCGCCTAAATGACGAAAAACCAAATATGAGAAAAGAGGCGGGGTCGAAGGATGGATAGCGCACCCACTCAGCTAACAGCCCACGGCTATACGTCAGCAGGCTGTCAATCAACAGCCGAATTTTAAGCTCAAATATAAAAAAAACAAATAAGTTGGAAAAAAAATTCACCCCCCTCAGAGTTTTCATGAGATGGTAGAGAAGCTGTAGACAAAAAACCATTCTTTGAACCAGGCTCTAAATATGTTTATTTCTGCTCTAAAGTTGGCCATTTTAACATTGGCTCCAATGGGAATTTGCTCCCTTTTGGAGCCAGCCTCGAGCGGTCAGTTGAGGAATTGCAAGTTTTTGTACTTCCTGGTTGGCTTCAATGCGGAAGTGGGGAGTTTGCCCCTTAGTCGGGACAGACCTTACTAGGATTATGTTTTTTGATCTGATCTTTGCCACATGTGAACAACATGTCTAAATCAGCATCACTTCAAACACCTGGTGTAAATGAAGCCTGACTGTAATTGTGTGTTCTATGCAGCACTGGAGATGAGCACTTGTCAGGGAATTTTGGTCTGCTGGACCAGGTCTTTGCTCTAAAGTGGGTCCAGGAGCACATTCATAACTTTGGAGGAGACCCAGGTTTAGTTACCATATTTGGGGAGTCTGCTGGTGGAGTCAGTGTGTCTCTTCAGGTAAGGATCAGTGTCCACAGAGAGTACTTTTTCACAAAGCATGTTGCACAGTTATGACATCCCAAAATTTCTGCTGCTCACACAATCTTTCACTCTTTTCTTTTGCTTGAACCAACAGCTTCTCACTCCACTGTCTGAAGGTCTGTTCCATCACGCCATTGCTGAGAGTGGCACTGCTGCAATTGATTCGCTTGTTATAGATGATCCTCTACCAGTAGCAAAGGTTGTGTTTTTTTCCTTAAACTGTCGTCAATGCATAATATTAAGAATATGACAATATTTTGTCTTTTGTCTAAATCGCTCTTCACAGGTGGTAGCAAATGTATCTGGCTGCAGCCTGGAAAGCACTAAGAAGATTGCTGATTGTATTAAAAACCTTGATATTAATACTACTGAAACCATTGCACAGGTCAGGAATTGTATTCAAAAGTGATAAAGACCGATTTGATGGGATTTTTATTATTTTACTGTATTAGTGTGTCTCTATCTAAACTTTTTTCTTTTTTCTCTTAAGGATGAGAGACTAAGATTTCCTATAAATGTTGATGGGCATTTCCTGAGAAAACCTGTGGATGAGCTGTTCCATAAACATGAACTTCTAACTAAACCATTCATGACTGGTGTTAACAATGATGAAGGGGGCTGGTTACTTGGTAATGTAAGTTTGAATGCTAAGTTGTGACTGATTTCAAGCCCATGAAGAAAAGCTAAGTTGTGCCTGAGATGTTAATTAGGGCCCGAGCACCATAAGTGGTGCAAGGACCCTATTGTTTCTCCTGTTGTTATTATTAGGGCCCGAGCACCATAAGTGGTGTGAGGACCCTATTGCTTCTCCTCTGATTATTATTATTATTCTTATTTTTAGCACTTAAACACATTTTTCAGGTGCTTGGCATGTGTGAAAACTCATGCAATCTAGCACACATGCCTGGTCTTGATTGCAATGTAGTATAGTTTTCATACAAGAGTGTGACAAATTGGCTCCATAGCGCCCCCTAACCATTTAGCCCCCCTATTGTCCGAGCTGCACCAAATTTCGTAGGCTGATGTATCCTTTCCAGACCTACAAAAAAGTCTGTTGGAGCACCCCTCTACAACCTACAGGAAGTCCAGCATTTTAAATTACATGTCAACTTTTGCCCATTTCCAGGAGTTGTACTTTGTTCAACTTGTCCTAGGGGATTCATCCTATTCCCTTGCAACTGGCTCAGTTTGTAGACAAGGCTTTGAGGATGAAAAGTTGAGCGACAAAGGTCTCAGAATTTACACTCTGTGGGTGTGGCGAGTTGTTAAAACTTGAGGTTTTGCCCTGAAACAGGAAGTGAGCTGTAACTTCACTGTACATGATCCAATCTGGCCAAAACTTCTTGAGTATGTTAACTGTGTGGTCCTGAACACATCCATATGCAAATATTTAGAAAAAGTCAAAGTGCCACCTGCTGGTAACAGGAAATGAGATGTTTTATACTTGCAAGTGTTGCGCACAGAAGAATGAACATATTTATATGAAACTTGGACTGAAATGGACTTAAAACTAAAACCTCTTGTACAAAATGGTGAGTTATCACCAGAGGGCCTGCGTGCTGCGACGCAGCCAAGTTAGATGTGTCGCTGTGAGCACTCAAAGTCTTATAACTTCATGAATCTTTGGTCAGTCTGGACCATATTTCAGGTGCTTAATAAGATTCTTGGGATGAATACATTGATGTATTAATATCTTACCTTAGTCATAGCGCCACCTACTGTCGACCAAAATTACACATTTGCACATTATCATGAATTTCTTTGTACCAGTGGACCAGATTTACTTGGAACTGCTTTCAGATGGACATAAGACTTTAATGATGCTTGCATGCCAGGTTTGTGAGTTTTTGTCAAACGCCGCTCCTTCGCCATAAAACACAAAACTGTTTTTAGGCACAAGGGATGCAAGAAATCTCACCAAATTTGGCACAGACACAGAGTTCCTTAAACTCATGAGACATTTGCTTTAGGGGGTGGCAAATTGGTTTGATAGTGCCCCCTAGAAAATTTCAACAGAGCAGCCCCCGCAGGCCCTTAGACACAGAATTACCAAATTTAGGTGGCCTATTCAGAAAGTCAAGACTTACAAAAAAGTCTCTTGGTGTCATGAGCTAAGTCAAACAGAAAGTCAGATATTTTCAGTCCAAGTTTGGGATTAGGCCAAATTCCAGGGGTCACATTTAAAATTGCTGCTCCTAGGGGCTTCACCCTATCCATCTGAAACTTGCACAGTTTATAGAAAAGACCTGGAGGATGATAAGTTTGCAAGGGTGTGGGGGGCTTTTGAATGGTGTGATCGTGGCAGGCTGTCAAATTTACATGTTTGGCCAAGAGGCAAAAAATAGCTCTAACTTCTTTGTAAAGAGACCAATCTGCTTCAAAATCAACACATTTGATAAGACTTTCAGCCTGAAGAAATGTACACGTCAATTATCAGTCATACTCAAAGCGTTTTCTGCTGGTGAAAGGGTGTGAAACTTATGTAGTGTCCTATAAATAGATATATTTTATTCATTGTCACTTAAGATTAACATATTAACAGGTTAACTTGCTTTATTCTTGACAAAACACCGTTATTTTTATTATTTTTATGTTATTTTTGTTCATTTCTGCAGCTCTCTCCCTGTTTGTGTTTCACTGAGCGTCTTTGAATGCATCACCCCTCCCATCTGTAAGAGCTTGTGTGTGCTGTGATCAGTCAGCTATCACAGCACTCAAAAATTGTGGCGGCCATTACAGCTTGCCAGTGTTTAAAACTGCAGCATAACAAAACCCACAGCCAAAGAGCAAAACTGTAAATATAAATTTACAAATGGGATAAAGTGAGAGAGAGAGCGAGAGAAGGTGAGAGAGAAAAAGCTGATGGGATAGGCACAATGCTCGCTGTGTACTGGCACAGTAAGGAGTGATTGACAGCCAGCTTGCCCTGTCTGGATAGTTAGAACCTTACCTTGCTTTCTGGTGTTTGAACGCACACCATTATAAAAGGCACAGCAAGAGACAAAACCTGTCAAAGTAAAAACATAAAGGGTATACAGTTAGAGAGAGAGAGAGAGAGAGAGAGAGAGAGAGAGAGAGAGAGAGAGAGAGAGAGAGAGAGAGAGAGATCGTCACTCTGCTCACAACAGGTAGCTTGTCTCCTCGTGAAAATTGGTACTTTGATTTCTTTTCCGCCTTGTAGGGACCTATATACTTAAACACAGCCAAGTGTTTTTCCATTCACAATTTTCAACAAGAGTATGCAGGACAGAAAGGACATGAGTTTGTTGCATAAAACTAATAAAATAAAATTCAACTTGTTGTGGAAAATTAAAAATATAGAGTATATAGAGACAGAGAGAGCAAAGGAGTTAAAGTCTGGTCTTTGTAATCCAAAGATTTTCTAACTGAGGTGGATGACAAGATTTATATACTCATGGTTATTAGCTGTTTAGACAAAAAGTAATTTTTTACACCCTGATAAAAATACATTAAAGCTACTGATGGCTTGCAAAGCTGAAGTGTAAATATTTTGCTGTCATCATGTGTGCTTGCCAAACTGTGCTAATAAGATGGGCTATGCTGCCCCCTTGTGTGTCTGCATGGCAACTGTTGTCTGGCAAACATGATGACTTGAAGTGGTGAGTGCAGTTGTGTGCTAGCCTGCCTGCATGAGAGAAAGAAGGCACACACTGCGCTTGGATCACAGTGTGGACTGAGCACCAGCAGTGGAGCATGTCTGGGGCGAGTTGCTGCCTGCTCCGAAGGGCTCTGGGGTGCGAGGGCCCGTTCAATGCTGCTTGCAGCTTTAGTTACGGTTGCATCTTCCCTCAGGTCTTTGCTCCGCCAAACTGGACAGAGGGAATGGATCGTGAGCAAATAATGCAAATGGTTTCCATGTTCTACCCTGATGTAAGACAAACACTGCCTGACATTGCAGTATTACTCTGTTTCATTATGTTCAAACT
>JAQMCX010000059.1:229902-246086 GCA_029814765.1 Acanthurus leucopareius | reverse complement strand
GGCACTGAAAGAATCGCTGAGTGGGAGCTGGTGAGAGCGAAGGAGTAGCAGAGGATTCTCTCGGTTTGCTGTGGAAGGCCCCGGCGAAAACCTAATTACTCGTGTCTGTGGGAGACGGACACGTTTGGCTCGTCAGCAGAGAGCAGCAGCCGGAGATTCTGGGGTGTTTCGACGGCGCTCTGCGGCACGGCTGCAAGGCATTGTGGGAAAGCTGCACCTGTCAGAGGACCACTGACAGCTTGTCCTACTCTTGTTATACAGCCATGCGTGATCCCTCCCATTAGCAGGCCAATGACACAGTTGACTTGCTGTCAACGGGAGGGCGAGGGGCCGAGGGGGGAGGCTCTTTACCAGCCATGATGCTCCTGTTTGGGGCATTAAAGCTGTCACCGTGACCCGGGTACACTGCCAGCCACAAACTGATTTATTTCTGTGTTTATTTGTTTTTTTTTCTGTCCATCTGTCTGTCTGCATGTCTGTCTGTGTTGTTCCGTCCAGAGCTGTTGTATTTCAGCTCAAGTTGTTTTTCTTCTGTTAACTAGATGCTCGGCTCAGAATCCACAGGAATAATGTTTTTTTATCTGATGAATCTGCACAACCAATGTCAGAAAATGTCCTTTAGTTTCAGTGTAGGGAATAGTTTGCCTTGTATGAGGTACAATCACAAACTTAGAGGCCTGTCGTGCAGGAACAGAGCTCTGCACTGTAATATGAATGTAGCAGGTACAAACTTTAACGTATGTGGTGTTTCATTGCTTGATCACCATCAGCACCTGAGTTACACAAAAACATTGGATTGCCATCAGCAGAAATAATATATTGCATATTTTAATCAATAGGTTTTGCCAACAGAAGGATCATGTAGATTCAGACCCGTTACAGACCTTATCCATTAGATCTGATAGATGTCAAAGGTGGCGGCAGGTCACGGCTCAGAGAGTTTTACAACCACCACTAGCATGTTGCATTATGACTTAAAATCCACAATAAAAAGGGATATTAATTGACCCTTAACAGACAAATAACTCCACAAAGAAAACAGATTGTTTTTTTAAATTGCAGTGCTGCATTTGGCCACTAGATGGATGTTAATAATCATTATTATTATTATTATTATTGGTGTTGCAGAAATGTTGTTTTTAGTTTATTGTTAATTGATAAAAACAGTGAAAGCATCCCACTTCTGAACCAGTGAGACAAGTTGGCTCCATCAGATCTGTGTGTGTGTGTGTGTGTGTGTGTGTGTGGTGGGGGGGTAACTCTCCTCTGCTCAGCTGCCCTTGAGCAAATCATTTCCCACTAACAGGTCCAGTGGAGCGGCTCAGTATCCGGCGGCAGAGAGCTGCAGCCTGCTGCGTTCTGCAGAAGTTCTTCTTCTCTCCTCGCAGCCACTTTGACTTCAACTTCTGCGAACAAGATTTTAAAGTTTTGAAAATGATCAAAAATATTAATTCATGCTTCATCCCTGCTGAGAACTGGCCATCTCCAGTTAAAAAACAAAAGATTAGTGTTTAGTTGTTTGGACTTCAGATGATTCCACAGAAGGTTGTGTGTTCATCAGATTATGTGGAAATCTTCTCCGCATGTGTTTCCACACAGGCAGAGTTTGGGAATCACCGAACTGTTCACACAGCAGGAGGCTGTTTTTACACAGACAGCTGATTTCAGAAACACCCACCGACTCTGTTTGTTATGACAGCAGAGACCTCGTGTGCGTGTGTGTTCACGTAGGTGGAGCTGGTTCCAAAAAAAGAGACAGTTTCTTCAGAGTTTCTTTCTTCTTATTTCACTTAAAAGTCCTTCAAATCATCAGTGCAGCGTTTCTCGGCGCTCTGTACCTGACAGTCACTCCGCTCTCTCCACCAGAGCGCCTCATGTTCTCAGACAAGCTCTCTCCTTCAAAAGGTGGAGGACAAGCTGATTAATGGCAACACACACACAGACACACACACACACACACACACACACACACACACACACACACAGACTGTCATCTGGTGACATTTCTGCTTATTTGTCTCAATAGTCAAGAAAAATATGAATCTACACTGGAGCTCTTTCACTGTTCTGCTGGATCCGTGTCAGTGTTGAAGTGGTTTTGTTTAACTTTAAATTTTTGTGTTTGCTAAATTAATTTAATTTAATATATCAGTGCAGCTCTGACTTTATTTTACTCTTTATAATCTGAAAAATCCTCTTTGCTTTCTGTTTTTTAACAGCTTGAAAAATGTCAGATTGCAGCCAGCGATCGCTCTCACTGTAACTCTGAGACTCTGACGTCTTTCTCCTCTCGAGCTGCAGTCGGAGGACAAAAGACGCCTTGTGAGCCGTCGCACATCCTTCACATGCCGCTGAGAGAGAAAAAAAACTTTGCTTCATTTGTTTTACATCACTGCTGAGGGTTTGTGATGGAGGACTCCTACAGTCAGATGACCTCTCGCTCTGCTCTCATGTGACAAAGTGACGCTAATGAGAAATGAGTTCCTGCTGCTCAAACAGCCTCAGAAATGACATTTGATCCGTTCCGTCGGATTTTTATTAAAAATGTACAAAAGGTTCACTCCTGTTCTGAAGTCTGGGAGCATTTTGAGGGCTTCTTCTTAGTTTTCCACTGGTCCTGCGGCATTTCACTGTATATATGAACACGAAAACATCAAAAGCAGAAGTGTGTAAGTTTTTGATTGTATGTTTCTTAGTTTGTTTCTGCCAGAAATGGTTTTGGGTCTGAGATTATTTTCAAATTTCCTCTCGAATCTCTGATTTCTGGTTTGTTCAGCTATTTATGTTGGCTCTTAGTGTGAAAGGAAGGGATTTCTCCGGAGCTGCTTTTATCACCCAAACTGCAGTTTCAACTCCAAGATGGTCAATGCAAAACTATTATAACACTCAGTACAAACCTTTCTAAAGGGGATATAATATAATCAACTGTTAGATTAAAGCTGCAGTTAAAGGTTTTTTATTTCAAGGCCTCTAAAGTGACACATATGAAAAAACACATTTCCAAAAAAGAAGAGTAATAAACATCCAGCAGATGAGCTCTGTGAAAGATGATGAAATATCTCTTTAAAATAAAAGAATAACTAAACTTCTTTATTTGTTTGTTATTCTGTTTTCAGATTTTTTGCTGACAGCTCAAACGTTACATAATCCTGCTTCATGGATGCATTCACTTAATTGTGTGGGAGAAATTGAGGAACTGTTGGTGCATTTTATTTTATTTTCAATGTAAATGATAAGTTTGGGATTTAATAAAGGTTGGGAATCAAATGCTTCACAAATATACACAAAGGATTTAACAGGAAACAGGAAAATCGATATGCAGAATAAATCTGTTAACATTTTTTTATTCTGGTTCCTTTTTTTTCTTCTAATTTTATTTAATAAATTCTATAAACCCAAACAGGTTGAAGTGAAGGTCTCATTTACCTGCACAGGCGTAGAAACGGAGGGCTGGAGGTGTAGAAAGTCTGTCGTCGGTCTAATTTATCTCTTTCTAACAAGAGATTCAAGCGGTTTCACAGCTTCATCATCACTTTCGCACAGACTCCGCCCCTCCTGCTCCGTCCATTCTGATGTGGAGTTCACAGGCCATATGTCTCCATCTCGTTCTCATGCACCAACACATGTACTCACACTCGACATATGCAACACACACACACACACACCTCGCGCTCACACACACACACACGCCTCATACATGTCACCCACAGGTCTCCAGAATACATCAGCAGATGGTGTGAGGAACATGGAGGATCTGGGCTCGTGAGCAAGCCTGCAGAGTCTGACCTCCGTGTTTTCTCTCCCGTTTTTCAGGCTTTTCCGTCACAGCGGTGATGAAAAGCTTTGAGTCTTTAACTTTTACTGGATTTTTTTGCCTCCTAAGATAAAGAAAAGAAAAGAAGAAGGGGAGAGAAACCGCTAAATTGAATGTCAGACTTCATTAAAAAATAAACCCAGAGTTTTTTATCTAAAATTGAGACTAAGTTAACTGTTTTGCAAATTTATTGTCCAATTTTAAAATAATGAATCTTCCAAAATGAGAGTTGACCTTCATTTGTAAGTAATTTTTTAACTGTGCTGTAGTTAATAACACACACAGACAGTCATGTGTTGATTTAAAAGACATATGCAACCACACAAACCTGTTATCAATATGTAATTTGTTATGAACTTTATTGTCTCATCCAACATTCCTGCAGCTCAAAACTTGGCTGAAGCCGTTTGATCTCAGTCTGTTTGTCATTATGATGCTTTACACTGCAGAGCTGTCAGCTGTTGATGTCATGACGTCTCATCCTGCAAGAGTTTAACCTTAAATTTAATCAGATAATTTATCTATTAAACTGTAGCAGAAGCATCAATTCACATAATGTGTCTGCTCAACAAAACCTCAGTCTGATCAAATCAAATAAATATCAAATATATGAAAATTATGATGATCGATCAACTGAATAAGTTTGCAATTTGAAGGACAAAAAAATCATGTTTTGTTAAAAAATGTTGCTTTTTGTTTATTTGTTTTAATATTTTTGGGTGTTTATCAACAAAACATATACATGTATTTACTTCTTCTTCCTTCAGAAGTCTGACGTCACAGTGTACTGACAGACCCTGAAGTACACATCTGTATCAGTGCAGAAAGGTGCGAATTTAACAAAGCAAAAGTGACAATAAAAGGGCAGAAAAAAAGACTTCTATATCAGATTTTTAAAAATTCAGAGTTTAAACAAGTAAAAAAAGGCTCTGCAGATACAGTTTTCAGTTGAGAATATCACAAAATCAAACTAACTAGCTAAATTAACCTTTTCAGGTGAATTAAATCACATTTTAAAGTTGATGTTTAGCATGAGGTTAGCTATTTTAATAGTCTTAAACTTCAGCTGCCGTCCTCTTTAAGAATCAGTGTGTGAATTTAACTCATTTACTTTTCAGCCATTTACAGCTCACTTAGCATATTTATCATCACAGCTGAATGTGTATTTTGCCTCCTTGTGCTCTTTTATGAACTGATGAACTAACAATGTAAACATAATGAGGACTGGCCCTTTAAATAAAACAGTGCTTTAGTTCATATTATTGCTAAATTGATCCCTCACAAGCAAATAACCTGTGTATTTATCACTTTATCAAATATATATGAGAGTTAATGCTGTTTTTAATCCTGATACTGACCTTGAAATATACAATTTATTTTATCATCAGACTCTCACAAAAAAAACCCTGCATTCGTCTCTAACCTTTCTCTTCTTCTTTAAAGATATTTAGTCTTTATTCTGGCCGAGCTCATAATGAAAAACATCCATCACTCGAATTCATAGCTCACTTGGCATTTCTTCAGCACTTCCACTGCTCAACATTCACACAGACTCGGCCATCTGGGCTCTCTGCGAGCCCTCTTCGATTCAGCTCGAGGGAAGCTTTTCTCTCCTCTAACAAGAAGCAGCTTTTCACAATTTAACGAGAAGCAATCTTTATAGAAGAAGTGTCTCAATGCCACTGTGTATAAACTGCCCAGCATGCCAATGATGGAGGCTGGTGCCACCGTCCAAGAGAAAATAAGCATGCGATAGAAAAAAAAAAAATCCCCTGCAGACTCTGCTGTATCTCTGAATGCTGCATTGTTGTTTCAAAACTGTACACAAAGAAAAGTCATTGTGGCCGACTGAGAAAACCTACACATGCACGCAGTGTCAGTGCTAATTCAGATACATGATCCTCTGTTTCTTTTTGCTCGAGGTCGAGTCTGTTGTATCGTTGTATGATGAAAAATCTGCATATAAATACACATAGAAAACTTGAAGATTCTCTTCTTTTTAGCTCCATCTCAACCAAATACAAGTTTAAAGTATTTCTAACATATTTATAAAGTGTTATTGATGATTCAGTGAAATATCATGGGACATTCTGCCTGGTAAGTTTTGACTTTTAGTTAAATAAAGTTTTGAATGCATGAATTTTACTTGGAGTTATGGAATATTCAATGAAGAATTTTAACAGTGTGGTATCACAAGTACAGGACAGGGATGCTATAAGGAAGTGGTACCAAAACAGACTCAATCTGAGCATCAACATCTTTGTTTTAAAGTCCATTTCTACTCAAAGAAAATAAAAAATAACCAGCAGTGTTTCTTTGGAGACAAACTGCTGCAGGACGGACAAAGAGACAGTAAAAGACAATAGTTTGTGGCTTCATGTAGCAGTGAGCACACCCATCCTTTTTTCTTTTCTGATGGAAACTAAACCTGCAACATTTACAGAAACTTTATGGGGTCGTATTTGGGTAAAAATAAATCAGTTTTACTTTGAATAAAAACCTTCAAAAGCTCAGCGTAGACGTCTGTGTGGGCCTGTTTTTTTTAAAAAAACAGTGTCTTCCACATGTTTTATTAAACGACAATAAGGAGAGAGAGACGGGCGACTTTCATGGAAGAAAAAAGAGGAGCAATTTCTCAAAAGTCACAGACGATGTCAAGTCACATGCTTTTGAAACTCTGCCTTTTTTTCTCTTCTCTTCTCCTCTTTTTTTTTTTTTTTGACCTGCTTAGGCATAACAGTGTGTTACCATAAAAGGCCCATAATAGCATAGGGGGAGAAAAAGTTAATATCAGTATACCCTGAATGGATAGCATTCCTACAAAACACACAATTTCCAGCACCTGGTACGGCGCAGAGCCCACTTTAGGCGATAATTGCATATTGGTTGTGGAGGGGAAGGAAGTGGCACGCTGTGAATCGCCACCTGTAAAGAGGTTGACAGAGCAATCTTCTCTGAAATGCATTGGAGGAGCGCTGGAGCACGCTCAGAGGGAGGGAGGGGAGGAGTAACAGAGGGGGGAGACGGAGGGGAGAGAGAGGGGGGAACAGCTTGCGAGCGTTGCAGATCATTTGTATATTTCTCAAGGCATTAAGTCCCTGTTGTCTTGCTATTGTGCTTCCAGGTTACATTGTGAGAGGCAGCTCTAATACTTTCTTATTACTGGAACAGAGGAATCAGGCTGCACGGTGGATTTACTGGAATTAAATCAATTTTGTGGTTTAATCTTGGGACTTAAAGCTACACTGAGCAAGATTTTCTTGCAAAAAAAAAAAAAAAATACACCAATTTAAAAGACAACATGGGGCTGCAGCAGAGAAAAGCACACCATCGCCCTCAAAACTCAAGATGCTCGAGTTTCCAAATAACAAGACTCGGTGCCTGGTGAGGTCAGATTCTCCCCCTCAGAAAAAGACAGCGTTAAAAAAAAAAGAGCCAGGATTAATATTACAGTGACAGGTAGGGAATGAAAGATTCACTTTGCTCCACAGCATCTTAACAAGTGGAAATTACAGGATGTGGTGTGTAATATTCAACAGGGAAAGCCAAAAGCCTCCCCGAGGGGGGTGCAGGAGAGCTGAAGGGGGGGGTGGGGGGGGGAGACGTGATGTAAAGATGCTGCGTGAGGTGAATTGAGTCAAAAAATCACACTCCTTCTCAGAATCGTAACTCAGCCGAGTCTCAGCAGAGACATGATGTGCATGTTGACATCATTCGGTGTGACTTTCACTTCCAGAGGACGCCGTCGTCCCCGGTGTCCATCAGGAGCAAACGTCCATAAATCTGATTAGAGATCATAGAGAAGAGACACTTCACAAGTTTCCCTGGAGTCATCACATTTTTATGCTTCCTCAGTGTCACATTAATCCGGCGTTCGTCGTCTGTACACACATGAAAACACTGCAAACAGAAAATGCTAACAGCTAATTCTGCACACTTTTAATGATGCAAATTTAGCCAAAATGTAAATAAATATTAGCTAAAAAAAATATAGTTTCGGAGAGCTTACCTCCAGCTGACATTACAGCATCCCATTTGATGAGCTCTCACTGGGTCGTGCTTCGCTCCATTATAGGAGGAGCAGTGAGTTCACAGAGAAACAGGCGGTAATTGAGGCTGTAACCATTACTGCGGCCAGGGTTGAAAAATTACCCACATACCCGCTCTCTGGATTAAAACCACTATTCAGTGTGGGTAATGTTCAAATCATCCCACCCCCCCTGAGAGGAATAAATTCAGTGGAAATGAACAACTATGATCCATTTCCTTTTACAGGATCATAGTAAGGCTCTTAAGATACACAAGGCAGCTTAAATTGTTCTTATTTATTTCTTATTAATCAAAATGAGAGGCTGGGCTGCATTTCAGTGTCATGTCCGGGTAATTTCCAAGTCTTAATCTTCATAATTTAAACACATAATGTGTTTATTGTTGCTGTTACAGGTCTCTCAGTCAAAAGAGTACAAATAAAGGCATCATGAAGTAGTGTGGCATCATGGGATTTGTTTATATCGGTGATAAACAACCACCACCGGAGATAAAAATCTATCTGACTGACTGATAAGAAACGTTCACAGACGAGGTAACATAACAGAATTTCATTTATTCATCCAAACAACATAAATCACATCAGTTTTTAGACATTTTAATGAGGTCCAGCTTCAACTCAATGAGGAAAATATCGAGATTTAAATGATACAAAATGGTTTAGTTAACTCATCTATCATCCTATTTTTCAACATTTGCATTTCAGCTTTTGGTTGATCCCTCTGTGCATCTTACAATCAATACAACATTAGGATAATCTTAAACGCTTATTGCCAAATCGCAGTGAACCGTCTGCAGTAATTAGAGCTATATGTTGTGCAAAACGTTGCAGCGTCTCAGGATGATCCCACACTGAAGTGTGTGAATGAAACAAGAGCTGAGGAGGAAGACCGAGGGGGATTTTTAACAGCAGAAGCGTTTGTAATTGATTTTCTTTTTCACATTCCATCCACACACTCTTCCTGCAGTATGTGGGACTTTAAAAAAATGTGGCTGAGTTTTTTATTTAAAGACTGTAAGACCAATGAAACGGATTTCGATTTTCACACACTGAGACGGCGGTTTTCACTGTCCCTGACTGTCGCACAACCGAAACCAGCCTCCAGTATAAAAATCTCCTTATTTAATCTTATTTTTTAACTGCAAAGATTCTTTATGATGCGTTTTATGTCCTCAATACACTTTACCTGCTTTTATGAGAAATTCTACCGCATATGACTCCGGCTTCCTCGCTAATAACCCTCTGCAACTCCTCCTGCAAGGCATCGGTCATTAAGTCACCAAATTAGTCGGAGTGGAAGAGAGAGAAGAGAAGTTAAGAGGCTCAGCTCGCAGTGCGGTGACCTCTGAACTCTTCGGCCGGTGCACACTTGACTGAGTGTGTGTGTGAGTGTGTGTGACAGCAAGGGGTTAACCAAAGAATGCATGAAGTCTGCTGGTGCCTCAGATAATTGAGCCATTTGTTGCAAGGTCACTGCAGAGGAGGAGAGGACCCCCCTCCCCTTAAAAAAAAAAAAAAGTCCCCCCTGTTATCAGCAGCCTCGATCAGAGCAGCGTCAGACTTCTGAAACAGCAGCGAATGTGGATGAAAGTTGCATTTTTTGTTGAACTTTGCTGTGTTTTGGTCAGAATCTGTTCGTTTGCTCTTATGTTGTGTGAAATGGAAACACAGCGAAGAAAAACTCCTTTTATTTATGAAAAAAGACCATTTAGCTGCATGGTTTCTGTTACAGCATCATATGATCCTCATGAAGCTAAAAACTGATATTTCTAAAATATCAGTGTATCAAATGACATTATGAAGGAGCAGCAGGTGGTGATGAATATAGAAAGTTTTATTATGAATCTGCAGCTCCTCTCGACTTAATTAACTTCAAAGTTTCTGGTATGCCAGTTTTTTTTTTCAACAGTTTATTTTCACTGTTACCAAGCAGCCAAAAAAGTTATTGCAAAGTTATTATAATTTTTTTTTTTTACAAATGTTTGGCTCCCACTTTGGATTAAAGCAAAAAAAAGAAATAATATAATTTTTTAGTCTTACAAGCTGAATAAAATGATGGACAAACACTTTGTAAACTGCAGTATATTCCAGGACGAGTCCATGTTGCATTCCAGCGCATCACATCAGTCTCCTTTCCAAAGGAGGAAGTAAATAAACAGGAACGCTCGGTGAAACTTCACTCTAATCGACTTTATGGCTGCCGCAAACACACAGCTGAGAGTGTGTGTGTGCTGTAAACAACCAGCACTGTGGTCATAAAATCACCCAGACAAGATCTTCTCCAAACACTGGAAGAAATGTTAAGTGGAGGTCAGTAAATGTTAGAAACAGACAACAAAAAGACACTTTCTTTTGTTTGATTTCACGGAATCGTGTTTAATGAAGGATTCTTTCCAGCGAGCGTCACACAAGCAGCCACTTTAGGTACAACTGAGCTTTCGACAGGCTGCTGTTTGTTTGCAGTCACATGAAAACCAACCAGCCCAAGAATTTTTATTCTTAAATTTTCTATTTTATTATGATAAAAAACAAAGCAGGAAAATTCATTAAAGAACAGGACTGTTTTTTAATACTATATATACCTATTGTATTTATTTAACTATGTATTTTTTCTATTTGAAAAGTTCAACAGTAGAACAGTAGACCCTGAAAAAATTATATTTTATAACCAACAAAAATGCTCTTCTTTTATTTTTTGGATCACTTTTCACTTAAAACTTAAAAATGAAAATAGAAACTTGATTTTTTTTTAACAATTTTTTAACAGGAAGCAGTTTTTTCGGCCAATTTGTGCGACACAAAGAAATGGAGATAAAACTTCTTAAACTTTTAGAGTGTAAACTGAGCATCTCAATAAAGATTAACGTTCATTTGTAGTCATTTAGGTTGAAAGTTCTCTCTACTTTGGGTCTCCAGAACCTCCTGAGAAAAGCATCTGCTAAATGCTCCTTTGCTCCCCAGCTACTCTTTAGCCTGATGTTTGCAGGGAGCATGTGATGGTTCATGCTGAGGACTAGCATCTCTTGTCCACACAGTTTGCTTTTATTTTATTCTATGTAGTAAATTCAATCTTCTATTGCAAGAAAACGTCTTGTTTAACTGTGAACAGAAAGTGAGAGGAGCTAAGTTTGTTGAATCCCTCTGCATGCACTCTTATTACAAAGCTAAGATGCTACCAGTGTTAGCTTAACATGCTGTTGTCTCTGTTAGCTAATTCCTTATATGAGTTCTCATGGCAAACAGAGTGTACAGTCTGTCTGAAATCAGCAACAAAGGTTCAATTTTTCGGCGTACTTTAGGAAAATTCAAGATTGCAAAAAAAACACAGAAGTAGCAGTTTTTGCAAAAACATTGAAGATCATGGAGGTCCTGATAGAAATGAATGGACCTCTGTTTAACTCACATACCCACACAGAAATATGTGGAAACAAAATAAAACATGTTCCATCTGAAGTTACATTGAAGAGGAAAAGAAACATGATGTGCGTACCAAAAACCGATACTTTATATGTGTGGTGGCACAAAAAAACTCCTATTTTTATTCCAGTGAGCGCTCAGTGGGTCAAACCTTTTGGGCTGACGTGTTAAAAGCATTTGAAATAAAAACACCGAAACTTGAGGAATTCATGAAAGAGGCGAACAGGCACAAAGAACGACGCCTGTAACTCGTTCTGAGGCGGTTATGTAACAGAAACACAACAGGAGGATATTTTTAAACCCTCCTGTGCAGAAGAAGAGGAACAAACACGACACAGCTCGCTCACCTTCATCGTCGCCTTCAGCGGATTCCTCATTAATGATGCACAAACGATTTGATCTGTTTTGCAGTGATCATGAGTCAATTTTCATGTCCTAGATTTCTGACACGAAGCTGTAGATGTCTGTCTGTGTTGTTTTTGAATCAATTACAGAGTTGTTGTGAATTTCCTGAGAATTTTGTGAGAATCTGAAGCTGTAAAAAGACCACTGTCTATGAAGAGAATTTATTCAGATCATTCATTCATTCATAAGTTAAGCTTGTGAATTATTTCTGTTATTAATCAAATTTGTTTTTTCAGTATTTTTTACCCGCTGGTCATGTTATTGATAAACCAAAGCAACATTAAAAATTAGGTAATTTTTGAACAAGCTCAAGAGTTTACAGTCATGCTAACAATTCTATGATGCTATACTAAACAGTACACTGAGCTAAATGCTAACATTAGCATGCTTACATGTTCAAAATGATGGCGCTAACATGCAGATGTTTTGTGGGCAGAATTTTAAGGTTGGCCCTCTTAGTTTAGCATGTTAGCATGCTTGTAAATGCTAACTATTGCCTATGAAGTGCAGCATGTTAGCATGCTAATACTTGCTAACATGCTTGCATACTTGCTAGCTGAAACTGATGAGAATGTTAGTTGTTTAACAGGTGAATGGACATTAAAAAAAAGTGTTGAGGAAATTAATAGTTTGACCTGATGATGGCGCTAGATGAAAAGGAGGTGATATAGTTCTTTCTGGGAGAAACAGGGGTCTCCAGACCAAATGTTATCACAACTTATTCACTACTTTTAATCAAATCCATGTTGGCTAACCTCATTGTGGCGCTAGATCAAAGGACAGGATTCACCCAAGTCATCACATACTCCGTCTAAACACCAAGAATGTTTGTACAAAGTGTTTTATCAGTCTATCAGATAGATTTTACAGATGTTGATCTCAATAAATGATCATTTTGATCTGTTGGTGGCGCTGTGTTTACTGTCAGAATACCATTAAAATTGGTAGGAGTCATTCTCTGTGGAAGATGGCGACCCATGTAATAGCTGTGGTCTCCATGAAGGCGGTGGGCCGACTGGCTGATGTTGTGAGCAAAGCTGTGCAACTAACAATAAAAGGAGGAGAAAGGAAACAGGATTTTGTTTTAGTGTTGCAATAAAATTTGCCTACTTGACTGCAGCAATTAAAAACAAACCCTGTTTTAGTGTGACACTCAATTGCTGCCGTCGTTCTGTTACAAAAACAGAATATTTATCACTTCATTGCTCATATTTAAAAAATGCAGGGACATCATTAAAAAATTAGTCAGACAGGGTGCAAAAATGAGCAGCCAGGCTGTTAAAAAACAAACTCTACAATTATCACCCAAACCGTTCACAGACGTCAGTTCATTCACCAACTTCCCCGCTTCATATTCGACACAATGGACGTCTTGTTGGTGCGCTCACATGGTGTTTCCTGTAAAACGATTCTCACTGGCATCTCACACTCGTTCACTTTCTGTTTTGCCTCCAAACAAAGTGGTTAATTTAAAATCTGACTAAACTCGTTGGCACATTTTTTTCAACCCGTCTTCTGCCTCGTCTGACTCTGATGTGGTGATTCTGCAGTTACGTAACGTTTTATTTCTGCATTTAATTTGAAGCTCGTAAAAAAATCTTAAAATCCACAAGCTCCTAAAACCAAAAGAGCTGTTGTTGCTTATTGTTCAGGGAAGTCCCATCTTTTTTTTGAAGATCCATGACAAACTCTGCAAAGAATCCCAATTTGTCTACATGAAAAAGTCAGTATTTAAGAGAAGTCTGGATGTTTAGCGTCGACAGCGACAGACAAAGAAACAGCCTGCAGGCACAAAGAGAGGAACCTTTGCTTTAAAAGCAGTGCACACATTTGCTTGGATGTTATGTTGCACCACCACTCCACACACACACACACACACTTCTGCACACACAGCCTCTCCAGGGACATAAATATTTCAGAGCGTTGTTGTTAGTTCCAGTCTGCTGAGCTGGACGTGCCCGTAGCGAAGGAGCAAACACAGGTTTCTAGAGAAAAGGGACACAAGTTCATGAAACCTGCGGAGGAAATAAAGTCAGTGGAAACAATCAGCCTTAATGACTTTACGGTTTGATGTCGTTCGGGTTGTCGAGTTGTTTTCTCTCGGTCACAACATGTGTGTTCTCATTTCTGTTACCTGTGCTCAAAGCGAACCGTCTCACATTGACCTCTGCTTGACCTTTGACTCTCATCAAATCAATTACCTTCATTATTTTCATGAAGATGCCAGATGTTCAATCACAACGACTAAAATATTAGAAAAACTTCATTTCCTGAGTCTGTTTTTCAGTTGTGATATTCAAATTCTGCTTTCACAAAATTAGCATAAAACTGTTCCTTGCATGGGGACTCATGACAGATGAATATATTTTTTTCTTCATGCACAATTTGGGATTTAGGTTCATTTTGCTTTTATAATATCTTGTCTTGTCGATATTCACTTTTCTATTAAGTCTTGAATATAAAATCATAGACCAATCTTTCAGTTTTATTTCTGTTTTAAATGCAATTTCTTTAAAAACTCTTTAAATTCTGTTTTTTTCCGTGTTTTTATTGTCTTTCAAATGCATGTTGATGTTTTCAGTGTCTTTTTTAAGTGTTTCTTTGCTTTTGTCTGTTTGATGCTCTATAAATGAACCTGTCATGCCTTGCCTATTTAGATTATGAAAGTTTTTATAGAAAGTCAGTTTATCCGTCATAATCTATGTAAAACATTTTATCAAAAAAAGAATTGAATTTTTTGGCGTTTAACTGAATAATTTTGATTGATGAAGTGACAGAAAGAGATATTCTAAATCGTCTCTTTCATCAAATGGAGATCAAATCATCCATTTATTGAACCTGAATTTTAATGGATGTTCAGTTTTCTGTTCTAGAAATATCTGAAAATCAATCAGAATGAATTCATGCATTAATTTTGTCAGAAAATAATCCGTTTCATGGCCTGATCACTGGTCACCTGTGGACCTTTGGGTCTTTCTGATTCCTGAGCAGAAGCAGCACCGAGTCTGTGAAGATCTCCTCATTTCAACCACAGATCTAATTAAAATGATTGAATAGTCTTTTTGACGTTAATAAATGGACACTTTGTTAGCAGAACCTCAGACTGTCTCCAGTTTAACCTTTGACCCCCATCAAATCAATTACCTTCGTGAAGACGCCAGATGTTCGTTCACAGCAGCTTCAGGTTGGGATTTATTTCCAAACATCACCATTTCTGCTCTTGAAGGTGTTTTTATTGACTTTTACACTGAAGAACAATTAAAAAATGTGTCTTTCAAAGTCACTGAAGCTCAAAAACAACAAAGGATTCGTCTCAAATCAAACTGTTCTGACAGGATTTTTATTTTTCAATTTATCCTCATTTGTGTCCAAATCTAATTTAACACGATCACAGTTTGACAAGAATAAACAAAAACTAACACACAATCTGCTAATTTTATTAGTTTAAGCATTTATAAACTAAAGTGGAACAATGTGTCACTCACAATTAAGTGAAAATAGGATTTTTGGATAAACTGAAGATTGTTGAACGTACATGATGGATGATTCTGCAATACAATTTTCATAAATTATCAAAAATTAATTAGAAAAGAATCAAACTTTTCTTTCAGAACATGACATTTTAATTTCGGTCTCCTCTTCCTTGCAGACATATCACGTTTTTCCCCCAAAAGTAAATACGCTTACAAACTTCCTGACATATTTATCGCTGCATCTCTCTGATCTGAAGAAAGCCGTCGCTGTGAAATGCAACATAATTTTCTGCTTTCAAACGTCATGCAGCTCAGTAGCCTTGAAACCGCCAAGCGTGCTCCCTCATTTTCCGAGGGGTCACTCATCTGAATCACGCAATTTCCCTGTCAACTGTTTTTGCACAGGCCCTGAGGATACCGAGCAGGGAGGACTTGTCCAATCTGACAGGGAAAAAAAGAAAATCTCTATTTTGTCTGAAGAGCTTTGGGCTCCGCAGCCGTCACGCAGAGGCAACTCATTCTGAAAACTGACAGGAATGAGTAAAAATCAAAGAAAACAAGAGATGCATTTTTATGACCGAGCCGACATGTGACAGGAAAAATTGATCCAATGAAAACACACCTACATCAGAGCATAATGGCAAAGAACCACAAAAAAACTCTCAAAAGAAGCTTTATTTGTTGCACATCTCAGGTACAAAAAGGACAAATTCTGTGCAACTTTATTATCAGTTGTTTCATATAATTAAATGTTGGAGTTTTGACCCTTTATCAGATGATTTCTCTTCTTCGTTCACTTTGGAAGTAGATGAAGTTGTGCCAGTAACTTTTACTACATTTTAATACTTAAACCTTTTTCCTTCATTTGAATATATAAAACAATTTGTCAACACTGAACCAAAAATTCCTTCACACTGTCATTTGTACTTTTTATTAAAGTTATTAGTTGGGGGCCGCCGTTTAGCTCAATCAGGAGCGCGGGCGGCCCATGTACGGCAGGCTCAGTCCTCCACGCAGCGGTCGCGAG
>JAQMCX010000059.1:167815-229802 GCA_029814765.1 Acanthurus leucopareius | reverse complement strand
CTGTCCGATATCTCAGCTGTCCTATCAATAAAGGTGTAAAAGCCTGAAAAAATATAATTTAAAAAAAAAACAAAAAAAAAAGTTATTAGTTGGAGGTGCAGAAAGGTAAGGAAAGGAGTAGTTTGGGTTCTTGAATGAAGTTTTCCATCAAATGAAGAAATTTATGCACAGAACAAAACACTGAACAATGTTTACTGACATTTCAACATATGTTTCATATTCATGTAAACATAAAACACACACAGAAAAAACTAAAATCCAAATATTTGCTCATTTATTTTTTTTACACACATTAAGTTTTTTGATGATGTCTAATTTTGCACACGAGTTAGTGATTGAAAAGCACCAACTGCTTATTCTTGTGAACACATTTCTCATTGAAACTGTTGAGTTTGTACAAACCAACTCAGTTATTATGATTTATATCAGAATCCTGAAACAAGAAGGAATGAAGGTAAAAAAAAAAAGACATTCAACTGAAACATTTTTCTTTCCCAAATTTTTCTTTCTCCCCACATTTAAACCTGTATTACAACTTTTATGCCACTTGAGGGCAGCAGAAACAAGTTGAATACAAAACACTGACATATTTTCATCTTTTACATTCAGCAGATATTAAACATTATTAGCTTGAACTTGCAGCCATGTTTGTGGTCACCTGATGAATCATTCACTCTCCCTTTAGCCCTTTAGTTTCTATGTTTGGCTCTTCAACAGCTAAATGCTCAACGGTGGCACAAGTACAGTGGATTTTTTTTTTACCCTTTTTGCTGATATATTTGTGAGCTTTGGCTGATAATTATGCAAATGAGGGAGATAAGAGTAGAGTACTTTCTGCACTAGTAAGTTAACGTTTTAGGAAATAACACTTCAAGTTCTCAGTTATCGACAAAAATGGTTTGATAAGATAATTTTTTGCAGTGTGTTTGCTGGCTGGGTGACATTAAAAGCATTGCATTGCATTGAAGCTGAGCAAAGCACCGGTTTATGAATGGAGTGTGTGCTGTGAAATACTTTTCTGTCCAAAAAAAAAAAAAATGGACCCACTAATCAGCTGTGAATGCTACAAAGGTACACGCCAGGTTTCATCTGTTGTAGCACAGCTTATCATCTCCCACAATAACAGAAATTGATCATGCATCTAAATTACAGCTGCACTTTGTAGCTCATGAGCACACACACACATTTTCGCACATGTGTATGCACACACACTAACACACACACACGCACGCACAAAGAAAACTCTTGGAGTGCCAGCATTGCCCCGTCCTGTAATTGCAAATTAGCGCTCACGGGGCTGCAGCTTCTGGTTCCATGATTGCCAATTATGTATTACTCAGCCTCTATTCAGAGACTGAGTGAAGTGCTTCTGCATGAGCCATCGCGGTCAGCATCCTCATTGTTCATTATTAGCACATTATCATGCTGGGTGGTGAAATATTGATTCAGCTTGTCATTGTGTAGAAGTCATTCCCGTAATATGACGCAGTACTTGTTCCGCAGGGACGTGTGCGGACACTTGGGGAGGTGATGGCTGATTGGTAAAAGAATGGGTCCCCCCCTCCCTTCCCCTCCCCCTTCCCTCCCCGTCCCCCCCGGCTGTATTGTCTCCTCACCTCCTTCTCGAGGCAGCTGCAGTACATCAAATGCAATGCCATGTCAGGACACACACACACACACACTTATCTCTCATAAGTATGCACAGACACACACACACACACACACACACAAATCTCCTTGTGTGTCCTGAATAGTTCAATACTGAGTGGATTTGGGATGTTTTGGTTTGTTGAACAGGCCTTTTTTTTTCTTTTTTTTTACAGCACCTGTAATTAATAGGTGTAATTAATAAGATTAACGTGCAGAGCGTTCCTGGTATTGTGCATGCAGGCTCACGGTCGTGACTTACTGGGACACTTAATGGTGCTGAGGCATCGTTAAGGAAATTTATTTCACCTGTGCTTTTCTGCTGTAATAAGTCAAAACGTCAGCTGTGAGAAGCGTCTGTTATTTTCCAGCTCAGTGATGAACCTCGTCATTCCTCCGACTGCAACACTTTCATTTTCTCCATTCAGGGTGCAGATTTGAAAGTTGTTGTCACATCAGGTCGTAAAAAGAATCAAAATGATTTGAAGTTTATTTTCTCTTTGTATCTTTTTTTGTGGTTTCTATGGTAACTGCCCTTTTTGTTTTGGACAGCTTATCTTGAGCATCAAGTGTTTGGATTATTTTGCTAATTTTGATGAACCTGGAAGGATCCACATGTTCTGTTCAGACCAATAAAGTTCAGCAGCTTTTGTCTGGTCTTTTTCCATCACTGACTCATCTGTAGGTGTTTGCACTAAAAAGTTTTTTTCTGTGTGACTGTAGCACGTCACAAAAAAACCCACCAGGTAATATGAGTAATATTACCTGGAAATAAATATCAAACAGTGGTTAAAATTTATAGAACTTATGCAAACAAACAGTGCATCTGCATTTTGACGACTTGGATGAAAAACTGATAAGATGATGCATCAAAAATAAAAAAACATTGCTCATGTTCAGATTACTGATGAACCCTCTCCTCCTCTTTTATTCTTTTATTCTGCACCACCCCCCTCTGTGCTCTCTCTTCCTATTTCTACCTGTTTCTTCCTCCTCTCCACAGGGTCCTGATGCTCCGGAGACTCTGCAGACTCCCATCTGAAGCTTCCCAGAACCACAGAAACCTCCAGCAAGCCTCAAATCTCATTAATCTTTTCATTAATAAAGTCTTACATGCATGTTGTTGATGGTTTGGTCCTTACAAGTGAAAGAACTGTAGTATCCACTTAAATCGAATGAATTTTGTAAGTGAATTTTGCATGAGTACATGGTTCCCTACAGCAGCGACAAAAGATACAGAGACAAACATAAAGTTGTACTTTTGGAGGTCATGGAGGAACTGGAAGCCTTGGTCATCATTATTCAGCTGTTGGCTGCTGCTGCTGCTGCTTTGAAAACCAGCTTTATAACAAAAGCTTCCTTTAGCTGCTTCACTCATCCTTTTCTTTCTTTGTGCCTTTTTAGCCTCTGTTTATCGGGCACCGCCGCTGTAAACAACGTGCATCACCCAACATGAACCTTGTAAAGACACAGTAGCCTCGGCTAACCGCAGCCAACAATTAGCCTTTTGTACAAAGAAAGTTTAAGCTCCAAGATGTCTAATGCAACAAGCTAGAAGAACATAAGCAGAGACGTCTGCCCCAGAGCTCCGGCACATTACAAAGACTCATGCCGAACAGTTAATAACAAAACCATCTCCAAAACAAACACGAGCAAGTCTGCAGCAGAGCCCTTTATGTTAATTAGCAGAATAATGAGGAACCACCAAAGGAAAGAAGATTTAGTTTCAGCTAAACATGCTAAACAACCACAATAACTGCAGCCCATAGCTTACTCGTTCCAGCAGCAGCCAAGTCAGAGAGAAGAAGAGACACGAAACAGAGCAGACATGGACCACTCCGACTCAATTTTCTAAAGTAAACCTAGCGTTTCCTCGCCAAACCCCAGTCACCAAATGTGCGTCATCACACTGTTAATAACAAGGTGGAGAATATTTCTGAATTTTCACAAAAGAGGGGAACAATCATGGCAACTCATGCTGATTCAGCCCATGAAGACTGTGACTTACATCAGCTGCTATCCAGTAGGCAAAAGGACAAAAGAATTACTGTAATTATGTTAAATCATCAGATTGGTGAGCGTGGTGAAAGGGGATCGATCTCAGTGTGAGAAAAAGATGGAAAACACAGCAGCATGCAGGTTTGCAGTCGTCCTGCGGGGAGAAGTGAGCGTGTAACTCGGCTCCTGCTGATACTGGAAAGGCTGGCAGATTGGAGGGCACTTTTGTTTGAGCACTCTCAAAGAACTGCATGGTCACAAAATGTGTGAGTGTGTGTCGGTGTGCAGCATGGTAACCTGGGAAAACATGGCCACACTGCACTAAACCTTTAACTAACAAAATCTGCAAAAGATCTATGAATTTAAATCGTAATAAACAGAGATGAGATGTTGGGTGTTAGACCAGTTTCAACTTGAACAAGACCAAGACTCTGCAGTGATGCCAGCAGCTCTATAGAGGGCAAAGGAATGAGTCCTACTAACAAAATGGCGCATAAAAAAATGCATCAGCGCCACTGTTGTCTATATGCACAACTGGATTTTAAGCTAAATGCAGAAATCGTATGCTAACATGCTCACAATGACAATTCTAACATGCTGTGAAATGCACACACAACAGCTTATATAAAAACACATGTAACTCAGGTGCTGATGATGATCAAGCAACACAAGTTGGTATACACACACTCACAAAAGTGATAACTTGCATCCACATCGTACACATCATACACATTAGGATCCGTCTTTGAAATGATTAGTTGCATCGTACAAAACTGAACTGACTCAAGAAACAACTCACTGTATAATTGAGTGTTTTATTTCAGTATTTTTTCTTCAGTTAAAAAGCTATTTAGCATTTATTTCAAAAGCTGTAAGCCTTTAAAAAAGTCATTTCTAGATTAATCAATGATGAAAATAATCATTAGTCGCAGCCCTGTAATTACCTGCAGCAACGGACCTGTGCAGTCCATCTTCCTCCTGTCCTCCTGTTATTTGGTAAGAAGGAGGCATTAGCAGATGAAGTATCATGTAAGGTCGATCGCTGTTTGTGATAACTCTGGAGGGCAGTTCAATATATGGATTTGTTTATCTCCTTCCTGCATCCACAGGGGGGCACGTCCACGCTCGCGGCTCTGCACGGTAACACCAACACAGCAGGTTACACATCCAAACAGCACAGAACAGAAACTGAATGAACACCGGCATCATACATGTTTAACGTGACGGAAGTTCACCAAACGCTCGATAATCTGAGTCCTTGATGTGCTGTTTTTAGAAGCTCTTCAAGGACTCGAGCTTTTATTTGTTGCAGAATTGACAGCAGACAGCTGGTTAGTATGGAGAGTGTTTTGTTTTCCCCAATCAGCAGGCTTCCTACTGTTGTAATACTGCTTTTTTTCCCCCAACGCTGTTATTATCTCCATGGAGTGCTGAATGTGCTCTTCAATAAACCTAACAAAAAGATCATTGTAAGTCTCCTATTATATTCCAGATGAGGCCTCTAATATGTTTGTGGAAATCAGTAATGACTGTGTTTATTGGCACTTCATCAGGCTTATCTCTGTTGGCCGACACTTTCTCGGTGACATTAACTTATAGAGTGCTGCTCCCATCTTTGAAACCTGGAGGTGTGTTTACACCTGTCTTATGTAAGTGCACTGTGATGCATATTATGACCACGTTAATCTGGAGCCTCTGGAGTGAAACTTGGAGATCTTTGTTTGGGAAAAATGACCATGTAAGCTCAATAATAAACAAAAAATAAACAAAAAAAACACAGATTTCAAACAAAACTCTGCGAGACAGGACAAAAAGATGAGATAGCAATGCAGAACACTTCATAGTTGATTTGTTCTTGTTGCCAATTCTCCAATAAATTTGCAATTAATAAAGTTATGCGCAACTAATTGAAAAAGCAGTGAACCTTTTACCTTGTTAGGAATCCAGCTGTGTTGTATCTGTTCGGCATAATAAATAACTGCTATAACAGGATTCTGCATAATCATTGTGCCTCATGAGATGCAGTTCAGAGAGACACAACACACCAAGAGTCATTTCATGTGTCTGTTAACTTTTAGCAGCACATCTTTATGAAATATGAGGTCTGAAGAGCAGCAAATCTGTTGTTTTTATTGTTTCGTTTTGTGCCTCCATCCATCCACACGCTTCCGATACTCCAAACTGTGCAGGAGGGTATAAACAGGAAGTGTATACCATTTCATGCCATCGGCGCGGCTCGAAATGCGTCATCTTTTGTTATGGAGCCACATGACAACAACGTAACAAGAGTCCCACACATCATTTCCCTCTGCAAACCCACCCTGACATGCTGGTGCGAGTTAGGCACAGTCATAGTTGTCGCTGAGTCAATCCAAAGTCATTCTGCTCCATCAAACAGCATCATCACACGTCTCAGTTGGATGTGCAAACTTGATGAGTGAGGGTGTAGTTGAGGGTAGAGTTCAGATGATACAACTCCGTCTCCTAAAGGTACCATATGAATATTGCATAGTTTGTATTAAAAAACATGTTTTTTGACTCTATTTTGGTCCTAGACTGCAGGTTTTTTGGAGTGTTTTTGAAGTAATGCATTAATATCCAGCACCAGAATTGTTCGGATCATCTCAGTTTGACTCATTTTTTTTGGTGGCAGATACTTTTATAGGTTTTGTTTTCCCACTGCAGATAATTCCCTCTCGATGTGGGCGGGATTCGTGGCTGATTGTCATAGCAACAATGCGTGACACTGCCGTGACATTACCTCCAACGCGACACAAACACAGGAACAGTGTAAGATATTGAAGAGATGGTGTTCTTGATAGTGTGTGGTTGGTTTGTCACAGCAAAGAAACAAGTTTTATTCTAGAAAAAAAAAAGCTGAAGGCTGCAGGAGAAAAGACTTTAAAAAAAGAAACAGGAGAGTTTGGGAAATCCTGCATCAGAGCACAGATGATGTGACGACTCTGATTTTGCTCTGTTTCAAGCCAATGACGACTCCCTCTGACCGTTCTGTGGTCTGCAGGGTTTTTCAGGCGACACTGTGCAGTGAAAATGAGGCTTTTTACACCAAACACCCATCTGTGGTCAGCTGGAATCAATGAAAGCACTCGCAGGTTGCAGTTAAGCAAAGACTGTGGGTTTGTGGTTAAATGTTAGTAAGCAGGTCGTGTTTGAATTCAAGTCGCTGCTAACAGGATCGAGTCTTTCCAAAACTATAAATGATGCTCTGACTAACTAAAGAAAGCCATAAAAAGTGTAACAATGCTGAAGTACAAGCTCGTACTAAGAGAGTCATTTAACTAATTCATTTTGAAACTTGGCAGATGAATTTTTTATAACATATCCTCATTATTTTTAAAAGAAAATACAATGTGTTTCTTTAAAAATGTAGAAATAATTTCCAGAGGACGTTGTTCTCTGGTTGACTTTCTCTCAGTGTTTCTTTGTACTTGTTTTGTCCTTTCACAGCGGATGTTGAGACTCAGCCTGTTCCCACACTGATTTGTGTATGACCTCGCTTTAACCTGAACCAAGCCTAAACCTCACACCCGACCGTTCATCTCCATGCCTCCAAACAAGCAGGGCAGCACGTTTGAAGAGGAAACTGACTCCAGCACAACGCCGGGCTATCTTAACGTTAGCACAGACAGCATCAGCCGCCAACGCCGTCGGTTATCGGGACCTGCTGCAGGTACACCTCAAAGAAACATTCCCAGGAGTAAATCTTCAGCGAGTGATAAATAAATTGTAAGATCAGCAGCTTCGAGTCAGATCAAAGCACATCAGCCTGTTAGCTTCGTGTGCTGCTGCTGGAAGGAAGAAAAAAAACCCCTCACATTTCTGCTACTTGCTCACATTTCATTTCATGACTTATGAAACAAATGCAATTGTGTTCTGCAGCTAAATCACACAGCAAACCCCAGTGGCTTAAAGCAGCCATGATGGGCCCCAGTGTTACCTGTCACGTGACTTTTTGACCGCCACTGAAGGCAGCATCGATGCTGCATTGCTGCAAGAACAAAGGACGTCCACCGGCCGGCAACTGGTAATAAACAGGAATTCAATTTATGGAGCTGTGCAACCATCTCCGCCTGTTCTTTTCCGACTGCTGGTTTTATATCTGAAAGAGACAACTGCATGAGCTTTCTCTCCACCCAACACATTGTTGGCGGGCCTGCTCTCTGTTAGGGCCCCCCCACCCACCCACCCACAGCCTGGTGCAACAGCACTGCTTGCACCATCTATATTTACATCCCTAGCAAACCACAAGTCAAAATGTTTCACTCTTTAAAGAAGCCGGCACCAGTTTTTGGACATTATTCAGAGATCAGCATGTAAAAAAACCACAGATTCTGCATCACACTCGCACTGCAGGATTGTGGAAACCCTCCTCACACTATCATCAAAAGTAAAAGCCTATTTCCAAAACACACACCTGCCTGCTGCTTGCTAACAATGACAACATCTGGCGTGTCAGCTGTGTGGAAACACATCATAGATAAACCATGGAGGCAACAACCTGGGAATGTTTTTATTTCCACTTAATGTTTTATTCATCACTTTACAGCAGCGTACATAACTAAGCATACATAATCTATCCTGTAACTAATTGTAAAGTTCTTGTGGGATTTATTAGAAGTAACAAAGGAAAACTGGTCGGATTGCAGCACAGCTTCTGCAATAAGTTTCTGTGAGAAGTTCAGCTGAGTACAACAGTCACTGATTTAAAGGAGGCTCTCGCTCAGATGCCCAGTGTTGTGTTATCAATCTGCAGTGCTGCCTCACCACATTCATCAACAACCTTTGGCAGATGTTGCAAAAACTCCTAAAATGAAAAGTCCTGCACAGAATTACAACAGAGAGCCAGTAACTTTTACAACATGCTTTTAAAGATGTAACTCTCCTATCGCATCTCAGGCCAACTCCAGAGGACATATATGAGTTTTTACTGTGATGTTTTGGATTTTATCTTTACCTCATTCTTCTCAAATATCCATCGGCCACATTCCTGACCTCCTCAAAGTTGGCAGTTGTTTTATTGCTGCTTTTAATCAGTCGTTTTATGGAAAGATTTTATACGTTTGTTGATATGGGGTATGCACATTTAGACTTATGATACGTAACATTTCCAAAATAAAATCTATATCACCTTTCTGTCTTTTGTTGAATTGTGTTTTTACATTATTGCAAATTTTCATGCAATGTTCAAACTCTGAGTAATCTGTAATTTTATTCAAGGTAACACTGAGTAATATTTTGTCTCCTGTCTCTAACTTTCTGAGGTCACACTAGTCAGAGAGTGAGGAAAGATGTCAGCAAACGTGACCAAACGTAATATTAATCAAGCTTTAACCCATTAGGCTGTAAACATTTCTGCCTGACAAAATTTGGTACATTTTTAAATTTTGTTTTTGAATGTTTATTGTATTTAAATAATAATAAAGCTTATTTGTTTGACATAACCTAGACCAATGTACTCTAGTGTTTTAATGAGTTTCTGAATGAACCTTAAATAATTCAAAGAAAACAATCAATATTTATTGTAAGTGGCTGTAAAAAAATATGATGATTACAACATTAAAACAAGAAACAGGTTTATTGATAAGGCAGGTTTTCACATCACAAAAAATCTGCCTTTGTAATTCATAAAAATACAAGCAAATAAAGTAAGAGTAAAGAAACAAATGTTGTATAAATCAAGAGTCAAGTTTAAATTTAATTTGACAATTAAAACACAAATACTTCCATATTTAAATTGAGAAATTTGCTGTGTTTGTGTGTATGATTCAAAGGGAATAGTTTAAACAATAAATTTGTAGGTATTTTTATATCTTTCAGGCCAATATTTCACTAATGGCGACAAAGAAGATGAAACTCAGAGTCCCACAAGGCCTTGCGCCGCTCATTGGTGTGTGCTCTGCATGCAGTGGGGAGAAATGTAGAGTGTTTGGAGGCGGAGAGTCAGTCGGCTCACTGTGGAGCTGTTCGGGCAGCAGGAGGAGCCGACAGCGACGGGAGAGACACCGATTCAAAGAAAGACATGACCGCCGCTCTAATGCACGAATACGGGCTTTGAAACGCACCGGAGGGAACGACTAAATGTTTCATCTGAAGCTTTTTAACGCGGACAGAAAAGGTGTTGACTCTACGGACACGGTAACCCCTCCAAACACCGGGAGGAACCGACAGGAGGTGAGGGAGGAGGGGGGGGAAACGGTTTGGGGATGTGGGAGACATTTGAAACTGTAGCGAAAACAGTGAAAAGGCTCCAGAATTGACACAAATTTAAGTTTCCGGGACAGTTTTGGTCACCTGCAACAAGACAGCAGGTTTAATTTAATGATTATTAATATTATTTAATTTTTTTTCGGTGAGGAGGGGGTTTGCTCTCCTGAAAAGCATGCAACTGTTAGCTAGTCTGGACGGGGGTTTTTAAAAAGCCCCCCCATAGGTGTAAACGGTATCATGGGTGAGGTTAGTCTGGCCCATACAAAAGACTTCAGCGGAGTGAATTGTAGCGTTTTTGCTCCGACACATTATTTGTCGCCTTCCGCCTCAAACAAACAAAAAAAACACAACA
The DNA here is from genome assembly GCA_029814765.1 of Acanthurus leucopareius. Taxonomy (NCBI): domain Eukaryota; kingdom Metazoa; phylum Chordata; class Actinopteri; order Acanthuriformes; family Acanthuridae; genus Acanthurus; species Acanthurus leucopareius. The sequence goes on along the minus strand of JAQMCX010000059.1, from coordinate 219,577 downwards.
GACCGCAGATTTATTCAACATTTGTTTGTTGAGCTTTTGTGTCTGAGGCGCCTTTTCATGAAGCAGAAAGGTGGAAATGTATCGCAGCTCGTGTGAAAACCTTGTTATTTGGCAGCATTACAAAGTAACCAGCAAGACTGACTGTGTGTGCGCGTGAGTGAGTGAGCGAGCGAGCGTGTGTTTGTGTGAGTGTGCGCGCGTGTGCTTTAATGGCTGTAGAGGCTGGATAATATTTGCATTTGCTCCAGCGTATAGAGGCAGGAGTAGGTAGTGATGAAGGGCTGAAATGAAGAGGTGGTTGAGCTGCACTTTAGCCAAGAAGAAATCAAATTTTATGCCCTTTTCTGCGTTTTTTTTTTTTTTAGACATCCATCATCACGCCTCTAAACACCGTTTCCTAATTACAGACTATCCCATACACTCCGGATTAAACCAAATATTTCAGTCATCTTAAAAAGCGATTAAGCCCCTTGTTTTTTTAGGTGAGGTTACCTTCCATTTCCACCCATGTAAACGACCCCTGTAAGTGCAGGAAAAGGACCCCCTTTTTCTCATCCGTCCAAATAGTTCAGGACGGATGTGGACTGTTTGGGATTTAAAGCCACATAGGAAGGAAGGGGGGATCAGTGGATAGACTAGAGAAACTGGACGAACCCCTGCCAAGAATTTAGTTGCAGGGCAGGCAGGCAGGCAGGCAGTGATGTGGGTTGTGGAGGATAAAAGCACCAACAAAACCAACCTACCCACCTTTTTTTTGTAGCTGCAGGAACAGAGTTAACCCTTCTCTGTAGGTTTTTTTCTGTGTATTTATAACAATAATGTGCATCGTGAGAAGAAGCAGTGGCAAACTGTTGCTTGTGTGGTAATCTGTGTATATTTGTGTGCTTGTTAATCCACTTCTGCACTTCATCTGCAGTTTATGTCTCAGCAAACATCCCCTTTGAGTAAAACGACTTGTTGTGCATTAGCAGAAAGTTGTGTTTGAATTGTGTCCTAATTTAGCCTCCATTTCTGTGTGTGTTTTCCAGGAAAAGAGCCAGGCTTAGTATGTTAGTGGAGAAAGTGACTCTGCACTGGCAGCCTCTTCCATGTTAATGTAATGGAAACGTGCTTTGGTCACCACCGGTAGTATCTGAAATGCATCAGCGGAAATATATCAGCAACTCTCATGGCTAATTGCATCAAGCAGTGGTGGCTTGAGTTTGCCAGTGGATGCACTCAAGAGGCGGGTGCCCTGCCATGCCCAGCGCCATGCTAAAGCAGCACACTCATAATAACAAGGAGCACTCAGTTCAACCAGTGGGAAAGCTGTGGAAAAAGTTAGTGGAAAATCTATGGTTTGAGCCTCAATTTTGATTTCCTTTTTTTATTTTGACCTAGATATTCTGTAACGCATCATAGCTCGGCTGCTTTTCCTGCCATCTGCAGCAGCTCTGCTTCTTTTTTTTCCCTCCCTCTTACTTTCACTCAAGTTGCGTTCACTCTGCCTTCTTCTTCTTCTTCTTAACATCAACACCGAGGAGGACTGGACTGCACAACCTGCTTTCTGAGAGGCACGTCTTCAGCCCACAAAAATGGATGTTCAAATTTACTGCTGGCCCTTGTCGGAGCTGGAAATGTGAGGGGCAGGATGAAGGGACCCCTATGAAGAGGAGGAATAGGTGGAACAGCAGCACTACATTAAAATGGCCCAAACCAGTTTGCTGCAGGGGAAGCGCTTTTACTGCCGGGAGTGGGTCTTCCACAAGATCCAGCACTGCCTCCAGGAGAAAACCAACAACCTCAGTGGAGTGACCAGCACTCCCAGTAAGCAGCCCCCACTGGTGCCTGGCGGGGTCGTGTCCAACCCCGGCACCCTGACATCAGGATCGGGGTCCACGAAGTCGGGTAACTCCTGGGGGGTGTTGCTGGTGGGGGGACCAGGAAGTGGGAAAACCGCAGTGTGCACGGAGCTGTTATGGCCCACGTCGGCCCAGGGGACGCACCGGGGTCTGCACCAGCAGAGCCTGGCGTTCCACTTCTGCCGGGCGGACGACTCGGACACGCTGTGTGTCGGCGGGTTCATCCGAGGTCTGGTGGCTCAGATCTGCCGCAGCGGACTGGTGCCGGGATACGAGGAGAAGGTGCGTGACCCAGCCGTACAGAGCACTTTGCAGCCTGGAGAGTGTGAGAGGAACCCCACAGAGGCTTTCAAGAGGTAAGGGAAATCACACACACGCACACACACACAGAAACACACACAAAAACACACCACCTTTTTCCTTTTTCCTTCTCTCAGTGTAGATGCCAGAGTATTTTACTATCACATCTTCAGGCAGGAGGAAATAACCTGTGAGCTCATTGTTGATGATCTGTTGATCAGATGTTTGAGATAGTTATAAAGCAAAACTGCTAAAAAATGTTTCCTGTTTGTGAGGATTTGCTGCTTTTATCGGTTTAATGTCATCGTTACATAAATATCTTTGAGTTTTGGACTGCTGGTTGGACAAAACAAGCATTTTTCAAATGCTACATGGAGCAGTTTTTCTGATATTTATTGCAACTGATTAGTTAAAATAAAATACTGATTAACTTGCTGATAAAGACAACAGATTGTTGTTGCAGCCCCGTATTGAATCACCTGCAGTATCATTTGTTAGGAATGAAAAAATGCAGATTCCCTTTTCATGGCACCTTGTTTTTGTTGAGCATTTTTTCTTAAATCTGCTCAAAAAAATATTCCAATTTGATCCCAAAACTCCCCTCTGGTGATTCCAGGTAATGTTTGAAATCCAGGAATTTGGTTTGCCTCGAAAATGCACAGCCGACCCCTCCCCCTCTCTTCCCTCTCCACCCCCTGACCCTGGTGCACCCTTCCCCCCCTTCTTTTTTAACTGCTCACACTCGTTGCATAGCTCCGCCTCAGCAGCCTCTCCACTTATTTGATGTCATGGTTTTGTTGGTTTTCCCCCCCGGTGTGGCATGCTGGGTGGGACTGTCCCCGCTTGGCTTCTGATTCAAGAAAGGTCAGATATTTTTAAGTCGAAGCCGAAGCTCAGGTGGCCGGAGACTCATGAGGAAGGAGCTTTGAACTGCGACTGACTCACTGACTGCCTGACTGACTGACTGACTGGCTTGAGTGACTGCACTGCAGAAAGACGAAGTGCACATGTGAAACTGAAGTACAGTAGGCTTGTGGACTTCCAGCGCCCTGCCCGGGCATGTAACTCGATCAAGATGGACTGTTATTGTAGACAGAGGCTTTAAAAGGAGCTGCGCGTGAGCGTGTGTGCATGTGGGTTACTTGCACGACTTGTCTACACAGTATAGGTCAGGCAGTCTATGCAACACGGGCTGGAATGCAGCACTGAACACACACACTCGTGCTTCTTGTCTGGCCATCTGGTGATGCTTATTGCACCATCTCAACATCACACACAGGAGGGAAAAGTGGGTCAAACGTTCAGCAAAGGTAAATCATTTTTTAAATGCTTACCAGAGTCAACAGCACAACCCACGCTTTTCTTTTTCCTTTTTTTTTTTTTTACATACACGTTCCCAAGGAAGTGAGCGCTCCTTTTGTCATCTGCTCATAATCATGCGGCCTCTGATGACGACTCTGACTTTAGTTTGACCCTCTCAGATAAAAGGCCGGTTATCGTAGGGACATAAACAGAGCCTGAACCCGGCAGGGACGGACTTCTCACTTCAGCTCTGCTCTGTGTCACGCTGGATGTGGAGGGCCTTTGTGCAGACAAGTCACATTTGCTCAGCTTCGCCTCATGGAGCAAAATTCACGTAGTCCCTTAAACCTCAGGCCCTAAATTTGTGGACATCATAAACGCAAGGCTTATCGTCACCGCTAGATTTGTTTGAGAGCCAAATAAGCACTTTGGTGAATGCCTTATCGCCATCTCAGGTGTAAAAGGGTCCCAGGCACCGCTGTACACAAATAATCTGAGCGGCGTCCCTGCTGTTCTAGATGCTATCTGGTTTCAGGAAGCAGAGATTGTTGGCTGGATCTGGCAATGACGTTAAAAATGTGTTTGGAAAAAACAGTGGAAGCAGAGCAAGAAATGGAAGAGCGTAAAACTTTACTGTCAGTCCGACAATATAACCGCTAATTTACATCGAGGATAAAAATTCACAGAAGTTCATAACTCGTTTTGACTGAACAGATTCGAGCCTTTGCTTTCCTCAATAAAAAATTATACTGGTGTCGTTTAGCTGAGGATTTTGTTTAACCCAGATATTTGGGAGCTTTTGACCCCCCCCCCCTCCAACTGTGATTTCAAATGTAAGCTCGTGAGTGCATGCAAGAGGCCCTGTCAAATTCTTTAGCCCAGTCAAAGACAAACAGGTCTGTTTGTTGATAGTAATCACCAGTCTGGTGTTAATACAGTGAAACTGGTTCAGACACAGGTTTACGTTTCACTCTGCAGCCCGACTGTTGCTTTTCCCGTCTGCACCTCTGCAGCCACACACACACACAGACAGACTCTGGACATTTTTTAAATAAGAGTTTTATGGTTTTCTATAAAATATAATCCTTCATATTTTCATTTGTCGTGCTTTTACACCTTTTACTACCTTTTGTTATATTTCATCGCCTCAGCTCTGAGTTTCATCTCTGCAAATATAGAAATGAAAACAGCCCAACTGCATGAAATATAGCAGCAGCATTAAGATCCTTCACATAAAAAAACAGAATCTATTTTATATTAAATATGACCAGAATGTAAAAATACAGTTGAAGTTCCTTTAACATGAATAAGAACTTGTCATAAAAGTAATCAAATATAATCACTAGAGTGCTGTAAGTACAATTTTGACATGTACTTCATTTAAGCATTTCCATTCTCTGCTGCTTTAAAGTTAATCATCTACTATATATATATTATACTCCACTATATTTAACACTTATACTTACTTTAAACATAGAAACAATTTATATGCTTGTTGGATATTTGAAGCAGTACTGTGCCAGTAATCTGATGCAGTATTATGCAAAGTATCTAAATGTTTGATGCTGATGAACTCCAACATCAGTGTGCTTGTTAAAAAAATAGATATTAAAATGGTTTTATATAATGTGATGCTGTTAAGAAGCCTTTCAAAATAAAAAAAAATCATTGTTACGTTGAATAAAATTGTCTCTGAGCTTGAACATTGTTGGATTCCTCACTCAGCCTCCATGAAATGCATTTTTATTCTCTGTCTTACTCAAAGTATTGTGATGCATTAGCGAGGCAGATGCCTGCCAGCAAAGGTCATGAGCCACGGTCCTGCAGATAAAAAGCTTCACCTTTCAGTTTTCTTCTGCTTCGAGGCCGGTACACGCTGACATCTCCGTCAGACAATAAACTTGATACTTGTGGCACATGGACTGCATGGACGGGTCAAATCCATCGCCCTCAGAGCTATCTGAAGGGTTTGACACTTGCGTTGTAGTGTATCATCAAGGGTTTTATTTGCAGACGTTCCTTCGTCTCATCAGTCTCTGTCTCGGCTTTATCAAAGGTCACTGCCATGTTTTGACTGCAGTTCTCCTGTTTGAATGAATTTGTGAGTTTTAAACAACCAGTCAGCCTCCTGCCATCCAACATGCCTCACTTTCTGCCTCCTGGACAAAAGAGCTGACTTCAAATAGGTGGAATTAACCCCGTCATGTGGGTCAAACTAAAGGCAACAGCTTTTTTTTTTTTCGCTGATGGGACAAAGCTGCCTTTTAGTTTAGGTGTGACCTTATGTGGATCTGTTGTCGGGCTGCTCTCCACTGGGCAGGAGTTCGTCTCGTAATGCAGCTGGACAAGTTTCTGTTTCTTTGTAAAGGGCAAATACCTCAGAAATGATGAATGACCGAGGCTTAAATTTGTGAACCAAACTTTTTTTGGCAGTCTGTTTTTCCCTCAGTGTGTTCATAATACAAACTGATGCTGCAGTTCAGATGTTTTTCTGCAAGGGGATGGATAAAAATGTTGATTTTTTCTTTTTTTTTTGCTGCTACTTCAAACATTTCTTTGTAAAACTTTTTTCTGATGCTTTGTTCCATAAAACTGTCTACAAGTTGTGACGTGAATCAAGAAGCATGATAAGATCCTTTCTTGTTGCCTCAAGTGAACATGCATATTTTGCAGCTTTTTAAGTGCTAATTTATCAACACAGCGCGTTAACAGCACAAGTGGGCCTGTTGATGGAGATGCTTACAGACTCCATCATGGCTCTGCTTCAGCTCAGGAGTCAGGCAGTCTAAAACATGCACATTCAGTTGGTTACAAAACATGTGTAGCTCAGGTGGCGATGATGGTGTCACTTACTCACCAAAGCTATTGCATGCACCTGCTACAGGCGTGTTACTGTGCAGTGCTGTGTTGATGTGCAACAGAAATTTTTGATTTCATCTTGTACATAACAAAAAAAAGCTGCATTCACCAGTTTATCAGTTTCCCTGATAAAAGCAGCCATATAAGAGCTTAATAAATACATAATAATGTCTGAAATAAACAGGCATTGAACAAAAAATGTGAAAAGTTCTTGCATTGAAATCAGGAAGCTTATTTTTAAAGAATAAGGAAACAAAACAAGGATCTAAAAAAAGCATCCTGTGCCATATTTTGGTGTGTAACCTGGTACTTTGGTCCTATTTTTTGTTTGGTACTTTTTTTCCAAATTACTCTTCAGATGAGAGAAGTGACATTAATCAAGCAGCATCATGAGATCTAGCCTGGTGGCCTCCAGTGAACATGAACGTTTTTTCCCTTTTTCCTTTTTCAAGTTGTCATTTTACGAGACAGCATGGCATTACCCGCTCACAGCAAACTTTTTATAGCTCATAGTAACCAGTGAATTCCAGTTATCGGCTCCTGGAAATGTAGGAAATTGTGAGGTGCGTAGTTGAGATATAAATAAATGTGAGGATGTTTATAGAGATGTCTCCACATCTTGTGATCTCATCGTTACCTACATCAAGTAAAACCATCCAAGGCCTTTTTTTTTATGAAGCTGGTGAGGGAGCTTTGTGGGTTTTTTTTTTTTTGCTCTTTGTGTTGACTTTTTGACTGTTGCACATCGGGCCGCCCTGCTTGTTGGGGTTAAAGGACCCTAAATGAAAGCAGCCTCGTGTCTTTCATGTGGTGCACGGCTGTGGAAAACTTGCTGCAGATTAGGGCCACGTTTTAGAAACCAACAAAGAAAAAAAGAAAAAAAAAAAGACTCCCAGTGTGACGCATCAACTCCAGTGGAGCAGATGAGGAGAAACAGCAGCAGGCTGCAACGATGACTCAGCAATCTGAGGCCAGCCTCTGTCTCCACACCACCAGTGAAGTGTGTGTGTGTGTGTGTGTGTGTGTGTGTTTTTGGGGTTTATGTGTGGGTTTATTTGTGTTCGTGTGACCATAGATGTGCCTACGTGCTTGTGTGGGCACACATAACTCATTCATATTATTGTCATCCCACTCAATAAATAAAGCCTGTATATGACGGCATTCAAGCTTGTATAATAACTCATAAAGAATGAGATGAAGCAAGTTTAGACTCATTCACGAAGGCAAAGACGGGCTGTGACTTGATTCTGTAACTCTGAATAATCATTTAGTCCTGAGAATATGAGGAAATAGTGGGAAAAAAACTCTCATCAGATGTTCTTTAATTCCAGAGTTGAGCCTTGAAACTGCTCATCTGATCTGACTGACAGTCTAAAAACAGAAAAGTATTTAATTTACAATGATCCAAAACAGAAGAGAGCAGCAAGATCAAACTTTTAAATTAAACCAGTGAGTGATAACTATAAACGATAACACATGTAGACTTATATGTGTAACTTCAACATAGCTGTGACATTAAATAATCGTCACTGAAAAAGAAACAGTCAGAGGTGAAACATCTTTAAGTGTTCACGATGACTCTTGTTCAAATCCAGCTGTTCACTACGCAGATGTGGTTTGATTGCATTTGATTGACAAGTGGTTTGGCTACATAAGCGAACAACCCCACAGCTGTCATCATATTTTAATTCAAACGTTGCTAAATTGCAGTTGGGTGGGCGGGAAATAAGTGACATCATCCTCTTCAAACCGAGTCCGCCCACTTGAGCTCAGTGAGAAAAAAGCATGGAGACAAAAGCAGAGGAGCAGAAATGTCTTCTGTAAAGATCCAAACTGTTCTAACTTTGGCAGCTTTGGCTCCCCATCACTCAAAATGAGCAGTCGACTGAGGAAATATGTTTTCTGGGCTTTTAGTCAAATGTCGAAGATTGATTTATGATGATTGAATAGTTGTTTTCAGCAGCACCGAGTTCATTTTATCTGTGCCAGACGGCTCACGCTGCTGCTTTTATTACCACAGATTTCTGTTAATTCGAGGTAAAGCTGTTCACCTCTGAATTCCTGTATGTTTGCATGAACATGTGAACTGTGTGCGTTCACATATTCGAGGCTTTTTGCACATGTGGACACGCAGTTGTGTCTCCATGTGTTCGGACAGCAGAGTGTTTTGGAGGCAAACTGTGGCAGGGAGACGAGGATGGGGGGGCTGCAAAGGATGAAATTTCAGATTCCTTTGACAGTATTGGATAGCTGGCCAGGAATGCACACCTCGTCTGGGTTGGGAAGAGCTCTAGGGATTTGGAATAGTTATCTGAGGTATGTCTGCCGGCCAGAGAGGAGGCGTGCAACATGTTTACACTTTTGCAAATCATTAATTGGCTACTTTATAGGGGTAAAGAAGTTTCACTGACGATTGAAGAGGCCGGATTTGAAGTTTTGTAATTAAATTTGCTCCATTTGGAGACTTGGGAATTTCCACCACTTATTGACAGAGCAGATTGTCAAAAGAGATTTATACTTTTTTAAAGGGTGTGACGCATTTTAAAGGGTGGGGGAACGGGTTAGATTGGGACAACACACTCAAATGCAGCCGTCACCATCACAAAAACAATGTGATCACTGTGTGTGAACAGTCCCATGACTCAGTGTTAAGAAATAAAAACATCATAAGACCTGTCCTAAAAAAATTATCAGCCATAAAATTAGTGTTTGTCATTTTAAGGATGTGAGTAAAAGGCTGATTATTGGGGTCCATTTTTAAAAGACGCTGTTGTTTCTGTGTTTTTAAGTCACCCAGATTTAGCTCTCACGCGCTCTTCTCTCCCCCCCGACCGAGCAGTCTGCAGGACATTGTTTCTCAGACAGCTGGAGGCATTCGTCTGCTTGGGATCCTGCACAGAATTGATTGTGCAAATCCATTAAGCAGAGATCACATTCTTGCATCGTCCAGCTCATTTTAAAAAAAAACGGCAGAAACAAGCACTTTTGTAAATACTTAGTGGGCCATTTGAATGTGATTGGAAGTTTTTGCTGATGTTTTTCTTCATTATGTGAAACAATCAGTTGACAGTTCGTGGAAAACACCTGCTTTGACTGGGGTGTGTCCTGGTGGGAACATGTTTGAACAATTACGCTTTTATAGAGAAAAAATACTGGAGCCTAAATGATCACTGAGTTTGGCTACTGACTTGTTTTTATAAGAAAACCATGTTTTTCTATCTGTTGCATCATTTTTATTGTTTCCGTACATTAGCAGCAATGCAAGAACTTATTTAATGAATGAAATTGTCTTTCATTAGCAAATTCAACATAGTCATTGTTTTTTTAATTAAGAAATATATTTCAAAAGAATAAGGAAAAGGACTGAAAGCTTTAATACCAAGTTTGTACCTGCTTTTGTTTAAATATCAACTTGGTTTCAGGATTATTTGTGTCTAGACACGATGTTGTTGTTTCAGCTTAATAAAGGTTTTAAGAAAAAGGCTGCCTAGTTTTCAAATCAGTCATTTTGAACAAATCACCATAATGGCCATTTCTGTATTTTCCAAAAAAATAACAAATTTGCCGCTGCAGAGATCACATCCTCAGAGAGTTATCTGTCTAATGAAAGGCTCTGCACAAATGAATGTAAATATGTTTGTCTGCAGCTTGTGGAAGAGTTCACCGCTCTGCATCAAGCACTTGATTTGTTAAAAGCTTTTTAAAAAAACAAGCTTTATTCAACACTCACCCACCGAGCACAAACCATTACGCTGCCTTAGATTTGGAGTTTATGTCCAATCACATAAAAATCGGAGTGAGATGATAACAGACTGCGGAGGAAACAAGAGCATATGGCCGATGTAACAGGAAGAATACAGTCGAAAGTGTTTGATCCTGGCTGTTCACCACCAGTCACTCTTTTCATCCTCATCAGTGTGATTACTTCGAACAAGATGATTGCAGTAACATTACACATAATGTAAGAGTCGACCGAGAAAAGGGGTGGAAAGAAGAATCTGCAAGATAGTTGTCTCTTTCGCTTTGGATGAGCCGCTGCATGAGTCAGCTGTTGTCGTTCGGCTCTGTGGCACTGAGCTCTCCTGACTTTGCAAAGACGCTGAGCAGGCTTCCAGCAAATTGACTCGACACTAAATGAAGAGATGGAGCTCTTCTAATGAAAAGGCCTCTGTGGTTTTTCTACTGATCGTGGTGGAAAGCTTTGTCAGTATCACTCTGTGCGGTGATCTGTCTGAAACCGAGGGGCTGGACTCACCACTTGGCCTGTCCTCCGTTAATAGAGCAGCGTCAAGGTCGCGGACGTGCATAGTATCCTTCGCCCTCTGTTTTCCTGAGCTGTAGCTGCGTGCTGGTCAGTGTTTATGAGCGCGAGCATGGTGGTGGTGGTGTTTGGGTATGTGGCATGGATTTCAGGCTGCGCGCCGGCTCTATAAAATGAGCTGTGTAAATTTGTAAGGCATTGGCTGGGAGCCCGGTGCTGCCCCGTCGGCCCAGACATCTTCACTAAACATCACACTGAAAGCTTCACTTTGCACATTGTGGTGGGAGCGACGGCCCGCTGCTGTCGTGAACACGGCGCGACAGATGGCGAGTGCATTAGATGCATTTCACATCCCCCTTCTTCCCCTATTTTCTCTTCTTAAATAGCAATTGGCAACAACTTCGGCATATGCTGAGGACTTGAGCGAGAACCAAAATAGTTTGTACAAATGTCAAAGACCGCGGCGTGTGGGCTGAATCACTTTTAATTCTCTGGCTCAGGTATGCTGCAGGTCTGTCTGGCAAACTAAATCAGCTTTTCCCTGAGCTTATTTTCCCTCCAGTGTCCCGTGGAGTTTCCTTTGTCTGCCGTCCTCGTCTTTTGACTCTCTGACAGGCCGAAAGTAGCTGAATTGTAAGAGAAGAATGACTCTTTGTTTTGCCCACTTGCTGTCACTGTGGATTTGATTGTCTCGGTAGGCGACGTGGCCTCAGACACAACCATTCACAACACACTCACACACAGTCACCCCTGTGGATGGACATGCCTTTTGGCAAGGCTCCCAGATGGCGCTGCAGGTTCTCTGTGGGCTGCAGCCATCAGGAGGGGTTGATGGACTGTGTTTCTGAAAGGCTGAGCAGCAACATGACAAAACGTGGTGGCTGGAGACCGTTTGCACCGACTTCTTTCCTGTCGAGGGTTCAAACTGTTTGGAAACACTGTTGAATAGAAGCTTAAGTTCATAGAAGCTTTGCAAAAACAGTTTTCACATGAGGGGGAAGCTGCATTTTTTTTTTCTTTTTTAATGGATTTCATGCAGTGCTGAAACAACCAGTCGATTGATAATGGAGCCGATTGGAGACAATAATGATTATCTTTTAAATCCCTGGTGCAAAAATGTCTAAATTTTTTGCTTTTCTCAAAAGAAAAAGATCAATGTTTGGATTTAGCCTGTTTTGGGACGAAAAATACAAAGCAAATTGAAGACATTGCTCTGGTTTACAGTAACTTTTAATAGAAGTTTTTCATGCTGTTTCGAACTGTGTTTTCTATTAACAATGATCCGTTAATAGAAAACATAATTTTACAGCTTAATTAATCAAAGTGCTCTTTGTTTGAAGTTCTGATTTGTGGAGAATTTGTAATGTAACACAGTTTCCCCTCAAGGACCAATCAAGTATTTCTGATTCAGTTCTGGTAACCAGACTAAAATATGGCAGTGAACCATAATATGCATTTATTTTCTTTTTTTTTTTCCCCTTGAGCAACATGTTCTTTACTTTGACATATTGTACATTGTTATTATGAGGCCAAATGTATTGCAACTGATCAACAGCATTGAATGTTTCCAGGCTGGTCTCATATTTAATGACTTTATCATGTTATATAAGCAAACCTGTGTCAGTTATTGAACTTCTCTTTAGTATCCAAGAGGAAGTCATTGTAAAACTGGCCTCCTCTCTCAGTCCCTGTGCTGGGGACTAAAAGCTCACAGACCCCCACCGAGGCCATTTCTGCTCCCATGTGTTTAAGGATAATGAACTTTGGCTAAAATGGTAGATGCTTAAAAGGAAACAGCTTTGAAGCCACAGGCGTACTTACAGACTGTTGAGCATCAAGAGGAAGTCTCATTAAAACAGTATTTCAGTGTTTTATGATAAAGCTTACAACCAATGTCAGTTCCATTAAGGAATCGTGGTAGTTGGAGAGTCCCATCATGTGCAAGGTGACTGATTTTATCAGGACGATGGCTCCCTGTGAAAAAGCCTCAGATGCCCTGAAGCCCACTCTGCTCTTGGATTGAGTTTTCACGTCGATTTATCGATTTGTTCAACCCCTCTTTAAATGTTAAATTAACTTAGACCCAGATTAAAATGTCACCAATATGAAATCCTCAGATCCTTTTTTCCCCGGCCAGTTGAGCTGGAAGTAATTTTACGAGTCTTGCGAAATGACATTTTCCCAAACGGAAATCTTATGGCCGACTTCAAGCTGTTGGTGGCAGTCGCAGTGGAAAAGGGAGTCTCGCCAGCACAAACATAACTCCACGGAAGAAAAAATGCATTTGTTGGCTATCTTGCTCCAGTGAGTGTTAAGCATAAAGCTGCACATTAGCACTGAAGCAAGCAGATTCCATGTCTTGCTTGCAGTTTGGCGCTGACGAAAGGTTAATATAGCATTTAACATGTTAGTTTTCTTTGTGCTCTGCTGAGTGTGGATGCGATGCCAGCTTACAGAAACGCATGCTCATGTTTGCTTTTGTGCTACGGGGCTCATTTTAATGGGCGTTTCACATTCAGACATTATTTATGTTGCAGGGACACTCGTTGAAGTTTGGCTCGCATATTTAGTTGCCGTGATAGTTTCTCTCCACGTCTTTGATATAATCTCAAGGCTGAACATTTAGCTCTCAGGCAAAAGTTTTTTGTCCAACAAAAAGACCCACTGAATTATAAATGACTGTGTCTCTCTGGATGTTTCTGTGAGCTCAGATCATCCGCACTGGGCCTGTTAATGGATGCAATTTGGGTTGGATAGAGACATATTTAAACGCCTACACTCTCGACCAATTGAGACCGATGAACTGAGAATGATTCGCCTGAAGAAAATTACTCTTTTATTCTCTGCAACTGTGCGAGTCGTGTTGCATCTCAGAAAAATACGCCTGAATCAACAGTAAAATGTTGTCGGGCTGAAGTTTTGAGTTGATGTCTGAAAAATTGTAAATCGAGACCGAAGATGAATCAACACGGACTCGAGTGTTATCTAACAGGCTTCCTGGGACTGAACGTTGTCGGATTTCTGATGTTGAAATTATGTTACAGGTATCATTTTCAAGAAATAAAACCTTCTCATGATGTTGATTTTTGTTTATACAATGTTTCACAACATGATATTGATCTTTACATTTAAGTTAATTTGAAAAATGATAGTAACATCAATGAGAAGACAAAAACTTTCAAGTGCACCCTGCAAGCTCAAGTGGAGAATGTGACGCTGATAGATATGAAAAACTCTCAGAAATTATTATTAAATAAAAAAAACTAAAATCTCATCACTGAATAAACAAACACAATCAAAAAGATGAAACATTATAACGTTCCACTCGTCCTTCCTTTTGTCCTCAGATGCGTCCTCCTGCCTCTCCTGAGTGTGAAGCCTCCTCAGCAGTCTCTCTTCCTGCTGGTGGACTCCATCGATGAAGGCTGTCAGCTGGGCGAGGGGGAGCAGCGGTCCTCCCCCGGCTCCCCCAGGACCATCGCAGAGCTCCTGGCCAGTCACCACGAGTTCCTGCCTCCCTGGCTGCTGCTCATCTGCTCGGCACGGCGACAGAACAAGGCCATCACCAAACTGTTCACAGGTAAACAGTCCAGATACGTTCTGAAAAGAAGAGCTCCCATTCATGAAGAGTTGGTGTTTTATACGTAGCATCAGTGTCAATATAATGGTGAAACCTAAATCACCTCTGAACCATCCTGATGTGAAAAGACAGGTTGATAGATGAGACAATATTTGCTGCTGTCAGCTCTCCTCCATGCTTGTTTCCTCTCCATGTCGGCTATTTTTCTGTGTAAATGTGATACATTTCACATGAAAATGTGGTTGCAAACAAAGCCTGCGGCAGCTCCTTTTCTTTTTTCCGGCTGTTTGAATGGTAACATTGCAAAAGGCTTTCTAACATCACGACATGCCCAAACAGATTAGGGTCACCGTTGCAGACCTCTGTGAGAGTTGCAGCGCTTCCTTGATGTCCTATGACACTGTACCGTACCGGCTGCTATTATCTCCCTGTCAGTCCAGCAGCCTACTCTGTGGTGATGAGCTGGCATAACATTAATCGAGAACCTGACTGTGTGGGAGGAAGTCTCCTCCGCAGACTCGCACTGCTGTGTGTACCCTCTCTACCTTTCCAAAACCACCGAATGTGGGAGCTTCTCGAGCGCTCGGCTCGCCTCTTTAACCATTACGTAATATCCCAGCAGTCTAAGCGATCTTTCCTGAGCTCCTCTTCACTCAGGAGACGCATGAAGTCAGGTTCGAAGCTAAACGGGCCACTCATGGGTTTTTCCTTCTTTCATTGCATAAACAACATTTGCGGTGTTCATATCAGTGTAGTACAGCGAGCAAAATAATTCTACTTTTATATCCAAATTTGATTAAATAAACATTAAAAATGTAGTAATTAAAGTTTCTCATTTTGCATGTTGTCAGTGTTACTTTACATATAAAGTCAGATACAGTGACAGTGTGACAGAAACAGAAGTCTCTGTGGTCGTCAGGAGGCTGTATGATACAAGACTGACCTGGTTTTGTTTTGTCTCTGTCAGGGAGTGTTTTTGTGCACAGTGATGATGTAGTAAAATAATAAAAAGCTAAATATTCACAGATTTAAATCTTACCATCTTAAGATGTTACTGGATGACATATTGTGGTAAACTGAGCCCAAATAAAACTGCAGAATAACAAATTATTCCAGAACGAGATGCTATATTTAAAGCTCAAACAGAGTGAAGGCAGACTCAGTCAGTTCAAACTTAGTTGGTCTGAACTAGTTCAAACTACTTCAAACAGCCATATGGATCTAAAAGGGTCAGCAGCAGAAATTCTCAGAAACAGGTCCTCTTTAAAAATGGGCTCATTGATTGGAAAGAGTTTCATGTTGTGGTTCGGTGTCACCAGCATCAGAGTACACGTGTCCCAGTAGAAAGATCTCCAGGTGTTATTTACACCTTAACTCAACAATGCAGCTTGAAAGTAGGTTATAAATGATCGGGTGCAGCGTTTGGGATTAAGTGAAATCTTAAGTGTAGGCATCAGAGCGGCGTAAGTGCAGTTTGGACGAGTGCAGATCTGATTGGTGTTGACAGTGGCAGCAGAGGGGGAGTCGGGATTGAGGACACCAGAATACACTTTTGTTCTTTTGTGGGCGTCATGCATCTAATTCAACAAACCAACTGTGATGCAAGCTGCCCACTTCATAATCACAAAGACATGCCCACCCACGCTTTCCTCTAACATCAAAGTTTCCGTGTAGGTGCCTGTGCTAGATTAGATTCTGGATTGGTGTCCCAGTGCGGAATAAAGCATCCTCACAGCATTTTCCAAAACTTGGAGCCCACAGACAACACAGATGGAGAGGAAGTTTTATGTTTGATTTCCCGCAGCAATTTGCATTAAATCGTATTTTCTGGTTTATCCTGAGTGTGTGTGTGTGTGTGTGTGTGTGTAGTGTGTGTGGTCTGCTTTCTGTCCGGAACCATAGATTTAACTCATCTGATTTTATTTCCAGTTGGACATAAAGTTTAAAGTGGACTCACCATGGGAATAAATAGCTCTATATGCCACAGATGCAAATGTTAAAGGGATATTTTAATCCATAACTTCCTGTAAAACATCCCGTGATGATCCTCGATGGCCTGTTTGCCTTTTCTCCTCTCATGCCGCTCGCTGATGAGCTGTCTGTTCTTTTTGTTTTTGATATGGTTTGAAGGAAATTTCATCTTGGACCAATCTGATAAACAGCAGTTATCTTCTCTCTTTCTCTTTTTTTGGGACTGGCTCTCATCTCTTTCCCTTTTTACTGCCTCTTTGATGATGGCCAAGCTTTCGCAAAGCTTTTATTCCAATTGCCCAGAAATCGTTTTTTTAAAAAACGAGACTCCTTTTGAACAGAGGAAAAGAGCGAGACTCTCACATCAGATGTGATGCCCCCATTTGAGAGGAGAGAAAGGAGAGAAAGACATATGTGATGTTGTTTTTCTCTCCCCCTTTTTCTTTTTCTTTTTCTTTTTTTTTTAATTTTTCTGTTTTGCTGTGTTTACTTGAACTTGCTGCTCTGGATTTAATGCTTTCATTATTTCAGCGTTTCATCGGATCCTATTGAATTTGTGCATTGAGATGCTTCCTCAGACCCACAATGAGCCTTGACCTTTCTCCTTTGCTTTTAGCAGCGTCCTTGTTTTGTCTAGATTCACTCTTCCGCTTTTAGTTCAACCCTGGAAATTCTTCTGCTAGGCTGACTTTCTTTTCCCTCACACATACAAGGATGTAGACAAAAAACACATTAGCCCACTTACCTTGTCCTCCATTAGCTTGTGCGCCTTATTATGAACACAGCAGCACGAACACTTCTTCTGATTCATGCAGCACTGGACCCAAAATAGACCAAAGGACTTCAGAGTATGAAATTGAGGCCAAGTGTCCCCTAAAAATACCCTCCATATTGTTTACAAGTCAGAGATGGCAGTGACCTGCCAAAAGACTCCACTTTCATGCTCAGTGCAAAGCCAACTCCTATTTTATACGCGCGGCCCATTTCGTCTGGGGTGGAGGTTGTGTGGGTTTCCCAGTATACTCTGGTCTGCGGTGATGGGAACTTTGTGGTTGTGTGAATATAGTGCTGGTGAAGTTTGAGGAATGACCTTTAACCCAAAGGTCATTTTGCAGGAAAGCTGCCGGAACATAAATCTGCTCTGATGCTTTTAAGATTTTTGAAATAATTCAGGATCCCCCTTTAAAGAGAGAAAGGGAGGACTCCCAGTTGTCTCTGATTGTGTTTAATTCACTTGAGTCTGACACATCTGCAGCAGCTGGAATGTTTTTCTTGTTTTTTCCTATTAGAGATAACTTTTTTCCCCCAAGAGCAAAACCCCTGAATTCCTCTTTCCTTGCTCAACTGTTATTCCTTGTGTCTGTCTCAGAGAGGAATGTGCTTTGGGAAGTTTTCAACACCTCTGAGACCGAGCAGGAAGAAGGAGGCATTTCTGACTTCTGCAGCAGAATGCGTCGCTAGCATCCGCTCGGCCGAAGCCTCACAAACAAAGGCTGTTCTGTTTGTGTGAGACGGCATACAAGAATTTTTGCAGAGTATCCCTCTGGCTGACTCACATTACATGATCAGTCAGCGTCGATTAAGCCTCAATGCTAATGTATTATCTTTGAAACGGACCACAGAAATCAGTCCTGAGATGTAAATAAGCAAAAGGCTCGCACTAAAGACTGAAGTCAACGCTGCTTTCTTTATGTCCCCGGTGACAGCAGAGCTATAGGGTAAAGCTTGCCTCTGCTGTTCATAGCCCCTCTGTGTGCTGTGCTACTGTAAGGCCATGATAGGGGTAGCGGAGTGGAAACACTTAGGCAGCGATTTTGGTTGGGAGTCAGGCAGAATCTGTGCCAATTTAACAAGGCCTCCGGCAGAAGGGAGAGAGAGGGAGCAAGGGAAAAGGGGAAAAGGAAGGAGGGGTGGAGGTGAGAGACAGAGGGTTGGGCTTTTAAATAGAAACAGCCTCTCAGACATGTATTTTTTTCAACAGCTCGTACCTCAGACTCTCATCGTTTTCTTACCCATAAAAGACTGATAAAGCTAATTTCTCAGAGTTGCACAGAAGTTTTTGAGCTGACTCAGAAATGCCACTTTATGAATTAAGTAGCCCTCAATATAATATAAAGCAGAAATAATAATTGTTGGTTTTTTTTGAAGAGTTTCTGCATTTTTTTTGCATTTTGTTAAGAAAAATCCCTTTACTTATGCCCTAATTAAAATAATCACAGACTATTTTTAATACTAATTCCCCTCACAGTGTTTGATCCAGCCTAGTGTGTGATCTTTTTATCGTGTGGAGGCATCACTGAACTGTAATGGCTACCATCTGCCCAATATTGTTTATGGTGCACGCTTGTCAAAGTCACTGTTTCTCAAGTGGTAAGTCTGTGAAGGCGTCTCCTAGAGGTGATAGGGAGTACTGCACATATGACATGAGGGTGTGTGTAAATAGTGCTGTCAGTTTCAGCAGACATTTATGAGTGAGTGTTTCATTAGAGAGAGACAGAAGCTTTTTGAGGCAGGAAGATAAACTTTTGTTGGTGCACAAGTTTTAGCTGCCCAGAGAGTCGACACGCTGACAAACCTCAAATCTGATATTAAAGGGCAACTTCATCAGTCATCTTCTTCTTTTTTTCTTCTTTTTAGAGTGGAAACTCCTACTGAGATCTTCCCACATCAGGTCATGTGATGTGTTTTTAGAGAGACTTAAAGTTTGGTACGAAAGCAGTCATACTTTGACCAAAATTTGGTTAGATTTCATTTTCAATTGTTTGGATTTAAATTCATAAAAAGTGCTACTGGGAGGCCACAGCATGATATGAAACCATCAAATAAAACCAACAAATTTAATATATCTACAGTAAATCTACATGGAACATTTATTTTTATCTGCTGTTTTAGCCCTTTAACTGATGCTTGTATCAAAGCAGCTTTAAATAACACAGATGCAGACATAACCTGCCATCTTAAGCTGTGACATGCAGCTCATTAGTTATATATAAGGTCACAGCTAAAGTTCTTTTACCATGTCACTGTGACTGTTGTGCTAGAAGTATAAAGATACAGATTGAATTTATTAAACCTGAAATTAGAATTGAATCAAATCAGAATACTTTACACTCTTTTAAAGGCTTCATTTAGCTTTTAATTCGATTGCAAAAGTTATGGATAATGTTTAAAAACTAAACCTAAAAAAATTGAAATTCAGAGAAACCAAACTCTGGCTTGGCACTTCATTCCTCATCTCTTCCTCTCTCCTTTCATTTCCTGTCATCTCCCACTGTTGCCTATAAAATTAAACTCAAGATTTTTCAAATCACAGCCAAATAACCACCTAAGAAAGAGGTGGTACAAGGCGTGATGAGATTCTTTATCTCTTATAAAATCTGACTATTTAACAAATGAAAACGCAGCCCCATGGAGGTAAAAATTCAGGTGTAATAAGATCTGAGATATTGCCACTCAAATCTCTCCTCCCGTGTGGAAGCATGTCGTGACAAATCTGTGAATACAGGAGGAGGCAGATGACAGTGATACAGCCCAGTTTTAAGGTAACACAAAACAAAACCTCGTGCAAGCTGTACTTAGGATTTTGAGAGAAAAGCCAACATGAGCAAGGGATGAGGAAAGATGGAGAAGGCATGGATTTGTCAACTGCAGTGCCAGTAGTTATAATAATATAGTATCAGTGAGCTACTGGAGCCGTGAAGGATAATAGCTCCCTTTAAACAACCACATTCCTGCTCTGCAGTGTTACAGTGACTTCAATTAGATTGATTTCCACTATCATAAAACACATTATTATTTTCATTCTTTTCCCAATTTTACTCTTAATTCTCTCAGTTTGGTCACAGGGGGCATTTGGCAGGCTGTCCTGGTTGTGCTAGCAAGAAACTTGGAGAATAGCCACACACACACAAAGCCACACATAAAAGCCCCTGTTAGTTATGAATCACAGCTGTAATTAAGATGGTTTTATTCCTGGCTCAGAGGAATGTTACAGAAGCATGTGGCCACTTTAAGAAGAAGCTCATCCTGTGAGGCATGTTGATGGAGGATTTACTCATTTCCTTCCTAAAATGACACATTTGCTCATGTTCTTTTTAGCCAAAAAACCAGGCAGCGGGTCCTCTTCTTAGCACACAGTTTACAGATAAGTCATTACAAATTCCACAGGCATATTCAGGAAACTATGCGACTCTGAGGTGGGTCTGTGTTTTTGTTTCCTGTACTCCGTCTCTTTGGAGAGTGGGAAACCCACCCTGGCAGTGACTTGAACCACATCTTCCACCTTCACTCTGCTGCCGCCGCCACTGCCATGAATGGAGCTTTCTTTCTTTGCCCACCGAGAGACAGAACTGATTTACCACCAATGATCACAAATGAAAAGAGCAGCCCTGTTGAAAGTATGCCCCCTCCTCCACCTCTGTGAGCAGCCCTTTGTCCGTTGGCCTGCGCTCGAGTCTGACACAGGGCACGCTCGTTCCTCGGCAGAATAAAGGTCAACAAAACTCTTAACATCTCTCTGGATATGTGTGTTATTTTTCTTTGGTACACTTTCTGTTTGGTCAAATGTGAGACCTCAGAGGAGGGACCGCGAGATCTTCTGGCCAACTGACAACACAAACACAGTCATAAAGCAGCGAGGATGGTTTATTTCTTCTGGGCTGAGGAATGCTTCCCGAAGAAGGACAAAGATGGCTCTGCTTACTGACTCCAGTAAATGACATTTTGTGGTGTCATTCAGACGATGAGACATGAGCGTACAAATGTAAAAAATGAAGTTGGAACTAAAATATCAAACGCAAAAAACTATTTGACTACTGAAGAAGCTCCAAGGCATGCTGGGCTGAAAATTAAGAGTCTTTATTTAATACTAAAAGAACTTTTAAACCAAAACCCTAAATTGCACAAAACTAAACCAAAGTGCTCACTTGCAAATTTCTCATGCCACCAAAACAGAATAAAAGCCCTCTATGTCCTCTCCTCTTAGAGTTTTCAGTACTGATTGTCTCTGTGCACTGATGCCTGGCTTATAAGAGCAAAGACCACGTATTTAATTAGCTTACCTCCCCCTTTTTTTGGAATTGGCTTAAAACAGACAAGCTGATTTATGTCCATATTCATGTATGAGTTGTCGTCTGTGAGGCTGCATGTTGAGCCTCACTTTGGATGAGTTGAAGACCATAATCCTCGCTGAATACTGTAATTTACCACCATGCAGTCTGACAGCCGGGCAAATTACAGGTCTACTGTGATTGTATCTATAACACCTTGAGTGCTGCACTGCAGTAACATGACACTGAACATGGCGGACGAACCGGCTGCACTCTTTCCTCCTGAGGTGATGCCCTTTGGTATGTGGCATGTCCCTGCCAAATTTTTATAGACATGAGATTATTTATTTTTTCAAAGCTGTAGCACAGAGCACGACTTGTTAGTCTTTGCTTTAATTGAAGGGTATTTAAATTAAGTCTTAATTTACCTTTCGGTGGATAAATGCAGTGGAATTCCTGGCGTGTTTTTGACTGGTTTCGCTGCAGGGATGAAGGCCTCTAACGTGAAAACGGGGAATTTTTATACCACACAGCCTCTTGACCTGCATGCCAAGGATGACTTTGCAAGTACCTGATTCCACAGCAAGCTGCCACAGTTTTCCTCGTGCTGGAACTAATGTCTGGACATTTCCCTGTGAAATCTGTTTAAAACCGTTCCAGACCTTCCTGGCACTGCGTGTTGATATCAGATAATGGCTTGTTTGACTTGATGGCCAATAAAACACAACCGACATGCTAGACCGAGTAGTTTCTTGTGCAGGTGAATGGAAACATGTGCTGTTAGGGCTAAATGAGGTCACTGGGAGGTCAGCCAGTGTAATGATGAACAAAAGCACAAGCAGCGATTTAGGAAATGTGATCCTGTGTGGGCAGTGAACTCTCTGTAGTACAACTGCTAACTGCCAACACGAGGACAAAAACAAGATGGAAATTAGTTACTTTTGGTTTACAGGTGGAAAAGGTTTAGTTTTTATGGCATGTAGAAAAATGGATCCCTTCTTGATGTGTAATCTTTTAAACTTAAGCGCATAAAAAAAGGGACCAAGCAGCATGAGAATAGGAATTGTTGGCTGTACAAGGACGCTTTTTTTCCCCTGATTACAGAAATTAATAAAGAGACAGTTTAAATGAAGTTCACAGTATTTCTGTTTGATCTCCGTCCTCTTTGATCAGTGTATTTCTGGCTTAATGTTCTGTTATTTCAGTTTTCCTTTGGAATTTCATCACCGGATGAAATTTCCAGTCATCTGTGCAGCTGCAAGAAGCTTCATGATATACTGTGACAACACTCTTAAAGTAGACATCCATTATGGGACGCAGTGAGTGAAGGCACACACATGTTACCAGGTGCACAGCCTCATGACTCGGCCTCATCATTTAATTAGCTTCTGTCATTCAAGATGATGAATGCAGCAACTTTTTTCTTTGTTTTGTTTCTTTTTTTTTTTTTAAATATAGTCTTCTGTACAGGAGCTCTTATGACAGATGTTTTATTCTTTGTGTGGGTGGTTTGATAGCTTTATCAGATTGCACCTCTACATTTGAGCTGTGCTGTAAAGACCTTTCAGACCTGCACATAAATCTGACAGCATTTTAAAATGTCTGTCTCCTGTCTGAATAAGCAACCTGGTCCATTTACTTAAAAGTCATAACAGCAATCTCAGTAGGTAGGACTTTGTAAGATTTCTGTATCACTGATTGGATGCTGCTGGATTCTCGTAAATGCTGCTACAACGCAAGGTCAAATATGCAGAGAGACAATAAATCAGGTTCTATCGCCCTCTACGGATAAAATAAATTTATGATCCCGGTCATTGTTTCTTATGCACAAAATCAGTTTAATAAAGGAAATACCATTAAAGGGGCAATTTTAAGATGCTGATGGGATTGATCTTCTCACATCAGATTGGAAAATTATTTTTCCTCTTGCAGCGCATAATAATAATTGGACCAAGAGTCGCTCTGTGTATTTCAAATGTTCATTTATGCCGACTACATGAAACATCATATCCTGACATTCAGTGCTTTTAAATATTCTGTCAGCAGCATTATGAGACTGTAGTAATGTGAAAATGAATCAGTAGCTTCATCATAAGAAATGTGAGCCAGCGTCCTTCGTGCTCACTGTGGTCATTAATTAAGGCCCCGGTGGCAAAATAAGTTTTAATATCCATTAGTAATTCAGCTGGTAGGAGAACATAAAACACTGTTCTTCCTTCCTGTTTTAAGTCACAGCTGTTCTGTCTGAAAGAAGCCACGAGGAACGTGTGAATGGCAAAATGACCAAATCACTTTATCAGATAGATGAAGCCCGTAATGTTGAGTATTCCATGTTAAAAAAGGGCTCCAGTGTGTTAACTGAATTCCTGTTTGCCCCACCCCCACCTCATCAGGCTCGCTCAGTCGCACCACAACAGGTTTGACTGGAAATCTGTTTGAAATTCAGCAAGAAGCGTGTTTGAGCATGAGTGTTTTCATGTGCTTTGCCTCCAGCGTAACATGAATTAATTGTTAGTGTAATCATTTTGGTGTCTAGCCTGGCATTTCTTTATTATAGCAGGAAATATATGATGCACATAAAATGTAGCTGCTAATCTAAAATGATTTTCTCCTGCAACACACATCCTTTGCAGGGATGGATTTGTGCCCCATTGGAGTCGAAGCTTCTCAGTGCCTCGCTTTGTTGTCTCTCACTTGTGAATAAGCAACATTTATCCCAGATAAAGCAGAGAGTGTTATTTCCATTTGTCCTGCAGTGTAGATAGTAGAGACTCTATATAGTCCAACAGGAAACACAGCAGTATTTTTCTAAGAGTACATAGCAGCGCTCTTTTCAAAGGACTGTTGTTTGCAGACCGTTGGAGCTGACTCTCATCCACATACTTGTGTTTAGGAGGTTGGCGCTCTCGTGTTTTTTGGAGCCGGGAACGCTGCAGCTGTCGAACAGACGTTTGTCGAGCGCGGGTTTACTGGAGAGCCTGAGGAGAGGGCAGCGAGGCTTGGGTTTCTGTTTTCTTTGTGGATCGGATGACCTAAGATGGTGTCTTGCAAGGAACATTCCGAATCAGAGACGCTGCCGTTCTGAAATCCCGTTTGATGAGCTCGGACCTCTTACTTCTCAACATGCATGCACACACGCTGCCTCGTTTGTCATCTGAAAAATTAATCTAGAAGGCAAACAGTCCCTCTTTTGTACATGGTGCTCTGTCTCCTGTGGCTGGTATCCAGTTCTGTAACGAGCAGCAGCTGGCTCAGAGGCCTGTACTTGGGAGCTGCATCCCTCACCCTGATGAATGTGTCATTTGTTGCTTGTTTAGCACTCGCTTTTGTTCAGACTCTGAACCATCCTCTGTCATATACACAATACGGGGCTGCAGTTTGTGTAGCCCACTTATTAATGGTGCAAAAACCCTCGGCCTTCATGACTGTTAGATTTTGGAAAGAAAGAAAATGGTTCTTGGAAGGCATCTGAGCATTTGTAGCCAGTGAAAGTTCTTACATTCTTGAGTAGTACTTAATAGTAGTTCCTGTTACACCACAGTCATCAAATACAGGTTGGAAGAATTCCCCCCGTGGTTGTTTTAAGTGCTCTATCTGCAGGAGGAGGGTAGTAATAATGCAATGACTTCAGAATTGACATCCAAGCCGAATGAAGTGATGTCTGCCGATGACTAAAGTGGAAACTGTTGCTCACCTACTTCCAAATGAAAGAAGAGGCATTCTTTGGTGTGTTCTGACTATAAGTTCTTTCATGTTTTATCCTTTTGTTGCTTGTATATAGAAAAAGATTTTTTGTGAAAAAAAACTGTTTTATTCAGGCAAGTGCTTTATTTCATGGTGGCTGCAGTTAAAATTCTCTCTCCTCCTCCTTCCTTCAGCTTTCCCAGACACTGTATCTTCATAATTGGCGTGTCAGTGACTGTGGAATGTTGGAGAAACTGTTTATCATAAACTACAGCACAGAAGCATTTTTCTTTTGTTCCCTTGTGAAAATACTTGTGATGGAGTAACATCTCCAGAATTGGGCTGTAATGCACACTCAAATGTTTTTGCTTAGCCCTTCTGTAAATAGAACAAATCTACACCAACACAAAATGTTAAATGTCACACTCTGCTGAAGTGACTGGCTGGGTTAAAAAAAATAGTTTTCTTCCTTCTTTTTTTTGGTTGCCCTTGTTTTTCCCCTTCAATGGCCTCTTCCCCCCTCTCAGTTAGTGGGTTTCCTGTCCCAACTGGAGCAAACCCAGAATGTCCAAAGAAGGATTGGGTCCACTTGTAGTAGGAGGACCAGTTTGTGACGTCAGAGCACCAGAAAGTCACACAGGCAGGAGGTCATAACAAGTATCAGATGTCTGTCTTTCAGCAAAAATTGTAAATTGAAGCACGTGTGATTGTAATTGTGCATTAGCCCAAAAAGCAGAGCTCAGAAATACCAATAAAAGGGAAAGGAAGCGTGTGCATCGGCTAGTCTGGCCTGCAAGCTAAACAAAAGAACATTAAGAGCCTCAGAAGAAACAAAAGGCAGGAGAGAAAAAGGGAGGGAGGAGTGAGCGTCCTCTGATTTAAATGATAAGCTGCAATTTGATCTGTAATGCTTGGAGTTTGAGCCAGAGGACCAGAGAGTTCACTAAGAAGAGAAATGCACATTAGGATCATTATGGACCTTCAAGTGCCTTTTGTATCTTTTGATATAAACTTGAAAGAATCCATGATTACATTACAGTTCTTCCCATGGTCCCGTCAAAATGAGTAATCAGTTTAGTTTTTTGGAGCAAAGGTTTTAAATATACACA
Source organism: Acanthurus leucopareius (assembly GCA_029814765.1). Taxonomy (NCBI): domain Eukaryota; kingdom Metazoa; phylum Chordata; class Actinopteri; order Acanthuriformes; family Acanthuridae; genus Acanthurus; species Acanthurus leucopareius. The sequence goes on along the minus strand of JAQMCX010000059.1, from coordinate 193,622 downwards.
GGACCTTTAATGGCTTTGAGTACTTGAAGGTAAAGTGCCTGAGTGTTTAACTTACCTATAGCTGCTGTGCATGCTTACTGTGTTATCTGTCTCTAGTAATGTCAGCGATTTCTCCGGGACTGTGGGAGCTGGCACAGGGGGAGGAAACGGAGGTGAGGGGAGGGCTGGAAATGCACACAGTCACTGAAAGTGGGTTAGGGTCATTGAGTTTTTCTAATGACCGGGCAATTGTAATGCATAATGCTGGGGAGTGATACTTTAAAGCTTTATTAATTTAATCTGTTGACACAACTGCCCCCTTGTCAAACATTTAATTACATCTATAGACATGAACATTAAGAAGAAAGATGCATAGTGTTGTTTTTTTTTTAATTGGAAGATTGTTTTTTACATTTAACTCGTGTTTTGTTCCACTGTGCAGCTGAACCTGTCTGACCATATGTTTACTCTTACAATAAAGTCACAAAGCCCAAATACATATATCTTACCTGACCTTGGTTAGAAAATACTTTGTGGAAGGCAATTTCTGACCGTAACAAAGTTCAGCTTAACGTGGGATTTATTAGACTCAAAATCAGCGTTTCTTGTCTTTTGCCATATATCAAGGGATGTTGTTAAACAGTCAGTATCTTGGGTGTAGATGCCTCACAGTTTGAAACATGACGGGGGCCTCAAGGACGAAGTAAAAGAAGATTATTGTGAGGTGCAGTTGACGGAGGTGTGTTTATCTTAAACAAACTCAGAGGCAGATGATAAAGAAATCCCATCGCTCCTTCTGTTTACCACGATCTGTTGTCCAAACTGTCAGTACCTGCATGGGAACTCTCGTTAAACCCATCATGTTTGTTATCTGGCTTCCAGGTGTGCTGAGCACTGGCCCCGTGTGGAGTACGATTTCACAGCCTTTTCTGCCCACACAATAGTAGTCGGGTGAACAGAGCACTGCCTCAGGCGCGGTGACAGAGTCTGATTCATAATATGTACAAGGAAAGGTTGTGTTGCATAATCAAAGTAATCACAGTCGACTCTTAAACATAAAAGTATCAGTGCTAAAATTCATTGTTTAGCCCTTTCAACTAAACCATTAAGAGTCAGTTTCCTGTAAGTACATAAAATGTTCAGTCATTATTGAGATCCTTAAAATTAAAACTTTAATTATCTTACTTTGAAAAGGTCAATGTTAATGAGTTCATGCACAGCCTGGAATTTAAGTGCACTTTTTAGGGAGTTGGAAGCCTGTCATTGTAAAAATCAGAATGTCGATAACATTAAAAGAGCCTCTGGTTACATTTTTTCCTGTTCCAGTAACCTCAATAACCATGGGAAGTGTAAATATATATGGTATTTAAAAATGCTCTGCCGCCCTCAGGCACACAGACCATGACCAGATTGTTTTAACATGGAGGAAAGTTCACTTAATGCCTATTAGCTGAGGCCATTATTGAGCCGGTTTTCCGAGTCTCAGAGAGGAATTCCCATTAAAGATCATTCATTAAGACCCACTGTGATAATTTCTTTCTCTTTTTTTTCTTTTTATATTTTTTTTTAGAGGATTTCGAAAGCTCTGTGCAGGGAGCATGTAGCAGGATAATAAGTGTTGCACTTGGGAGATGTTTTACAGACCACTGATGTGCTTCAGGCATGGAAATGATGTCTCCCTTATTCCCCTCCATTTGACTCTGTACATCTTGCCCACACCACAGATTTGCTCCCGCTGATTAAGTGATAATAAGCTCTACGTAATATGGATGGACTGAATGACCAATCAACCAAACTTCAGTTTTTAAAGTGATTCTGTTTTTCTCTCATGGGTTTTTTAGCCAGGGTTACTATTATGTGATATTTCTATTAGGCTTGCTGGTGAGACAGGTATTTTCCTTTTTCCTTTTTTGTTTTTAACATTTAGTTGTTATAACATATGGCTACTCAATATCACAAATATAATTTTATATACATGTATTCTTTCATTTGAGTTTACTGAAATTATTGCTCTTTTTTATCTTCATACAGGCACACTCTTATTACAGACAAAATTGCTTCTGCTTTGCCTCTGCTTCAAACACACAAAGCAGCGCTCCAGTTGCTAGGATTTTGTTTTCTGTAGTTCTTTATTTTTTAAACTGATTGTGAACTCCTGCTGCTTGTGCCTGCTTCATGCAGCCAGAGGGGTTGTGCTCTCAATTCCTCTGAAAGGTTTTTCTTTAACGACGTGGCTTTACTGTTAATTATCCTATGTCTTAGGAAATTTAATGTTGGCTTAACCTAATTATCCAAAGGTTTAAGATCAGTGGATAAATACTGGGTATGATCTCAAGGTCAAACTTAAGATAATGACTCAAGAGGCACTGTGGGGAATGTAACACTACTCATCTTCAACAAGCATGTCTTTGATTTCTACAACCACTGCAGTTTATTATTACATGCATACCTCCCATATCTCCGTATACTGGTAATTTTTAAAATGCCTTTTCTTAATCCTCTTTATCTCATTGACGTATTATTTATTTGTCATTAGACTCTTCTAATTTCCATTTCTTTTCTTCCAGGATTCCGCAAAATCAGCCTTGATGATCTGCGCAAGGCCTACATCGTCAAGGATGTGCAACAGTACATCCTTCACAGGCTTGACCAGGAGGAGGCCCTGAGGCAGCACCTAACCAAGGAGACAGCTGAGATGCTCAACCAACTTCACATCAAGAGCAGTGGCTGTTTTCTCTACCTGGAGCGTGTGCTGGATGGTGTGGTGGAGAACTTTATCATGCTCCGAGAGATCCGTGACATCCCTGGCACTCTCAATGGCCTCTACCTGTGGCTCTGCCAGAGACTGTTTGTCAGGAAACAGTTTGCCAAAGTCCAGCCCATCCTTAATGTAATCCTGGCCACTTGTAGGCCACTCACGGTCAAGGAACTGTACCATGCAGTCTGGACCAAAAACATGACACTTACTATGGAAGAATTTCAGAAAAAGATGGACATTCTGTCTAAGTTGTTGGTTGATGGCCTTGGGAGTACTAAAATCCTTTTTCACTACAGTTTTGCTGAATGGCTGCTGGATGTGAAGCACTGCACTCAGAAGTACTTGTGCAATGCAGCAGAGGGACATAGGATGCTGGCAATGAGTTATACTTGCCGGGCAAAGCAGCTGAAACCACTCGAAGTGCAGGAATTTGCATTACACCTCGTCAATTCTAATCTGCAGATTGAGCCATTTAATCTGGCTCTGTGGATGGTTTGGAACGGAACTCCTGCTAAAGACTCTCTGACCACCTCCATACCAAGAGAACAGGAGGTCCTGCAGCTTCTGGTCAAAGCTGGAGCCCATGTTAACAACGAGGATGACCATGCATCATGTATTGTGCAACAGGCCCTTGAAAGAGAGGACTCAATACGGACATTACTTGACAATGGGGCATCTGTCAACCAATGTGACTCCAGTGGGAGAACTCTATTGGCCAACGCTGCATACAGTGGAAACCTTGATGTGGTCAACTTGCTCATATCTAGAGGGGCAAACATGGAGCTAGAAGACAACCATGGACAGACGGCACTTACTCTTGCTGCAAGACAGGGCCACACCAAAGTAGTAAACTGCCTAATTGGTTGTGAGGCCAACATAAATCACACAGATCATGATGGATGGACAGCTCTGCGCTCAGCAGCTTGGGGTGGACATTCAGAGGTTGTATCTGCTCTGCTTTATGCTGGTGCCAAAGTGGACTGTGCTGACGCTGATGGTAGAACTGCTTTGAGAGCTGCAGCTTGGGGAGGCCATGAGGACATTGTGCTGAACCTTCTACAGCATGGTGCTGAGGTCAACAAGGCAGACAATGAAGGAAGAACAGCTCTCATTGCTGCAGCATACATGGGACACAGAGAGATCGTTGAGCACCTCTTGGACCATGGGGCCGAAGTCAATCATGAAGATGTGGATGGGAGGACTGCCCTCTCAGTTGCTGCTCTCTGTGTTCCTGCAAGTAAAGGCCATGCTTCTGTTGTGAGCCTTCTGATTGACAGGGGAGCAGAGGTTGACCACTGTGATAAAGACTGCATGACTCCCCTCCTTGTGGCTGGCTATGAAGGACATGTTGATGTAGTTGATCTGCTTTTGGAAGGTGGTGCTGATGTGGATCATACAGACAACAATGGTCGCACTCCTCTGCTTGCTGCTGCATCAATGGGCCATGCCTCTGTTGTCAACACATTACTTTTCTGGGGGGCTGCTGTTGATAGCATCGATAGCGAGGGAAGGACTGTGCTGAGCATTGCATCTGCTCAGGGTAATGTGGAGGTGGTCAGAACTCTGCTGGACAGAGGTTTAGACGAGAACCACAGGGACGATGCAGGCTGGACCCCGCTACACATGGCTTCATTTGAGGGTCACCGCCAAGTATGTGATGCCCTTATCGAGCAAGGTGCTCGCTGTACAGAGGTTGATAATGATGGTAGAATACAGCTGATATTAGCTTCACAAGAGGGACATTATGACTGTGTGCACATTCTTCTGGAAAACAAGTCAAGCATTGATGAGAGGGGATATGATGGGAGGAATTCTCTCAGGGTGTCTGCACTAGAAGGCCACAGGGACATTGTTGAACTGCTGCTGAGCCATGGTGCTGATATTGATTTCAAGGACGCAGACGGACGGCCAACACTCTACATACTGGCACTTGAAAATCAGCTAGCCATGGCGGAGTATTTTCTTGAAAATGGGGCAAATGTTGAAGCTTGTGACACTGAGGGTAGAACAGCCCTCCACGTGTCCTGCTGGCAAGGGCATGTTGAAATGGTGAGGCTGCTGATTAACTATCATGCTGATGTGAATGCCTGTGACAATGAGAAGAGATCTGCCCTTCAGTCTGCTGCATGGCAAGGACACACAAAAGTCGTGCAGTTTTTGATAGAAAATGGCACGCATGTAGATCATACATGCAACCAGGGAGCAACAGCACTAGGCATAGCTGCACAAGAGGGTCACATTGATGTTGTGCAAATACTTCTTGAAAATGGTGCGGACCCCAACCACGCTGATCAGTTTGGACGCACAGCAATGAGAGTGGCAGCAAAAGGTGGCCACTCTATGATCATAAAACTTTTGGAAAAGTATGGGGCCACAACTCTAAATGGCTGCAATCCCTCCCCAGTACATACCATGGAAGAAAAAAACCCATTGTCTGTGACCGGTAAAATGCAGTCCCTCACCATTAAATCTAGTAGTTCTGGCAGCACTGGGGCAGGAGATATGCAGTCGTCTGGACGAGGTCTGCCCAATGGACCTGTCCATGCTTTCAGTTCGCCATCAGAATCTCCTGACTCCACAGTAGATAGACAGAAATCCTCCCTGTCAAATAATTCTCTCAAGAGTTCAAAGAACTCCTCCTTGAGAACCACATCATCCACAGCCACAGCACAAACGGTGCCAATCGACAGTTTTCATGGACTGACATTCACAGAACAAATCCAGCAGCATTCGCTGCCTCGCAGTCGAAGCAGACAGTCTATTGTGTCGCCTTCCTCTACAACTAAGTCCATTGGTCAGCAGCCAACATCTCCATCCAATGACTTTGACTGGTCTCAGTTAAAGCCTAGTCTCAAGTCAACAAAGGGAAGTAAGACGGGAAATGGGACATCAAATGGTAAAGGAGCACTGGGAGATAAGAAAAAAGTCAAGAACAGTGGATCAACCCAAGGTCAGGTTCTGGAGTATGAGATGACACAGTTTGACAAGAGGATTGCCCTCAACAAATCAGTTGCAAACATTGCAGTGAAGGATCCCCATTGCAAGATCATGATTGGTGGTTCAGTTCGGCAGGAAAGGGGGCAAAGCCAAGATCAATTTTTTATCCAGCAGCAGAGTTGTTCTGAGAAGAAGAGAAACGGCATCATGACCAACCCCAACTATCATCTACAGGGTAATCAGGTTTTCCTGAGTAGGGTCTCAGTTCCTCGGACTGTACAGAACAGAGGGCACCAGGATGTTCTAGAGAACTATCCCATAGGGGAAACTGAGCTAAGCCTTAAACAAGCCCTGAAACTGCAGATTGAAGGATCAGACCCTGGGTTTAACTACAAAAAGGAGACTCCATTATAGCTGGTAAGAGAAACCTTTAAAAATATTCGTCCAGTATGTGCTCTTGTTAAATTACATCAAGCTTTCGCCGCAAAGTTGAAATTAATGTCAGGTCGACAGCACATAGGCAAACCTGTGACTTGTCTGCTTGTTGACAGTGGCTAATGTAGAGGCTAATCACTGACTTTTAGTTAATACTGGATTGCAATCAACACAATCAACATTATTTGGATTTTATCAGACTTGCATGAAGAATGCCTCAATCAGGATAAACATGGTTTATCCTCCCAAACAAAACATTAACTCAAGTCATTCCTGTACTGTTTCAGATGTCTTGAATGCCATTCGTCATGTGGACATTGGAGGGAATGTGCCAAAGCAACTGTTTTCATCTGCATTAATAAGAAATATAAGATTTTCTTCTCATCAGTGGGAGACCTCAAAACAAAACCTAGGGATGATTGTTGATTGCTGCCTAATGCTTATGTGAACTGATACATCAATGTGCCTACATCTGTTACAGCGTTCTTCATGTATTCATGCAAACTATCATTTTAATTTAATGTAATGCTATTTAATAAACAGTGTATGCACTTTTAAAAGAGTTAAATGATAAGACATGCATTTGTTCTATTCACTTTGTATCCCATCCATGTTTTATCAAAGTAATTGTTTGAGAGAAATATACCAATGCTTTTTTTTTTTTTTTTTTTTAATTATTTTATATTATGTTTGTTTGTCTACTTTTTCCTCACTGACAGCAATGTACCACTGAGTACATTGTCACAACCACAGGACATAACAGTAACTGATGCCATGGTATGAATTTAAATGCATTGATAGTCTGCCTTTCCAGAGACCCCAAATAATCTGTGTTAACCTTGATTAGTGTGTTAAATCTATGTTGTGTGTAATATGTTAATAGCTTTTGCGAGTTACTTCACTAGCATAAACAGCATATTTATTTTTGGAAAAAAGCCACTTTTGCTGCATTTTGTCTTGCATTACGCTCTACCATGGTGCTGTGTTCAGAAGTTGCCTGCAGTTAATTTGACTCCCAGTTTTGTTGGCTTTGTGCTTTTGTGTATTAATACAAATATCTAAGAAAGAGGGAGTTTCATTGAAAATGTAAAAAAAAAAAAAAATCATTTTGTCCCTATGGGATTTTTAAGTTGCCTGTGTGTTATTATTTTGTGTGTGCATAAAAAAATATTTAAAAACTCATTGTGTACCGTCAGCAAAAGTTTGGTGCTAAATGCAGCGATTTCAAGTGAAAGCAGCGATTTAAAGAAATGCATTTGTCTGCAGTTATATGTATAATCTACTGCAATGCAAGAAACAAAATTCAAGCTTTGTTTCCTTGTTATGTGGTTAACTTCCAGTAATTACTGCTGGATTTTTCAGGGGCATGACACAAAACGGCTCGAAAGGGTTCAGCCATTAAGACAACTCATAGCTGTGAATGATATAGTTTGAAATGCCGAGTTGTAAAGCCAAAGTTGAAACGACGTAACTCTGTCCCACCTTCTCCCTTTGAGAAGCCGAATATCAGCTCAACAGGACTTAATCCCACAGGAGATGGAGGGGAGGAGGTGCTCGACTGTGATGCCGAGGGAACCGAAACATCTGTTTCTCATGAACTGTGCGGAGCTGCGTTAGCGTTTACAGACTGTGTCATATTTTTGCAGGCTTTCATATTGTCAACAGTGAGCTATTTTTTGCCAAGAACTGGGATTGGGAGTAGAAACCTATCGCATGCACAAACACTTATAAGCCCTAGTGAAAGCGCTCAGCTCTTCAGTACTACAGTAGCTCAAACGTATGCCATGAAGGGTCAATAGAAGGAATCAAGGCAGGATCGGGTTTAGAAACAGTGTTGGAAAACATACTGTATAGTCTTATGAAGCAGTTATCTTGTTTGTCTTGACTGTGTTTTGTCTGTCATCTTTGATTTGACTGTCAGTGATCGGTTTGTAAATAGCTTACCATGTACATTCAACTTTCATTTCAAAGAATTCCTGTATTATATGAAGTGGAATTTTCTGATGTATATTAAAGTGCTTAATAAACATATTTGCTTTATTGCTGAAAAAGAAATCTTTTGCAAATCTCTTTACAAGTAAATAGAGCCTGATGTTAACAAAATGCATGGGACTTAGGAATACAATAAATTATCATAACGGTAGTCAGGATTTGTTATTATGGAGGCAGAAGGACATTTAAATTATTGTCTGGTATCCAAAGCTGTACTAAAGGCAGTTTTTTACTTTGGCTTACAAGTCAGAGTGCCAAGTATTTTTAAAATCAAGGCTGTCTGATTGAAATGTCTGGGGCAGAAAAGGTTTTGTGAGCACCGATGCTCCATTGACATTTTTGGCATTTTTTATAAAGATAGCTAATAAAATAGACAGCCAAAAGCAAGATTGGTGATTGAGAGGAGAACGGCAACTCGCACCAAAAAAACAGACAAATCTACAGTGATTGTTTTTCTTTTTTGCCACAGATATTCTTTCCATTTTTAGGCAGCCAGCAGTTGTTTCCTTTAGAGCCAGAGGACTTATTTTATCCACTGAAGTGTTTTTTTCCCCCCTGCATCGAGACTGCAAAACCACAGGCTATGCCGTTAATACCAACCTCAGTGTTGGTCATTTAATGGTGGAGGGCCAAACCAGGACACTGCAGGCATCACAACACATGGATCAAGCTGAAGTGGAACAGACAAGTGTGCCAAGTACTATCACCGCCCCCTTCCAGTTCACTCAGTTCATCTCAGACAAACAGGAGCTGCACGAGGGATCAAATAGAGAGATGGTTCAATGGTTTCAGGATTTGTTTAGGTTTAACACACATCTTATGAAATCTTACAAAACTGCATACTTTATATATTAGACACCGTAACTGGATCCCTTCGCTGTCATTATGAATCATGTCATTTTAAATCCAAAAAAGATGTGTGGAATTTTAGATACTAACCTCAGCTGAGTCACAAACGTATAGAAATGAATGAGCAGCACTTAGGCTTTTGGCTTAAACACAGAGGGTTCGATAAACTTGTTACACTGACTAATTAGTCTTGGTTACCGTCATGCAACGCTTCATGAAAAAATGTGCGAGAGCAGCCAAAGTGCTATTAAGATTTTTGGACTTTGAGCGCAGCCTTGTCTTTATGTTTTGAGAGGGTGGGTGTTAATGAGTAAACCATCTGTTACTGATGTCATTTAGTCCGTACTGTCCAAGCTTGGAGGATCTCCTCATGAACCATCTGCCAGTGGCCACATCTGGTTCTTCTCCACCCATGCCCTTGTTTTGGATACAGTGCTGACAAGCTCCCACGCAATATATACACAACATGGCGACAGTTGTGGCCAGCTTGTTCTGAACGCAACCTTAAAAACCCAATAGCCTTCATCTATTTGCCATAAAGAGCCATAAAGATCAGGTTTTCATTCCAGGAAAACACTTGAGAGAAATAGTTTTCTGATTAGCACTTTTTTTTTGAAGTGAACTCTGCTGCTCTGTTGTTTGGTTGTACTGAAAACCTGCATTCAAGTGGCTTCAAACTGACTCAAGGTAATTATCAAACCAAAGATGCTGTTGATTCTCATGTCCTTGTGTAGAACATTTTTTTCCCAGCCTGCCTTTGGAGGAAGGAACTTCACAAGAAAGCAAAAACAGAGAAAAGATATATTTGCAATTTGGCAGGGTTTTATGTAGCATGTTTTGTGATCACTGTAGCTCATCATACAGAGTACAGATGTTGTCACAAAACAGTGATACATTAGCCTTTTGGACAAGACTGTGTGTGTTACAGCCACAGAGATGATGAGACCTGGAGATGTCACCGAGGATTTTTTTAAAAATTGAAAAACTGAGGTAAAGTGGGCCAAAAGCTGAAAAAAGGGTGCAAATTCAAATATATCCAAGAGTAAACAACATAACAGTGCTTGAAAAGAGCCGATGTGTATGTGCTCTATAAATCAGTTTTTTTTGTAAAGAGATTTCGTTTTTCTTTCATTAGCATATTCCCGATCATACATAAGCCATTGCACAGTGAGAAATGTCCCACATTTGAGTTGATGTATTGTAGTAGCCTATTAAATTAATGCAGCAGTATGCAAGACTGTACTCTGTCTAATTTGGCATGCCCAGTTGCTAAGTGCAATGCCGCTATTGGAAATACAAATTCATGGTTTCTGTAGGCTGCTACAAAAAAAAACATGTCTGCATCATAATGTTGTTTTAAAAAATCTGTCTTTGTCACAGGTTCAAATATTTGCTTTGCAGCAGTCAGAGTTTGCACAGGGTTTGCACACAACTTAGCGGCATGCTAAGCTAACATAAACAGAAACAACATGCTGCTAACACTTGGCTGTAACGTGCCACTAGCTAAATATTGAAATGGGCTGACACTGCTCGTCATCATAAATAAAGCCGACAACTTCGCCAACACAACCAAACATCAAACAAATGCAGAAATGTGTTGTTGTAAAAAATAACGAGGTCTATGTCAGCGACTGTCTTGCTGTTGTGTGTGAGATGCTAAGTGATTAGCAAAGTTTCATGACGGGACACATAAATACTGACCCAAATTTCCCCCTATTCAGTGATTTATTATTGGCTATATTTGTAAAACTGACATTCTGCTCTCACTGCAAACAGTAAGTGCATGAGTGAAACTGTTTAAGAACACAGCTTGTCACACCATTTTTTTTATTCCCTAAATGTTAATTGCTGTTCTGGGAAACTGGCATCCATACAAGCACACTCAACTTCTACAGATCAATGCCAGCAGTGATTTGTTGAGGAGGCAGCCAAGTGTCAGACTTATGGAGAAGTTTTACAAAGGGGCATTTAAATCTGTCCATCCATTTTTATAATGACACGAGTGCAGCCATGCAGAGCCCTTCATCATGCTGGGTTTCAAATTAGATTGACTGCAGTTGGGAGTGTTGGAGCGTTTGTCCAAACTGAGAGCTGGAAGAGGGGATCCCCCCCCCCCAACTTACAGTGATTACTTGACAATTCAGAAGAGGAAACGACTGCAATTAAACTATTTTGGATGGAAATTCCTGTTGTACTTGGAGGTCCGCTGACCTTGAATGAGGCTCTAAATATACTCACAGTGACATTTACTAAATGTTCTGCTGTTTTCACATGATTTAGAAGTTACGGCCAATTACAGTTCGGTTGTTTCCCGTCCTTTATTAATGCCATGCTGTCTCAAATTTAAATTTCAGTAAAGACTTTGACCGCACATTCTCAGCAAAGCACTGCTTTACATTTACACAGCTTGTACTCAGCACCTGCTTTTTCAGTGAGACGGTTAAAAGGACATAAAAGCTCATTGATTTGCCCAGAAATTTAAACTTGAGAAGAAAAAAAGAAAAAGCGAGCAGCTACCTGCTCTGAAAGGGAGTCAATCCAGAGTAAGCCACTTATTTAAATGCTCAACTTTACAGCAGAAATAAACATAACTTCCACAAAGAGCTAATTGGTGAAGTCACAGTGGCTCTGTCTGTCCTATCTAGAATTTTAAGTTTGAGATGAAACTAACCTCTTTCAATCTTTTAGGAATTTTAACATCAGCCGTTTGCTGCGATGGCATCTGTGACCTGTAAGAGAAAGAAAATAAATTAGACTTTTGCAGCTGGGATAAGGAGTAAGCTGACTTAAGAAATCAGAAAATTGCAACAAAAAACCACGGCAGTTTCTGTATTACCAGTCAAAATGCTGGAAAATTGCCTTAACATCAGCTCTTTGTTTTGAGCTCTGATTGCTAAAATGTCCTGTGATGCTAATATTAATGTTTCAGGCTAATAGTGGCTCCTGTAGTCTGATTTAGCCATATTGAGTGGGTGTCTTTGTTCTGCCCGTTGTGTCGATTGATTTCACACATTTTGTCCTGCGTGTGACCACCATGATGATTCCTCTCATCACAGCTCTGCAGTGAGGAAACACAGTGCAGGGTTGCAAATAGTTTTCTGCTTAAAAGCAACTTTAGAAAACACCCACTTTATCTGACTGACTCAGAAGACTCAGAAGAACTTTTTGGTTTAGAGTGATGACCCGTACATATCTTGTAGTTACTCCACGGAGGTGTTGTACATTAAACAGAAATGACTTCAGCATCCAATAATGCTATCAACATACATATGATACATACATATTGTATTGTAATTGTAATAGATTTGAAACAAAACACATCCTTTCATAGATACCAGTTGCTGATGAACTTGTAACTCCTCATGCCTCAGTTCTCCTCCACGAGAGCTTATGTAAGCCTGTTTTCTACTCCTCCCTCCGAAAACAATCGATGATGATTTTCGACACCAACTATAATTTAGAAAACCACAGTCACATTTGTAACTTTTGCTTTAGTTCCAACAGTCTTCGAAGTTTGAAAGCCAGAAATCTCGGACCCCTCTGAAGTAGTCATTTAGTCATTGGTATTGATCAAAAAAACCCATCATCCCCCCGCAGATACATTATGATCACTTTGTGCTGCGGGGCATAAATCTTAGTTATGGCTCCTATAAACTTTTTGGACTCCCACAATGCCAACAAGCAGTAATCACAAAGTTGGTTTCAGACGCTGTTGTGACAGCCAGGCTGCTGAATTTTATGCTCTTTACTGCCAGCAGTAACACAAGGCCATTCTGGTGTGGATTTGTGTCGGTGGAGTGCAGCAGGTGGAGATGGGGGGGTATTCATGAGCCCTTCAGGAACCAGCATTAAAAAGATGGCCCAGGAGACCCGCTTGTGCTAATCTGCTTTCAAAAACAGCTCTTAGATCTGTCAAAAGGACTGAATGCACTTTTATGAATACGCATTTTATAAAAAGAAGATTTTCCTGTTTTGTTTTTTTTTTAACCCGTACCCTCCCTCCTATCTGTTGCACAGCAGCAGAAGTTGAATTCAAATTTTGGAAAAAAGCCCTTGCTTAAAAACAGGCAGCTATGAAAGCAGCCTCTGCTCAACAACAATGAAGTTACTCATGGCCAACAAAGCTGGAGAATGAGAGATTAAACAAACTGTATTCCTCTGCAGCCTGTTTACATAACCCCTAGGTCTTTCATCAAGGAGTATGGATGAAAAGCTTTCATCGACTCTCTGTGGAAAACCTGTCTTCTTCTTTGAAGCTCAACACAGTAGCCCAACATGCATACAGGTGTTCCACTTTCACTGAGCGGCGTATGCAAACCACCTGACAGAAAAATCCAAAGTCAAAATGTCTGTCCCCAAGGAGACCAAACACTGAAACACTGATCTTGTGAGAGTGGTGGAGTTGGCAATAGTGCATCGTCATAGTATGCATCATTAATCATTACAGCTGCAGCCAAGGAGCTCTGCACAATGAAAGGGCTGTAGCTCCACAGGCTGAGATATTCTGGTGAGAGACAAAAGCAGCTGCCTGTAAACTAAAGAGCTCAGTATTTCATAGCTCCACGCTTTCTTTCCATCACAGTCGCATTCAGATGCAAACCTTGTAACTCCAAAATGTCGGATTTAGAGCAACTTAGAAAAACAGCTTTGTCTACAAGCTTTGCGCACACAACCCAGTTTTGAAGGCGCTCTGTGTTTTTTGTAAAGGTTTGATAAGCCCAAGAGGCGAGAGAACTTATAATCCTCTATTTCAACCCTATTGGAGTTACGAGGTTTGCACCCAGCAGTCATGAAGCAGCTGGGAATATAAAGCTTTAAATATCTACAGGGGAAACTCAGATGGAGCAAGCAGTGCCCTCTTTATCAGGATGCTCAAAATGCTAATCGTCAAAGCAAGATGCAGCTGCAAGACAAAAAACAGGATTGAAAACAAAATATTGCACAACACAAAATATATTGTTTTTGCAGATACTTAGCCTGTGTGGGATAATTTCAATTTAAATTGATCTTTCTAAGAATTAAAATCTGTGTTTCAGGTTTTCATTGTCTTTATAAATGTAGTGTCATCTGCATAGAAGTTAAATCAACAGTTTTTAACATTAAGACTTCATCACAGATGCAAAGTCTCTAATCCCGTGCAGCACTTCAGTGTTCACTTTTATCCAAGCTGGGATGATCATTGACACCCTGCGAACCCCCCCGGCAGCCCCTTCCTTCCTGTTTTTACTGTAGCTGAGCACTATGACTACAGCACAAACAGAACAATGAGAGGCAGACTCGCTTGAAACACAGCGTTTGCCCATCAAGCTGAGAAAAGTGAGCACCACCTGGGTGTTTTATTGGTACTGAGCTGCTAAATCGGCTTATTATGCAGAGCTATTATCGCCGGGAGTTGAGGAAATTTCACAGTGTTGGCAAAGGTTTGTTCTCTCTCTCTCTCTCTCTCTCTCTCTGGCTACCTGGCTCTGCCTCTCGTCTTGGCTGTGTTTCATTTATTTTCCTTCCTGCATGTCTTTTTTGCTTGATTTCAGCCTCTTTGTGTTTACTCCTGTCACTCTTTCTACCCTGTTCACTGCCTCTTGATTTTTTTTTTCCCTCTTGCTGTCTAAACCCCTTTCTCTATATTTTGATTTGTCTCTTCCTGGTCATTTCCTTTCCCATACTCCCATCCATTTAGCATGTTTTTTTAAGGCTTTGTTGTCCTCCTTTTAAACACTTTCTTCCACATTTTATTCATTTTCCTGTTTTTCTCTTTGTCTCTTTGCAGCATCCTGTTGTTCTGCTTCTTTGTAGCTCACACTGACTCTTCATATCACTAACTCACGTGCTGTCTATCCTGTTTTTGCACGATTTTCCTTTCATCTTTTCATTTTTCTCTCGGTCTCATTTTTTTTACTTTCCCTCTTTTCTCTTTGTGTGTGTTTTGCCCTCCTTTGCTTTTTCCTCTCGCTCCTTCTGTTTCTTCCTTTTGTCGACAGTGAGCCCCCCCTCACCACGGCTGCTGCAGAGTTCATCTCAGGACAAAACCTTGCTCTGCTGCTGCTGCTGCTCCTGGTTGCACACACACACCGTTTGTCAACCAAATCAAAAGTCTTTGGTGTAACGGGGCCCGGGGACAGATGGAGAACAGTGAAGACAAAACAAAGACATTGTAGGCTTCAGTTTCAATTGACGCACAGCGCAGAGGGAGAAATATTTAAAAATGACAAGGCAGGATAAGACCTGGATACCACATGATGGATGCTGTTCAACTGTGTTTCTCACATGAACACATGAAGAAACTGGCACAAGCTCTGCTCTCTTTTGGCATCAATTTTGCGATGTGTTTGCTCCGTGTCTGCTTCTGCCAGTATTTAATTTTGTTTTGTCAGGAGCGCTTAGCAGATTTGGCTTGATTTGACTTTTGCGGCAGATGTTAATCAACAGTCTCAAGACCTTAGCGGATCGGTTTTCAAAATGTATACAGCAAAAAACAGGATTGGAAAATGAGGGATCAGATTCTAGGTGGCAGCTTTGGGACAAATATAACAACTTTGTTTGTCTAACATTACAGTGATGCAATAACATAAGAAAGAATTCACATTGAGGGAAAAATTGCAAACATTGGGTTGCCAGATAGACTGTTGTTCTTTGGCTCCAAATATTGAATTTGAACTCGACCAACGAGATTAGCCACGCTAGCAGCATTTCTGTGGGGATTGTAATGTCAAACATCTTTCCAACACTTTTCTGTGAAATAGCTCCACAACTATTGAATCTATTTACATAAAATATGGAGCAGAGATGCAAGGCCCCAGATTATAATCCCTCGTGAGTTTAGTGTTTCATGAATTTACATCTATAACCACCAGCAGGTCCACTTCATGACAGGACACATTAACAACTCATTCTCTTAAGTTTCAACTGATTCTAGTTTTGCTGGCAGTTATTCTAAATGTAACTGGCTGAATGTCAGCATGTGAAATATGAGCATTAAACACAAAAATTAGTGTTTTTATTGTAGCAATTTTGATTATAAATTGTGTGATAGGAGAGGCGCTGCTCTTTGTGACGACTCTGCAGCTCTGCAGAGAGTTTTAACATCTTTCAACTCATTATTTTGATTTAATGGCTCACAGCTCAGATGTTTTAGTTAATCCTCATCACTCATCAACTCCGTTTCAAGCCACAACAGGCAGCTGTTCCCAACAAGCTCTGATAAACATGCTACAGCACTAAGAGGCAGACAAATCTAGCGGCTAACCGGTGATCATAAAAGAGCATTTGCACAGCTGCTTAAGGGACGGTTATATTCTCCAGGAATTGGTGACGAACAAAGAGGAGAGAGTGAAAAGCGGATAGTTTGCATTTGTCACAGCTCCAGATAAATGCTAATGTAATAAAGCTAACAAAACATACTGAACATGTTGTTATGCAAACACATCAGACTAATATGATGAACATTGGTAAACAGGCACCAGCATGTTTTCATTGCCAAACATGCTAATATTAGCATTTAGCTTCAAGTCAGTGCCTGAAGCCTTGCAGAGCTGCTAGCATGGCTGTAAAGTAATTAGGACCACTTGTTCAAAATATTTTAGCATAGAAAAAAATTCTTGATGTTTTCTATGACTTCCTGGTATGAAAAACACAGTGCAGCTTTGCTAGCATGGTGAGAGGCTTTTAGTCTTGTGTTTACCTGAGAGACACATTTGCATCACTGAAGCTCAGCTGCTTCACAGTTTGCTACAGTGTTAGTAATGGTCGCTGGCTTGGGTGTCTGCTCTTGCTGAATCCACTCATCACCATTCAAATCTCAGGCCAAGCTTTTGTGTGTGACACCAAACCCTGAAAATAGCAGCTATTCAACGCAACCAGTGCATGTCTTTTCAAATCTGGACCCCCTAAATGTGAATTAGACCTGACCTGGCAACCCTGCACTTCCCCTCACATCTCTCCCTCTCCTCATTAGCACCGACACTATTCCAGGTCAGTTCATACGGCACACAGAAAACTCCCACTACACACAAATACTCCCTTTCTTTCTCTCCCTCAAAGTCACACACACTCACTCTGTCATTCTAAGTCTCTCTTTGTTTTGCTTGCTTTATCCTCGTCTCTCCCCGTGTAGGCAACACACACCCAAACACACACACACACACACACACAGGCAGAATGACACACATATTGCTGATCGGGGGAAGTCGAGCAGGCAGCAGCCTGACCTCATTAGGAAACATAGCAGCCAGCAAAGGGAGGGTCCGTCCAAGAATGACCAAGAGGAGCCGGTGAGGGAGGAGGATGGACTGATCTGCAGAGCTCCAGGAGGTGATCTAAGAGTTCCTCCCCCCCAATGGCTGCTTTTCTATGCAGGGGAGATTTTTATAAATATGTGGCTACTCCCTGAAAATTTGCAGGGGGGAACCGTGTTGATTTATTTATCAGTTTCCCCCACAGGATCGTCAGACCTATGTCTTTTTTTATTCAATACTGAGGTTTACCATCACATAACAGCACAACAACACAATACTAATGCCTTTCCTATGTATGTTTAATGCTGATTGGGAAATATTAGCATGCTTGCAAACTAAGCTGATAAATATTGTAAATATTAGACCTGCTGAAGATGAGCCTGTCTGCACTGCTTCTGTGTGCATGTTAGCCTGCTAACATTTCCATTCAGCTCGATGCATTGCTTAAAGCTGCAAGCATCTTTTTTTTTGGCTGCGTTAAATCTGCTCTCTGAAAGACGATGCAATGTCTGGATGTTTGGATATACAGAGGAATATAAAGAGAAAGATCAAAAAGGAAAAAAAAACATAGGCATAAGTGTGTAAGTCTTTGCCAAAGCCAGAAAAACACAGACAAAACCACAAAGACTGGAAAAATGAAAACTAAACAAAACCTATTGAGAGCAATGAAAAGCCGAAGCAAAATGCACCTCTGAAACAACGTTCAAGTATTGACATAATGATACGCTTTAAACATGTTAATGTGAAGAGCCAAATTATCATACTGTATAAATTAAACAGACAAAAAGCCTTTTGCTGCTCTCGCTCAGCCCTTAAAACTTTTGGAAATCCGCTGTGTTTTTAAAGCAGAGCACAGTGCCATCAATTGCATTTTCCCTTTTTTTCTGTCAGACAATAGCTACTATTCATCATGTTACTCTTTCCATGGCTTTCAACAGGCGTGCAGTATCATTAGAAGCTTGTGAAAAATCTCTTGTTTCCTCCTTTCTTCCCCACATTTGCCATTTACAGTTTGCCCGTAACAGGATGGAAAGAAAGCGTAGTCAATCATACGCAGGCAAATCCCTTCTTTGTCTTCTGGATTTATGACAAAAGTTAACCTCAGTTGTGCGGCTGCTCCATATTCAACAGATATTTTACAGGTAGTCTTCTAAATAAATGGAACAGTTATGGAGTCTGGAGGGCCGACATGCTGCCAAACCTCCCAAATGATAGATTGCTTCTCGGCTACAAGGATATATAGGCTTTCCAGTGCCGTCAGAATGTGTCCAGATGAATGCATTACCAAACCCTCTGCTGAAATCACTCAAATGCTAACCAAGGTCCACGGACAGATTAACATATAAATGAAACTACAGGCAAGATCCTGCCCTTCATTTCCTATCTGTTTACGTCGATGATGTGCGGTCAGAGAGCTTCGGAGGAGGAGACAGTGAGATGTCTCATTGAATGATGTCGATCCTCTCTATCACTGGTTTTGGAGTATATGGTCCTAAAATAAGGGATGCTTCAGTGTGTACCCAAAAAAAAACTACTTGCGAGAGTGGCCACTTGTATAATATTATAAACTTCAATGCAAATAAGCAACAGAAATTAAATTGTTTCTGAATTGTTATTTATTTTTCTCTGCAGTCGAGAAAAAAATAAATGCATTTGATTTAATTAAAATACTAAAAATCCCCCTGAGTTTTTCTCGAGAGAAAAACAAACCTGTAATTAATACACTGCATAGCTTAATCAAATAGCTTGAAGATCAATTACCCAGTAAACTTTGCAAGCTGAAGCTGTTTGCAGTGTAGATTTTATTAAACTGACTTTTTGCAATAATGATTTTACACAGTAGAAGGTGATGGATGCACACTGTCTTCAAAAAAGTCTCCCATGTACAAAGTAATTTTATCACTTGTTAAATATTAAAATCTATATCTCCTCTTTATTGAAATAAGTCTACTTTCAAATTGATTTTCTTGGGGCAAAGAGAAATGGCTTTGCCTCGCGGGTCCATATGACTGCATTAATATGACACTTCATAATGGCTTCATGATAAGTGAAATTAATGAATGAGATGGACACATTTTACAGTGCAAGTGAACTCCATGTAGTTAGTTCGTCCTAAACAGCAGCTTGTTAACTTGCAAACTTTGATTCCTCAGCCGGTTCTCTGCAAAGCCTCGCTAAACCCCGTGTTTGTCGTAGCCTTCAGACATGCAGAGCAGTAAACAACCGGCATATCCAAGCAAATCACTATGTAATTGCATGTTACACTCCAGAAGCTGTTGCTATTTTCATCGGTACACTCGTGTAAGTAAACAATATTTACTAGAACAACGGCTTGAAATACAAAAGGGGGGTATTTGGCTGATTGTAATCTGTTTCAAAATGAGGAACATCTTATTTGCCAAGCGTTATAAATGTACTTCTGCCTGTCTGCGTCGACCTGCCGCAGCCACAGACCAGACTGTGACCCAGAAACACAGCGAGGACTCTGCAGAGGTGAAGGACAATGTGAGCTCACACACAAAAAAAACAAAAAACTGGACAATGAAACACACATGACAAACAGCAAACACTGTAAACGGGTTTAAATGTCCGAAGTGTTTGCGTAAGAGCCGCCGTGTGCGTGTTGACCTCCTGAAACAGTTGAAAGTGTCAGTTGACTCTGAAGCACTGAAAAGGGTTTGAAGTGACTGTTAAAGTTTTAGAGCTGAAGTCTGTTTGAGTGCAATGAAATCCGGCGAAGTCAGAGGACTGAAAGGGTTTGAAGTATCTCCAAATGTGTGAGAGCACAAAGCAGTTGAAATGAGTTGAAGAGTATTCACTGGAAGCGATTGAAATGTGACTTTTTTGAGCTGCAGCCTTGTAGATGGTTGAACTGTCAGTTCGAATGTCAGCGCTGAAAGTAGTTGAACTGACAGTTAGCTGTCAGCGGGAATGTCAGTTGTCTAAAACATGAAAGCGGTTGAAATGACAGTTAATGTGTAAGCCCCCAAGCAGAAATTTGTTTTTTCACTGCTGAAAATGACCTGTTTATGTTACCTGACTGCAACCTCTCCTGGTGCTGCAAATAAAGACGGTTACTGTGGATGCAGCACAGGCAGGAGGGGTGTTTTATACTTTGCACTGATGCAAAAAAAGGGTTCTTGGAGTTTCGGTTGAAAGAATTGGATTAAAAAGCCTGTCACACTGACACCGAAGACCAGGGTTTAAGTCTTGTACATGGACAATTTGTTTCCTGTTAAACTGAGACCTTTCTAAGTTGTTTCTGCTACAAGCTCTGTCATCCTGAACGCAGGAGTGAACCAATCAGCATCGGGACAAGAGTGGCAACGACATAAGTCAAGAGTCCCGATGGAAATAGGAGGGACTGCTCAGGGCAACGCTAGACAAGATGAAAATTTCACTCCCATGGCCCCTTCAGGAGTATGTTCCCTGGTTTCAGACTGCACCGCCTAACAGATTACAGCCAAAAGAATATCATAAAAAGCATCTACCTCTTCAAAATCAGGTCTAATTTTATCAAAAAATGCTACAAAAACATCTCCTCGGAGTCGTAATCTTCCTGGTTGCTGGTTATTAACGACTTTTCGGCTCACGACTTTTCAGCTCTCTATAAAAGGGCTTAGAAAATAGACTAAAAGCCCATTTGGGCAATTTTGCAACATGCTACAACACCATGCAAAAAAAAAAAAAAAAAACCCAGCAAAGAGCAGGGTGACTAAGCTGAACTGGATGAGTCATTACAGCAAGGTAAGGGGCTGCAGAAGGCCCTCAGAGAGCAGACCACCCACTCATCTCCCCCATTAAGACGGCCAGCTCTTCTTGCACATCAACGCCCCTGCAGCAATTTACCGCGCAGCTTGCATGGAGGGCGAATGAATGGTGAATAGCAGAGAATTCTTAATGAGACATGGGTCAGTGAAATGTCAAAACCGGACAATGGAAAGAGAAAAAAAAAATGGCCTAAATTGCGGTTGCAATTCCAGTCTTCAAAACTTCGGCAGGAAAAATGTGAAGCAAATTACATTTTCTTGTGGTCAGTGCTTATTTCAAAGTAAAACATCAATCTGCATTAATTTTTTGCTGCAGAGAAAAGGGCTTTTTAAGATGTCATGTGTGCTTTTTACACTAACCAAGATATTTTATTTTATGCTGTTTTCATCCATTTTTTCTGGAAATTCTACATGATACTTGTAGATAACTTGCAGACATAGAAAGTAGCTCAATTACACATTTTCTCATTCATTCACAGCTTATATCTGTGGTCAGTTAGGAGGCACCGCTGTGCACAGAAAACCCACTGGACCACGGCCGCTCGCTCACCTCATTTATTCAACTCAATGGCCATGTCTGTCTCTCAATGTGTCCTTGTTTGATTCATTGCACCTCCACCATTGTGATTCCCAGCATGAGTGAACTTGGAAGCAGCAGGTGCATGAGAATATAGGTCACACGGCACATAGAGATGAGCAGTTTATACAGCATCCTCTGATACATCAAGGACGTCCAGCTGGCCTTGTACTACCACAGGAAGTCATTAAATGATGTATCAGTCTATGAACAATGCTGTACTCACATTAGGAGGCTCACCACCCACCTGCTTTTGTGTATGATACCAAAAAATGGGCGAAAAAAAAGTAAAAACATTGTACTGTAGTGACTGTCCAGCTATGAACAGTACATTCAGTTACCTCTTGTTCATTGCAGCCCCCTTGTCGGGTTATTATTGCTCACATCCATCCATAGTCGGCCACATTTACGGATCAGATAAGGAAAAACTTTCTCAAAGGAAACTTGTCTCTGATATTTCAGCATCATTCATCAAACATTCACAGTTTGTATGCAGGCATCACTTTTAATATGTCTTATTTCACGGCTTAAGGGACTGAAGTGAGGGGAACGGATGCACTCGACGGCGGCCTTTAATCTCCAGAATACTGATAAACAAAAAGAGAGCGAATGTGAGAGCTGCAATCAGTTTGCAATCACACAGGAATGAAAGTCAGCAGCAACATCTGAGAGCCTCCGTCTGAAACTCACAGGATCACTCTGCTCTGCACATTAACTTGGTGTGAATTGTCGTTAGCATGTAAACATATTACGTATAGACTAACATATTGATTACATCTATAATTGTGTGTGAAAGGAAATCAGATTAAAATCTATATTTCCGTAAAAGGCCTCGCAGCTCAATCAACAGGATTTCTTAATAAGAATATTTTTTTGTTTATGGTAAAATGTTGTTCTTCTGCCATCTGGCTGCATTTATTGGAAAATAATCGACAAAGAAAAGGTTTGTGTGTTCCTTTTGTCTCCGTGTGATTTTCAATAACTGTGACATTTTACTTTCTGTTATTTACATTATTAATGGAAAGAGATTGAAAATGGACTTGTGCTCTTTTCACTCGAATTTTCAAGTCAATCAATATCCACTCAGCCGCTTTCCAAACATGTTGCACAGGTTTCCCTTAGTTACCATCCCCCACTGCTCCTGAACACACACACACACACACGCACACAGGCACACACCCACATGCACACACACACTCAAGCTAACAGCTGATTCGACAGGCCATGGACAGACTTCACACACTGGACAGACAACACGTTGGTGTGAATAAAGGATGATTCTTCCCTCGTGTTCAGTGTCCAATGTAAACCATTAACACTCCCCACTTAAAGGACTGTTTCAACATGATTTCCTGCATTCCCCCTTAAAAAAAAGCCAAAGGCCAACACTCAAAACAACCTGACTTTAGATCTTTAGATGGCATAAAGCACCTGTGTTGTCTTATTAAAAGTGTAACAGACGAGGTATCATTTTATTATTTTGCAGTTCTGTTTTAGTGTCACTGTTTTATAATCCCATAAAATAAAAAAGGACAATTTAATGTAGTTAACCTTTTTTTTTTAGCATGTCAGTAACCATGTCAGTCTGCAAAGCTTGTCAGTCATCTATAACATTGATTTATGGGAGATTGTGCGTCTGTGATAGGCAGAAAGTTAGAAACAGTGTGTGTTGTTTCTGATATGAAAACAGGCTGAGTTGAAGCAAACTAGCGGAGGGAGCGCAGAGTGAGACAGGCAGTTGGTTGTTCAGCAGATGATTACAGTCCCAGTAGCCTGGGTTAATGATTCGCAAATAAAGCTTCAGCAAATTGAAACCAGTTAACGTCCATCTATTTGTCTACTGTACTGACAAGTCTTCCATGCATAACATGATCCTGATATGGGCTTACATCACTGTGGGGATAGAGCAGCATTGTTGCTCTGTCGCCCCCCTTCCCCAGCCCCCCCCCCCCCCAGTCTCCCCCAATGCTCAAAACTCTTCAATTAAAAATCACCAATATTGCACCGTTACACTGAGCCTACTGTTCCTTTGTTAACATGAGCACAATCTCAGTAAATTATCTGGAGTCTTTCCAAATATCATTCACCGCCATAAAAATTCATTAGAGCACAAAATGTGTTTGAACCAGCAGCTGAAACTGGTCAAAAAGGAAAGGACATTATTACATGTGCATTTTAAACGCTACTAAATATTTGAGCCATGTTTTTTTAAGATTTGTATGTCCAATAAGATGGAGGAGGATTGAGGTTGATTGCCACAGGCAGGAGAGAAAAAAAGGACTGACAACTCATTGTTGTTTCTGAATAAGTGCAGCCTCATCCTTTCTCGCTTCTGTCTTTATGGATCAGTGTCAAAACATATTAAAATATAAAATTTAAAACAGACATAAACAGCTTAATTCTTGAGCTCTTAACTTAATCTTGAACACTTTTGAGGGGAACAATCTTTATTTTTTCAATGGAGACGAGCAGCAGTTGTGCATCGTAATGTGCAGTGAAGCACGCTTGTGGCTGATTAGTGCAGGTTGATCAGGAAACTGTACACATCACAAGTAAGGCAGCGATGGTGGTGCTTCTCCCTTCAACCTCCAACACTTTTAACGGGTCGTGTTGTCTGTATTCCTCTGTTTTGTTTGATGGGAACCTTCTTCTTTACCGGCCTTGCAAATTGGATTTCCTTTGGGACGATAACTGGCATGGCATCTCGTATCTGATGAGGCTGCAGTCTGACTCTGAGAGGAGAAACTGATCTGATCTGTGCGCTCCAGCGATCATTGATTTCTATTTCGCTGAGTCTTTCCTGAGAAGTGCGGGACTGTTATGTTTTTGTGAAAGAAGATTATCTCATCATTTAGCTCCCAACGGTAAAAAAACCCCCTGTAAAATAACATTAAAATATCAATATTGTTGGTCATTATATCACAACATGGGTTTATAATTTTGAAAGCCACATTGAACACCAGAGCTTTTATTGTTCTTTGCACCTTTAATTGCTTTTTATTGCCACATCTGTAGATTTGCTGCTGCAAAGATTGTCTGTTTTCATCCATTCATCTCTTTAATTTCCAGTTCTCTTTTAAAAAACCTTCCTCTAACGGTCCACGCAGCCACAGAACCGCCAACATGTCCGTAAATATCAACACGACCTGAGGAAGTGGCCCTTAGCAAAAAGCACTGAAGCGCTATCATCTCAGTGTTTGTACATTAAGTCGCTCGGGGGTTGAAATATGTCAGCTAATCGCCTGGACGTAAAAGAAATGAAACGGTTCCACATGACTCTTTTCCGGTGTCATTTCCTCGCAGAGTGTGACTGAGGTTACTGATCACAGGTTAGCTGCAAAGGTGCTCAAACAGCAATCCATCCTCCGAGAAAAGTGCGTCCACAGAGACGGAGTGACACTTTAATTTTTGCACTATTGATTGTGTTGTCATAAACACGACAGTACACTAACTATTTACTCTCCTGCAAATATTTTCCGGAGTCGAGCTTGACTGCATGAAAGCAATCCAACAATATGCTAATGACAGCATGCTAACGTTGACAGAAAATGATTGCTTTGGCTGTGACTGAGCTGCTGGGCGTGTCTCCTTCATTAATCTCCCTCTTTCTCTCTCTGTCTGTCTGTCTGATCGTCGCAGCTCGTTAAAGACGGGGGTGGGGACGGTGGATCGGGATGGGGGGGTGGGGTTCACAGGTGCAGCCAAACGGGGCTGCGCCATGCTTAATAGCGTCGTCTGATCAATTATGGCCCCGGCTGAGGCACAATGTCTATACATATTTCATGAATACCAGCGGATGCAGCCCGGCTGCCTAAAACCTCTCAACCTCCACACACACACACGCACACACACACACACACACTCTCCCCCCACAATCCACCAGCACTCAGCCTCCCCCCTCCCTCCCCCCCAGGGGCCAGATGAAAGTGAGGCTTGACTTGTTAGCACCCTGCATCAGTCATATCTGGACAGGAAGGTGGGGCACCACAGCGGGGGGGGAGGGGGGGCCCGGCCAACTTCACCCCGAGCTGTGGGGAAGCTCCGGTACCTCTTTGTCTTTGTCTGCCGGCACAAACGCCGTCTGCAGGGAGGAAGATTCAGGCACGTGGCAGGTTGAGTCTCATCCAGTCTACCAGCAAGGTTGGTCTGTATTCACTGTGTAAAGGTGATGTAAACATTACCGTAATTTCCGTACTATAAGCCGCTACTTTTTTCCGATGCTTTGAACCCTGCGGCTTAAACTATGATGCGGCTAATTTATGGACGAATATAAACGAGA